>VXBB01008799.1:356718-432865 GCA_013399915.1 Illadopsis cleaveri | reverse complement strand
AGCGGGGCGCGGCGGCTGCGCGGGCGGGGCCGCGGCCGTGAGGGGGCTGCACCCTGACAGGGCCCGGCGCCGGAACGCGGCCCGCAGGGTAAAAATAGCGAGCGAGAGCCAGGAGAGCTCGCTCCAACAGCGGCTCGGGATTGCCGAGCTGGCACCGGCCCTGCGCCATGATAACCCACGGAGGCTGTCTCCTGCTTTGAAGCAGTGCACATAGGGGCTTGTGAAATTCACGGGTTTCGTGCTTCCCGTAGGTCTGCTCAATAATTTTAATTTGTTTTCTGCTTGAGTATTTTGAAGCGCTTGACACGAAAGTCCCACTTTCCGTGATTCCCGGGTGGCAAAAGGAGCAGCCCCAGAGGTGCCCCTCGGCTCGGGGAACGCGCTCGGGGCGCAGCTCCTCAGCGTACGGAAGGCATTGCCTCCTGTTATTCCTGCTCCATCTCTCCTCTCTCCCAAGAGAACCAATTGCCAGGGACACTGTGACACCGAAAATGAGCTTGTTTTCCTGACAGCCTTAAAGAAGGATTAATGCAGGATTAAACTTTATTCCACGACATGCATGCTGTGTTTATGATCTGTAAATGGATACTGAGTAAACTTTGACTCGAAGGTCTTACATTTTAAAATAAAAATACAACAAAAATAATGTTCTTAAAGCATTTGTTACCTCCTGAGTGTTGCTGTACTGCCTGTACTCCCAGCCCTGCAGTTTCCTTGAAGTCTACAAATATTTAACTTAAGCTTTGGGGTTATTGTTGGTTTTTTTTCCTTTTTTAATAGTATATTAAAATCAAATTAATGCAATAGCAAACTATTTCAAATAATATTCTAAGTAGTATCAGTTCTTTTATTCAGTTATTCTGTAGTGAAACAGTAGTGTCAATAAAAATAGAGTAATGAAGATTACTATGGTTTTCTTGCACTGCAGACAAAAATCTGCTTACCTCTCAGCCATCTGCTCTCTCAGGATGTTCCTTGTGCATGCCCTCCTTTTATCTCTGCAGAATAGTTAAACTGTACATAAACTGTAAAAATAAGTTTCTCTGTTTGGTAAGTTTCTCTGTTTTGATTTTGCATGGAAAAAAAAAGTTCTAGAGTTCACTTTAGATTATAAACTGAGCCTTACATTTCACTCTAATCTGAATAGCAAGCACATAAAAACATCATTAGTGGATAATTGGCTTCTTGGGTCTTACTGTTTCCATAGCAAATCCCTCATTTGGAAAGTATAAAACTAAGTGCTTCATAACTTTTCATGAGTGAAATACATAAGGAAAATGCAGCCTTGATGAGAACTATTTTGCCAGCAAGCATAACCAAGCTAGAGAAGTGTTCCCTGGGCCTGACACTTGCATAATTTCTTATGTGGTTTTGGGGGGCTTGGGAAAGGGTTTGGGGTTTTTTTCCCAAGATAACTACCTGATTTTTTCTTTATTTGCTGCTGCTATTATTTACTCTGTTTTGAGTACAATGTGGTTTCTTGGCAGCCTACAAAGCATCTACAGCTTATTGCCAAACTGTACAAGTTCAGTGGGCATTTGGACTTGGTGCAAGCCTAAGTAACACTTTTTTTTCCTCTTGCTATTTTATGATACATGAAGGATTTAGTTCAAAGAAAAATCGTGCAGTGCTAAGTGATCCATTACCACGCCTGGCATTGCTACAATAATTATGCTCTGGAAACAAAATGTCCTTGAAGTCTCAGGTCATTATGGTTCTTTCAGCATTAAGTTTTCTGCACTTGGTACAAAGTACAAGCAGTACAGACAAAATTTAACTATATTAATCCCTTTTGTTTCAATGCTTTTTCATGCTACATTTTCTTGCCAGTTAATAGACTATACCACATAGGCTAAAAAGCTGACTTTTACTTTAATTAAAGACAGCCTCAGTCAAAGAATAAGCACTTGCTCACCTACTGTACAGAATTTGCAAATGCAGCTGCTTCAGTTTGTCCAGGAAAACAGTATATTTATCAAATAAATAGTTTTGAACTATTTGAAATTAAGAAGTAGCTTTGTGCAAGAAGGTTTGGTGTTGAAGGAGGTGGTTTCATCTTAAAGTACTTGTTCTTCAGCTCAAAATCCTCCCGTCTGAGATACAGTGAAACTAGAAATGACAGATACTTGAATCAAATACTGTTTAAACAATAAGCAGATAGGGAATCAACTCTTAAGCAGTTAGCTGCCAACTAAACAGAAATAAAATTACATAAAAATAGCATGCAAGTTTTAATACCTGGCTGAGTCATTTCAGTTTATTGCCAATTTATTCCTTAAGAACTGATCACTCTAAGCACCCAGTTATAAATCTAGTAGCACATACATTCACATCCTTCTTCAAACAGCTGCCTTTACTTTGGCCACTCTGGTGACTTTGGTAAATGTCTCTCTCTCTAGGAATTTTATAACTAATTTGCCAAGGGTTCATGGTGCATGACACTGTTGAAACATGACCTGTGCTGTCATTCTTCCTTTTTGTATCCCAGATGTGTCAGTGATGGGTGGGACCTAGGGAAGAACCCACAAATCCTATACTTCCTCTAGTTTGAGATTTTTCTGTATTTTATTGCCAATCACCACCTACACACAAATGTTTTAAATTAGGCTGTGAAGCAAAAGGGTTATAAGATTGTCTAGAGACTCCAACAAGTTTTCTAGCCAACAGTACTGAATAAAGTCCATTGCTGGAACCATTGCCAAGAAATTCTTTCACATAGGCCATGAAAAGACCACCCTGGTCTCTCAATTCAGCACTCTCTGGGGCACTAATCAGCTGGAGGCTGGTTGTACTATTATGGATGTTTGATATGTGAATCATGTTGATCAGGCTTCTTCCCTTGTCTCCTCTCTAAAGTGCAGCAAGTGGAACATGGAGAGAAGGAGGTCAGATCCACTCTGTGTCAGCCTGCCTCGTTCCGTCCGGGAAGTTTAGTGCAGGGAAGGGCGGACACCACCTCTGCTTGGGTTTTGTTCTCTGGAGTGTTCTGTAGGCAGACATGAGTTGAATAACAATGATCTTGGCCACTGCCATCTTTTTCCAGGGGATTCATACAGTGTGAAAGCTGCAGAGAGCTGTATGGCTGCAGACTCCACAGGACAGATTTCCTCATGGAATGCTAATCCATTGCAGCCCTGAGGTGAAATCAGCAGGGGCCAGGAACAAGACACTCCCTGCTGTCACAGTAAAGCAGAAATGCTAGGTCTGTTAATTTCTGAACTCAGTACCAGACCAGCTCTACAGGTAGCTTCACAGGTGCACTGCATTGCCTTCACACTTTGCAAAATACAGCAACTGAAGAAACCCTGGGTAGAGGGAAATTGCCTGTGTGTTTTCCTGCCGTCCTTGCCTGCTCCACCCAATCCACTAGTGCTTTGCAGCTCAGGGGAAAGGAGGGTGAGAGGAAAGCTGAACCAGAAAGAATAGCACTGGAGGAAATATCTGTCTGCCCTCTACTGATGTAAATCTTAAACAGTGATAAAAAATTACTGTAAATTGAAGCTATACCCCTGCCTGAAGCTGCGGAAAGAAGAAAAAAGGACTTAACATGTTTATTTTCTGTTGTTTTGGGTGCTTTTGCAGTAACACACCACTAGCATCAGAGGTATTTTCCTTTAAACAAGGCAAGAACTGGGGAGAAGTGAAATATCTTTTATTAGTTCAGCTGGTGTATGTCACCACTGGAACTAAAAACAGTGCCCCAGATTTGAGAATGTGACCTTGAGAATACTTCATGTGCCCAAAATCATCTTTATTTTTCCAGCCATATCAGCTGGTTAGTAAAAGGTATGGCCTCTCCCAATAAATCTTGCTCTAGATTTGCAGTTACAATGGCCTTAGACCATTGTAACTGCAGCATTATCAAATCATCAAGTAAAGCAAGCATAACCAGACTTTCCTGTACAGAAATAAGCTCGGTTCTCAAATATATTGTGAAAATGTATAGAGTAAACAACAGAAAAAGTTTCTCTGTGTCTTACATTGCTGCATTTCCATTGCACTGCCTGGTGAGAGACCTATAAAGCTGCTGGAGCACCCCGAGTGCTGAGGCCCTGGTACGAGACAAGAATTTCAGTCATGGAGGGTAGCAGGGAGCTGATGTCACTGTCACTTTTTTCAGTCAACCAGAAACCAATTATCCCTGGCTGACAGGCCAAATTAAATCATGGGGTAGAAGGAGATGCCAGTTATCCTCCCCAAGCTTAGGTAATTGGGGCTTTATTACACTCAGACCTGGTGCTGTTTGTTGGGCCACAGAATAGACCTAAGGCCCATTCAGGTCTGCCTCTCTTTCCATCCTTTCCATAAGCATTAATATATTTTTAATCCCCAAGAAAAGTAGTTGTATTTTACATGAAAAATGCTAATCTTTTCCAATATATAATGTTAATAGATCCTTCCATCTCTCCAAATTTATAGAGAACATGAAGTTAGGAGTTCTGCCATGGAAGGCCTCAGGTGGCAGCTTTGTACTGATTTATACTTGAGATCCCAGGTTTTTATCTAGTACTCTTGCAAGGATATAGAAAGTTTTTAGCTTATACTTCTTTGGAACTTAAGAGCGTGTTTGACATAGTATCAGGCTGATTTACTGAGGGGCTGTCTAGTTCACTTCATGGATTGCTTGAAGCAGAAGAAAGGAGGCACTAAGGTGTCAAAGTCCACTCTAATTCAGGTTAGCACCTAGTTGTGGCCCTCCAAGGTCTTCAGAACACAAGGAAGTGGTATTGAACTAGCTAGTTCATTTAAATTACCAAGGTTAAAAGCTTCATGCATTGACATTGAATTTGAAAGCAGAATTTAGTACACAGGGTAAGATACAACTATATGTGAATGTAGAAACCGGGGTGTACAATGTGCTCAGTAGTTTTTATTGACGAGGAAAAAAAAAATACATGTGCTATTGAAGACTTTTCAGAAATAGAGTATAATGCATAGAAGTTTCTGAATGGGATAAAAAAATGGGAAAGCTGGTGGTGGTAATTCGTTGGAAGGTTAGCACATGAAGCTGACAAATTACCAGCAGCTATTAAGCCTTTGTGCCTTCAGAAAATATCTGTTGTGTAATTATAAGGACAGCTAGAAGCACTCAGATAGGCCTATCAGCTCAGTGTTTATCAAGGCCTCCCAGAGCTCTTCTCCTTCCCTTTGTGATGAACCTTGACATGGTTACAGTTGTCAGGGAACCAAACTCCATCTGCCTACTAGAGAGGCAGGGTACTTCAAGGTGTAGGAGAGATTAAAATGCTATTCTGCACCCTCCTGAATCACTATCCATGTAATTTGTAGAAGCTATTTGCTTTGAATTATAAAGTCAAAAGTATGTATACTCTACAGCACATTTTTCCCCAAAGACATACAATTGCAGAAACTCAAGGATGTTTTACTGTTAGATGAGCTTTTTAACTGCCATTCTCCATTTGTCTGAATTTACATATTCCATGATGTATTGCCCATTTACTCACAGTCAGGATAAAAGGCTGCAGTTATGAAGCTTATGACTCTTGTATAACTCTGCCCACTGTTAGAAACAAACATTACATAACGAAAGCATTATATCTGTCTTTGGAGCAACACTGTCGTGTAAGTGAGAATTTCAGAACCCTATTTTATTTTAGGTGACATTCATTATCTGTTCTCTTAATTACATTGGAATAGTAATTACTACATTTTCCTAAGAAAGTATAATTAGATTCTGATATCAAGAGGCAGACTACAAGTACATTAATTAGGCGTTGAGGCCACTGTTAAAAACCTGAAGCAAGACAAAAGTGCTTCCAGTCAAAAAAGCAAGCACATAACACTGGGAAAAATGTTTTAACCAAAAAAATAAGGAAATACAGAATTAATTCTGCTTTGTTAGCAATCCAATGCACATAAACAGTCAGCTTGTACAACAAGCTTGTACAAGAAATGGCTACAGGAAAGTTATTTTTAGAGAATGATACTAACCAAAGTAAAAAAACCTAACACTTAAATGACAATTGAGTTAGTAAAATGTATATAAAGTATAAATAAATGCAGTAGCAGGAGAAGAACTTCTTGTAGTCATTCCAAAGTAAGCATAACCCTATGAAATAATCTTATAACAATCCCCTTGTAACAGTGACCTTCCCAGATGAAAAAATGAACCAAACCCACTGGATGCTTGGGGTGTCACTGGAGCTAAACTCCTTTCAGTGAATTCTGGTATGTTATGATTGGTTGTACTTGGCTCCTTTGGTGTAGTCTGTTGCTATCTCAAGAGTAATGTTATTTGGAAAGAAGCATTCATTTCCAATAAAAACAGCGGAGGGGGAGAACCAGTTTGTAAATTAATTTCCTTTCATAAGGCAAACTTGATGGAGCACTGGAGCCCTTCAAAAAGCTACTTGCTTTCCTTCTGGAGCAGTTATGGTTGCTCATTCTTTTCTGTGAATTTTATGCCACCCGTCCATTTGCCAACCTCAGCCACCACAACCACGGGTGTTTTTAGTGCTATTGGGTTCTGTGGCAAAAGGGCTGACAGGAACTTGGGTGCCTTTACATGCTAAAGATCTGACACTGCTTTACTGCTTCTGAGTGGTTTTTAAATTCTGTTTCCACTAGTGCATGTTATTTGAATCAAGAAATGGAGAAGAGACTTCAAAGTAAATCTAGGAGTGAGATTGCTTTCTTCTCCTTTGAAAATATTTTTCTTTTTCTGAACTAAACCACAGATTGAAATCTTTAATATTTGTTTATTACCTTGAAAATATGCGCTATCAGAAGTGCCTTGGATTAGTTGAAAGGTTTGATCGGAGGAATCTTAATTTATGTTTCAAACTTTTCAAAACACCTTAAAATTATTTTAGTTGTTCAAAGGAAAAAAAAAAATAGTAAGAAGGTAATACCTTTTAAAATTGCCAAAACCTCTTTTTCAGCAATTTTTAAACAAAATATGCTTTAAAAACCCTCACAACTACACACACACACAAAACACATAGAAAAATAAAGTACAAAACTTTACCCTCTTCCTTCTGAAAGGCTTCAAAAATTTCTGGCCAGCTTCACTTCAAAGACCAGGTGGTTTAGTGAGACCACCATCCAACTCTGAATTTCTGCTCAGTGCTGGGGAAAGAGCTCTCACATTTAAATGACATACAGTACAAAACAATTGTACTTAATTTTGCTCATGATAAATGTGAGTGATACATTCACCTATTATTGCTAGAGAACATGTCAAATTTGCATCAATTTGGTCAGATAGAAAATTTTTCTTTCCTGTCTTGAATTACAAGTATAACACCTATTTTCAGAATAACTGTGGGGAATATGGTCCTAAAGGAAGGTCCTAAACTGTTAGAGAGTCACCCTGAGTGAGCACAAATGGTGCAGTCTGCTGGACTCATTATTTCCATAGCTTCTAATGGAGAGAAGAGCAAATACAGTACATCCTGCATGCCCAGCCTTCAGAAAGTTAATTCCATTTCTTGAACACTTGTGATTGCCATGTCAGAATGGAATTTGGTAACATTCTTGTGGGTTATTGGTTTCCCAGCTTATTTAAAGACTGTTACACAAGGACAGGTTACATTAATCTACTTCACCAAATTAATACTGAAGCCTGACTTTGCTGCTGCAGGAGTCGAGGGGGTCAAGGTTAACATGGCTCATGTTTGTCCATCTTTCAGTAGTCAGATGCTGCCAGAGACTGTTTCATTCATTCCAATTAATCTTATTTTGGACAAGTGAGCTGTACGAGGTGTGTCTTTAGACTACAGTCCATTCAGCAATTTGCAGGGCTACATTTCTGAAAGGGCTCATCATTTGCTGTTCTTCAGGCACGTGAGTCGTGCCCATAGGTTTAGCTGGGGACTAAAAATCTTTCAAAAGTGCTGCGGGGGTGTGGAGCTTCTCATCACTCTGTCACACCAGTGGCAACGTCCTCAATTCTGAGTGCTGTTGGGAAGCTAAGAGGAAATCTTACCCTGCCACCATGAGGAGCTCCTGCAACACGTATGGGCCATGCTGCTGTGAAGATTTCTTGTTTGCTACTGTGAACACATGTTTTTTAAACAACTTACTTATAGTCAAGGCACTAAAGATGCAGTTTCACAGCAAAATGTTGTTTGTCTGATAATGGTAATTACATTGGAAGTCCTAGCTTAGCAATTCTTGTACCCCAGAAACTCAGAAACTCTCAGATTTAGAAGTCTCAGTCCCACCAAACTGTATTTGGTCAATGTTGGTGCTAAAGTCAAATCTGGGTGCTAAGACCAGAGGTCTCAGCACCTGTCCATGCACAACAAAAGCATATTCACCCAAGCTTTCAGTGTATAGTAAGAACTTGCTATAAAAATGCCATTAAAAAAAAAAGGGGGGGGCGTGGGGAAAACATGCAAAAGACTTGATATCCAGGAAATGGAAAGCACTGCATGAAGTTCAACATATGCAAACATCTCAGCTTGCCCACACACAGAAATTAAGATTTAGTTCAGCAACAAACCACCTGGGGATTTGGAGGGCTCTCTAGACACTTGAAGAATATAAGTCAACTACAGTAGTAATATCTCCTCCTTCTCCCTTTCACATCCAACATGATGCTTAGAGGTCAAACTGTGCCCCCTCCATCCAGGGGGTGTTTTCCTTTCACTGGCATTGGAACATGGTGACATCCCATACGTCATCATCACTGAGATCAGCATCACCACCAGTGGTTAAAGTAGGTGTGAGATAATTGAAATCAGCACAAGTTTGGAAGCCAGAATATTTCATTTTACCTTGTGAACAATGTAATTCAAACTGACAAACTTTCAGGATTTAGTTCAGTACAAAACTGCAGCCTTTGAGAAAGGCATTGGCATTAAGATGAATGCTGTCTTACCCAATCTTAGCAGAAATTTGAAATCCCTTTGGGGCACCTACCGCTGCTTATTGTTACCATAATATTATCTAATACTTTAACACAGAGGCCAAGATTTCCAAGAGGAATTTAGTGCTTGCCTCGATCCTCACCAAGACACTTCAGAGATGCCTACAGGGAAAATTTGCTCTGCGCTTTCTGGAAGTCACATCCTTCAACTGAAAACCTGCAAATCCAGGAGATCCAAATCGTCAGACGCTTTTCAAAACCTTGTCACACTCAATATACAATGACTGAATATAGAAGAGGAGAAAAAAAATATAGGGGATATTAGAGATCATGAAAAATTAATAAACTTCTCTATTTGCCTGTTACAAAAGTTACTTTTTGAGTGTTACAGTGTTTTGCATTGCAAATTTAACCACAATCATTAACTCAAAATGATTTAATACTGCAAGTACAGTGCAGAAAGCCAGGGAAAGAATTAGTTTTGTGTCCTTCAGCCCTGTGCTTCCTGTGAAACTGTGTGTTGTTACCTTTCTCTGTTTGCAAAGACCAAAATTCAAACAACAATTTTAGAAGCATCTCCTCCTTTCCAGCCTCTCTACCTGGCTGTAGTCATCATCCTGCCCTGTTCCTAGGACAGTTGCAGTGTTTACCAGAAGTAAAATGTTTACATGGAAAGCGTGTGTTAAAATCAAGCATATTTGGTTACTAATCCTGCCTTCCTGAGTCTTGCTCTTTCTCTTCCTCTACACTGTTGCCTGCAGGAATTGTTGGGTCTGAATTCCTTCCAAAACCACTTTGTATTGATCAGATGAAATCATGCTACAAACCTATGTAAATCTTCTCCAAATACCTTTGAAACTGTGGCTGAACTATACAACTATGTCCCCTGTAACAGATGGGATTTTCAATTTAATTCCAATACTTTCACGTTCAGGTCTTTCTGGTTTGTAGTATGAGTTACCTCAATCTGAAGGAAATCAAGAAAGAGAATTAGAAGAGGATTTGTAAGACTGTTAACACATCTAGTCTGCTGAAGTGAAAAGCATAGAGGGAAAAATAAATGTACAACCCATTTAGAGCTTAAAATATCAGTGCTTTTGTAAAAACACAATTTGCCTCATTTTCTCAAGCACTCCTATAACCTTGGCACTCACAGGAAGCTTATTGGTACAGACAGAAACTTCCTGATTAGATGGTTCATTAGCAGCAAGGGACAGAATACTAACTGCCAATTTTCATCTGCATTGACAAGGCCTGACCCTGCAATCATCTGATTGAAATTGCTTCCCCGGTGATGCTCTTGCTTCCCTGCTTCCTCATCCCAGCTTCCCAGCCACACACGATATGATAAAAACATGTTATTTCACAGAAATTCATCAAAGATAAGAGTAAGTGAATCACACAGTCTTTTGACTTCTGCAGGTCTCAAGGGAATCCTGTCCTACCTTGCACAGCCACTTTGTTTTGCCTGCCTATGTGTAAAATACTCAGGAGAGACTTCATGTGAAAACCGAAACAGCTTTTATTGCTCCCACCTTTTCTATCACATCCAAAATTAGATCTATCTGAGCAAATCAGCTTGATGCTCCTGTAATCTTTGGTTACATTTGTATTTTAGGTTGGCACGTAGAAATCCCTCATTACTCAGTAGGAAAGTGGCTACCATGGGAATCAAAATTAGTCATAATTTCAAAAAATGTATTACATTTAAGAAAGCAATATGCTTGGCAGGTCTTGCAAAATAATTTTCATTTTCAGATAAAGCCCTTCAGTTTCATAAAAATATTAGTAATCTGAAAATAGGCAGAACTGACAAGTCATGCTCTGGTGCTTTACTCCACCTGAGATAGACATAAAAGGATCAAAGCAAGAGTTCAAAACCCAAAATATTTGTACACCCTAATAAGAAGGAAAAGAAAGCTCAAAAGAAGTAATTTATAGACTAAGAAGTTAAATATAGTCATCAAATATGTGTCTCTGGAAAAGCATGGGCCAAAGGAGATTCCAGCTGCCTCTTGCTCAGTTCTTTTGGGAGTAGTTAACTTTGCAAGTGTTGCAGGAAATCAAAGCAGCCAGAGTTGTTCTTGTTGCAAGGAGCCTAATTAAAATGCAAATAGATCTACAGTGGTTTTGTTAATGAGGTAAGCAACTTTCTCTTACAATACAACTCTATCTACAAGACCTTTCAGCCATCCCTTATTCACATTGGTTTATCCATTGCCTTGGTTTGTCCATTCATAATTACCCAAAGTGCAACACGCTGAAGAAAAAAAATTATCAGTTGTTTAATGAGGAGGTACATAAAGTACCATGAGCAGGAAGATGGCCTGGGTGACTTGGTCAGGTCCATTGTTCCAGGAAACTCCATCATCCTCAGTTTTCAATAAATACTTCAGAATGTATTTTAATGCCCAAACCAGGATGTCAGACCACAGTGACTTCATGCTTGAATGCTCCATAGTTTTTTATAAATGAAGCTTTCCCACTGGTGAAATGGGAATACCAGTGAAATTTAGAATCCCAGTTTCATCCCTGATAAAATTCAGCAAAACTTAAGAGAAGATGTACACAAGAACCACCATTGAATATGAGTAAGAAAATGAAAGATCCTAGGGAAAATTGGAGACTATTTTATAAATAGAGGCTTTCTGCATTAGGTGCATGGAGAACTGGGGACTTAACTAATATAGGCTGGAGTTTGTGCAGGAAATCTAATGCCATAGGAAATCTCTATACTCAGAGAATTGCAGGAATATATGGTGGGAAGGAACCACCAAAGCACATCTAGTTTGAGCAGGTCGCAGAGGGCCACTGTCCAGCTGAGTTCTGCATATCCAAAACCTCACTAGGACAAATGTTTTCTTCAGCTCAGTCCCTTTTCCACTCTTCCATGAAATCACCCACCTGTTCCTGACTATTACCAGGGCCTTACTTGCCAGTGAACAAAGGGATTTTTAAGAAAAGCTTCAGGTTAGTCAGCATCAGGCATTTTGTAAACTCACATCTTCCTCTTGCAAGATAATTTGACACTTTACATGAATTACTTAACTATTCTCCTTTCTGTTCATTTTGTAGTTTACATTAATACTACCAAAACATTGGAAAAGAAGTGCCAATTACTTAGGAAAATCACCTGTAAATAGGACAGGATGACGTCAATAAAAACTGCACTTTAAATTGGAGCAACATTGAACAATCAGAAAACATGCCTAGCAGTGAGAAGCAGAAGATACACAATTAATTAGTACTGCTGTCATCTGAAAATTGAAAACACTGGTTATATCAGGAAGCAAAAGGTGTTAGATAATGAAATTAGTTGGACAGAGTTGCATAAAATGTCTTAGAAGAGATGACACTGACTAGTGTAGTCTGATAGCACACCACTCTGTCATTATTGCACGGAAGCAATCAGAACAGAAAAGGCAGCACTTCAGTGAAAGCAAATGACAACACAAATCCCCTTTCCCTGAGAAAATGGCATAGCCTCTGACTTTTGTGACTGCAGAATCTCATCAAAGCTAAGCTGTGCTGAGAAAGCATAGAAATTACATTTAGATGTTATGTTTCACTGTGTACAAATGATATGCATGCAGAAATTCAAACCTCCTCCTGTAGGCAAATTCAAGGAATTAGGGCAGTGATAAGTTAATTTACTTTATTCCCCAATAAATTCTTGGATATGAATAGCTCACAAAGAAGAAACATTTGAAAAAAGGCATTGGGAAATGCAGAGCTAAGTTTCAAACAGGTTGAAAAAAGCAGCTCTTTTGGTTATTCTGAAAGTGATTACATTTTAATAACTTTCAAAAGACCTAAGGTGTTCATGTACTTGCTGTATGTTTTGTAATTACTACAGAGTTACACGGCAGAGTATTTAATTCCAATGTCAACATATGTGTTAACACAGTACATTTAAGTTCTCAGATTGGTGGCATATCCTTATGTCTGAGAACTGCTAAGTTTCCTTGGAGTACAGATTTTAAAGGTGCTTGTGTATTTTTCAGAAAAATATCCAGATCTAATAGATGTGACTGTTTTCTTGAAGTACTTACCTTATATTCCTCAGAATTGAAAACTTTGAATTTGCTTAAATTTGGGGTCTATCTTTCTGAATACTCACAGGATTTCTTTTTCAAATTGACTAGAATATGAATCCAGAAAATATTGTTGTTCTAAGTAAGTTATATAGTGACAAATTTAAATAATAATGCAGGCAATCAGCACTGAGCCAAACTGCATAATTTAGCCTGACAAAAGATTTCCCAGATGACAGTGGTATTTCCATGCTCACGTTGTAATGATTATATATCTTCTTGCATAATTTCAAACAGAAATGAAGCAGACAGATGGCAAGGAGAAGAAAACATCCAAACAACTACAAATGTAAATATAAAAGAAAGGGGATTACAAAAAGTGAAAGAGCTGAAAACTACAATTAGCCATTTAATTATATTTAACTTGATAGTTCTCTAAGTACTTTCCACTAGGATGACCCCTATTCATCATAATGTTCATAGCTCATGACATTTGGCCAGGAAATCCAGCCTGGGTTGTCATCAGAGAGATCAGAGCTGGTGAGCAGAGTAGGGAGGCTCCCTGGGAAGCAGATGATAGAGCTGCTTGAACTGCTGGTGCCAGGAGAAGGGAGAGAGGGTCTGGAAAGGTGTGCCACAAGGTCAGCAGTGGGTGAGTGCAGCTCCACATACATGAGATGGGAAAGGAGGAGCTTTGCTGCAGGAGAAATTTTTAAATTAATCAGTTCACTGGGCTTAATGAGTGATATGAAACTACCTACCTATTATAAATGGTTTAGTGAATTCATGTTGGCATCAACAGTCTGCTCCCTGCTCATGTGGGGCCTTCAGCATATACTTGAGTTTCAGCTTGTACTTTGTTAAGTGTACGTGTAAAATTAAACTCATTTTAAAAGGCCTCCTGAACTGAGGATTAACATTCCGCTGAAGTGGGAAGGATAAACACAACACCAAATGTATTGAGTGTTACCTGTTTTACAGTAACATAACATAGCAATGACCAAGCAGATTCTTCAGGCTGTTCCTGGGCTTGGGAATGCCTGTTCTCACTGAGGCAAGGAGGGCAAGTGCCAAGAGCAAAGACCAGGAGGATTGGTAGAGGCGAAGGTGGTGGAAAGAGGAGATTCACTGCCAAACAGGCAGCTCATCTCTGTCTTTGCCTCAGAGCCAGAATGGTGCTGCGGCACTAATTGCTGTGGCACAGCTTCCCCACAATGGACACACAGACTGGGTATGTGAGGTGCCAGAGGGCCAGAGTTTGTACTGGCTCATGGTATGAATACAGCTCCTGGGGCTGCTGCTGTCTGCCTTCACTTTCCCTTCTGCTAGAGCAGGACAAGGATTTTATCTGTGAACAAAGCTGTGATCCATGGATGAGGCGCTGCACACACCCAGCGCTGGGCACAAACAGGCATTGCCTGTGCCCTGCAGGAGCGAGGAGCCGCCGTGGCACCTGGGGAAGGCTCCCCGAGTATGGGCAGGCTGATGGCACTTAATAGCAGCTGTTTAATACCAGCCATGGCTGAAACCAAATGGAGAGCATGCCCTGCCACCATCTCCTTCTCTTCTGGATCCTGATGTGACACCTCCTGGTTCTCTAAGTGACTGGTTCCTCCATGGGCAGTTCAAGATTATAACACAACCCGATGAAGCTCAGAGGTCCTGTACCAGCTCCTAGGAGTGTGCTTTTTTAGTCACTCCAGTGTAAGCAATACCAACAAAACAAAAAAATTAACACTGAGGAAGAAAGCAGGCTAACATCTCGCTAATTAAAACGACTAAGAATGTGGATGTTTCATCATTTCACTTCATGTGCTAACGGTGTAATATAACAGAAGAAATTCAGACAGCAGAAAGTGTTTGTGAGCTGACTGTGCAAGAAAACGTCGAGCGTTTTCAGTGTGGATTAGGAGTGGCGCGTAGCTGGGGTTTGGTGGGAGCTAATGAATGAGCGATCAGGTTTGGACACTCGGGGCGCGCCGTGCCGAGGCTGCTCTGCGGGAGCAGCCAGGCAGGGCAGAGCAGAGCGCATCATTCCCCATGCCGTCCCCGGCACAGCCGGGGAAAGACTCCAGTCCGGCTCCCACACAAATCTGCACCAGGTTTGAAAAATCACTCGGACCTGCCGAAGTAAAACCTTAACAAGCACATCAACTGCCTTTTGAATCCAAGTCTGTAGGTTTGCAGCGAGCAGGCTGATGAGGGGCACGGGCAGAGATGGCTGGTAGGGGGCTGGCTGCCCCGGGTGTGCCCTCAGCTTCAGACATGAGGAGAAAGCAGTGAGGATCAGCACCAGCCCTTTGGACAACAGGCAACTCGGCAGAGGATGTCCTATCAAGATGAATATGGCTCATTCAAGAATTAACTCTCTACTCATCTTCTACCTCAGTTTTTTGCTGCTCATCCATTTAAAAAGTAAGATTTGCACTTTTTTTTATTGTTCTGACATGTCCTCTGGGGAGATGGTTAGAAATGCACTCCTAGCAGAAAGCTTGTGTTGTCAGAAGGCTTTAAAAATTTGATGGAGATGCCAAAAAAATTTGGTCCATGAAACTAAGTTGTATGAACTCGTTGCTTGATAGCTTTCCTGATCTCCGTGCTTCAACTTTTTTTTTTTTTTTAATAAAGAATGAAAGCATTTTGTTGCTTTGCATATTCAAGGTACAGCAATAAATTATTTTGCTAAAACTGTACCTGTACTTTAAAGTCTGCTTTTGATACTACTCATTCAGTAAATCTAAACCTTTCTGATTGAAATCTAGGCTAATTCATCCTCTGCTTAACTGTTCATGTTATGCTTTTTAGTAGTATTGCTTTATTATATATACTTTTTAAACTACAGCCTCTAGAGAAAGCAGTTATTAAACAACTGTGATGTATTTGGTGTTGTAAAATATGTCCATTATGAGGGAGCATGAAAGTCCAACTACTTTTATAGAGAAAAAATGTTCTCGGCAAACTTCCACATAAACAGAAGCGTACAAAATAGTGGAAGTCACAGTGGGTTTTCTTGATAATTGTGTCAGATGGCTGAGAGTAAATACAAGCCAAGGAGGCTAAATGGCCTCAGCTGGTGAGGCTGCTCTGTGTGTATGAAAAGCAGCAGCTCATGAACATGTTTAAAAAGAAGATCTGTGGGATGTGTGCCTGAGGAGGCTGTTTGATTTGTGTCTGTTGCATGTGAATAGCAATAACACAAAGCTTTGAGCAGCTGCCATTAAACAAGAAGACTTGGCATTAGCGTACAGTGTTGTGTAATCTGGGTCACCTTCTGTTGCTGCATCACTCAAATTGTTACTTGGACAGTTTGCAGCCCAACATAAATTAAAGACTAAAAAGCAAACAGATGCAGTTGAATCAACCAGCACTGAAAAAAACCCCCACACTTCAAAATATAAGAAAAATACAGACTGTCATAGAAACATCATTTTATGTTAGTAATTTTCTTTTTGGGGATGTACTGATGTGACTCCGGGAAGCCAAGGTGCTTTTTCTAAATTAACTCACAACAGGACATACCACCCCGTCCCCCCCAAGAAAGAAAGAAAGAAAGAAAGAGAGAAAGAAAGAGAGAGAGAGAAAGAAAGAGAGAAAGAAAGAGAGAAAGAGAAAGAGAGAGAGAAAGAAAGACAGAAAGAAAGAGAGAGAGAAAGAGAAAGAAAGACAGAAAGAAAGAGAGAGAGAAAGAGAGAGAGAAAGAGAGAGAGAGAGAAGAGACTAGACCTTTAACTTTCACAAAGCAATTTTCAAAGTCTGCATCCTGTAGGATGAGCAACCAGAAAGTCTCTAAGACAGAGTACTATGTAAGTAAAGGAAAGTAACAGTAGTAGCATTAGTTAGGAAAATTTCATTTACTCTTGAGGCAGGCAAATCAGAACAAAATATAAAACCTTTGGGAATGGGAATTAAAAGTTAAGTCCTTATAAATTGAGAAGGTCACATTGAAAATATCACGCACAAAGAAAACATTGGCTAGAATGAAAACAAGAGAAAAGCCCCCAAGAATCAGTTTAAAGAAAGAAGATAAATACAAGTTTTGGCTTTCACCTTGGGTGAGCTTTGCTCAATGCAAGATGCCAAAGGCGAGGAAAGTAATTGTACATAATTTTATGCCTTTTCCTTAGCCCACTTAACTGGGATAACATCCCGGATGTGGCACAGGTTTTCTCTGGGTTGTGGCCACATGGCCAGTCTCAAGCAAGGGACTTTTCAGTCTTGGAGAACTTTCTCAGGTAGAACTGTGGCTGTTGCAAACAGTGTGATACAAACTGATATACCAGGTTGGAGCAGCTGCATTGGGAACCAGAATCAGGCTCAGGACTACATCTCTATCTGTCAGTGCTGTGTATTTAATGATCTTCATAGGCGTTTTCTCTTTAGAAAGTTTGTACTCCATCTGAAACTGCTAACAGTTTCCGTTAATAAAACTGTAACTGTGAACAGATAAGACAGAAATAGAAGCAGAAGAATTGACTGCAATTACTTCCCTACTTAAAAATTAAAGCTGAGAAAGACCAAGACAGAAAAGCTGAGGATAAAACGGAACAGAGGTGATTGATGATATTTATAGAAGTTGTATCAGCCATTATGTTTTTAAAATCAGTTTACTGGATTTGTCTTCCCCTAAAGGATTCTAATCTTAGGTCCTGCTTAAAGGCAGAATGTTCCTTATAACTACTTATTCTAAACACTTTGGAAAATAAATAGTATTTAGAAGCCATGAACTCTGTATGCAAGCATTATTGAATGAACCCAACAAGCTGAGTTTATATGACATTTTGTGAACATCATTTGTTTCTACAAATCGTACCAAATGAACTACTCACAGAAAATTAATCTGGGGGCATCCAGAGATGCCCAGTTCTGTGTGAGGAGGGACCATGAATCATTACGTACAACAGGTGACAGGAGGCATGTCCCAAATCCAGAACAACTGATAACTCATTGCTGCCATACTACTATCTAACAGGAATTACAAGCATGAAACTGTGGGCAGAGAGTTGCTTATGAAATAGAGGAAGAGAAATTCTGATAAATACAGGTATATTTACACATCAGTTTTGGAAGTGATTCTGTCTGAAGTCAAGTTCAAAATCTTTTAATTCAACATTCAAGTACTGATTTTTTTAACAAGATTACCTATCACTACTGCAGAATTGTCTTCTTTTGGGAAAAATACAGAAAAATTATATTTTAAGGTCAAAACTATTGCCCATATAAGCCGTGGATGCCCCATCTCTGAAAGTGTTTAAGGCCTAGTATAGTGGAAGTTGTCCCTGCCCACAGCAGGGATGTTCAAACTAGATGATCTTTAAGGTCCTTTTCAACCCAAACCATTCTGTGATTCTGTTTTTCTCCATTTTAGTCACCTTTCAGCAGAGCTGAAAAAACGTATTATTTACTTCAAAACGAATGCTTCATAAATTGTTCAAATGTTCATAAATTAAGAATGGAAATTCATTTGGGATTGCTGTTAATGTGAGCAAAATATCTGAGCTTTACTTGCAGCCTTTTTCCACCCCTCTGAGATGCTGGCACTATGCAGTTTTTCCCCGTGGACAAGAACTCTTAATTTCGCACAACTATTCCCATTACTCACGAAACTTCTAATTACTGCTTAATTACTGTGTTAGGAATAAAGCTCTGCTTATAAAGAGATTTGTGGTTTTGCTCACACTGCTCATCCCTCATGCACACCCGGATGATGTAAGGAGCTTTCCAGCAAAGTCTTGTTAGTGTGGTTTGATGAGCCCATTCGGCAGCTCCTCATTAGCCCTCCGTGGAGCTGAGCCTGTCAGAGCTGCACTCAGCAGCCTCTGAGCACAGGCAGCAGCAGCCCTGCAGCCCTGCCTCCCTCCTGGCTGTCACACATTGCATCTGGAGCACAGCAAAAATGAAACATCCTTCAGATGTCTCCCATCATCTCCAGTAAGTTAAAAGCAACAGCAGTTGTAACGGTGCTGGGTTGGGTGGTTTTTTCCTTTTCATTTATGTATGTTATTATGGATAACATCCCCATCTCTGGAATGAAATTAAATCTTAAGAATGAAAACTAGTAGCCCTGTAACTTTAAAAAAAGGCTGTAACTTCAACAAGATAAATGTGTAAAAGTGACATTAAGGACATCCCAGACATAACTGTGCTTGAGCCACTCAGTTCAAATTCTTACAAGGTATCCTTAGGGTGCTACACCTACCATTCCAAGAGCAGAGTAAGGATACCAGGTTACAGATCCCCTCTCTGCTGTGTGCTCTGTAGCTTGGGAACTGTCACCACTGAGAACCTCTGGAGATTAAACATTTCCCCACATCCCATTTTGTCATTCAGAAATTACAGTGCAAGATATCAGCTTCTTAAAAAATTTAGCCCTCAAATGATGGTGATTTTGGCAATACAGGACAAACCACTGAACGATGTATTCACAGTCACGGGACAAAATGGGAATTCTGCAGCAAGGATACAATCTCTGTAAGGAGGATCAATCTCTGTAAGCAGGTTGTTTGTGACTAATGACATATTAGGAAAGAATCTGACAGGCAATAAAGGAGGTTGTGCACAAAGGTGTTTTATCATTCATGCTTAACCAGCAGCAGGCACCTCATGCAGAGGATGCAACACTGATGTATGTTATCCAGTATCTGTGATAATGTGCTGGAGAAACTGATGCTGGAAAGTAAAAGCGTTTCATACATGCAGAGGATATAAACCTAATGTTTTAATATATACATAAACCTTTCAAAGGTGTCCCCACACACATTTACATATCTATCTATCTATCTGGTTTTTGTTCTCCCTGTGTTACTTTGATAAACCTAAAGCATCTAGGGAGTCTTTTCTTTGTGCAAACCTCTACACCTTTTCTTCTCTCTTAGAGGAAGCCCAGAAAAAAAAACAACCCAGTGCTGTTTAGAGAGTGCTGAAATTTTGATAGCCAAATTGGGCACTTCCCCACTGAAAAGTTACCGGGAAAGGCAAATATTGTGCTGTTGTGTGTTGACAGTAAAATGACATGTAGGACACAGGAGAGCAATCAAACCACTGTTCAGTACTGGCTGTATCTAGTTTTGAGTGCTGCTGTGAGCAAGAGAGAGGCAATTAGGAAAATGCTGGAAAGGGACAGAAAAAATAGAAAGACATTTAGAAAGATGTGCCCACTGAGAAAGGGGTCACAGGAAGAGAAGCCTGAGGGAAGACATGATTACAGCCTTACCTCCACAAAAGAGAATGGCAATCAAGGATGGCGATGAGATCAGTTGCTCCCTGTGACCTCTAGAAGGGCAGGCTCTGGAAAATAATAGATTCCATGTACATCAGGGAAGATCTGTGTGAACTTTCCCAGCTGAAGGATAATTAAGACACTACATCAGAACTTTTTAATGAACGGGTTAGATAAATATCTGCCAGAGATTGTCTAGACTGCTGTCTCACAGCTGGTGTTACACAGACCACGGGCAGTCAGCACCACCCTGAGGGGGGATCTGTGAAGGTCTCAGGGGACAGAGCCCCAAGGGCTGTGGTGGCACTGAGGCTCCAGGGCAGCTCAGGCATAGCTCTGGGACAGGGTGAGCAGATGGCTCTCTTCCCTTCTGCACAACTGGGGATTATGTGCTGTACAAAACAAAGGCAGCCCTGTACCCACCTCCTGTGTTGCAGCAAAAACAGAATTGTTGCCTAAATTTCAATGAGAAAATAGTTTGTTTTCATTCTTTGAAACATCAAGAACTCTTATTTTCCAGTGCCCTGGACTTAAAATAAGCACTCTGGTTACTGAAGGCACTGATTACCATGAGAACAGAAAGTACCCCCATGCTAGAGATCATGTAGTTTGAGTTCCAGCTTTTGAAGTGAAATCACTTATAGTTTTATTTAGATTTTAAGTATACTTGATATGTTAACAGTATGATGCAAGAAAATATAATTAATGAATGGATTACCAATATCAAAATTTTCATGGTCAGAAACCTGAAAGGAATGGAAAACATGGTTTGCCTGCTGAACCTGCCGTCTTCTCACTTCATATATAAAAAGCTATGCAAGACTGGAACTTACTGCACAAAAACAAATAGCTGTAGATTCCTAGGAAACTGGGGATTTACTATAACTGGCCATTCTAGATATAGTGCAACAAATTAACATTGGAGTAGAAGTTCTGCTTCATCTAAGAGAAGTTTAACATTTTATTTTGATGGCAGCAAAAATCAGTTATTTATGAAATATCAAGGTCTATATATATATATATCCAGCCAGCTACAAAGCAATAAATAAACATGTCTTAGTCCATGTTACTTAACTTTCTCTAATGAATAAGTTAGAGAAATAGCAACCTAAGTGCCTCTGATCCTGCCTACAGGGCTTTGCAGCCAAAGACCTCCCAGGGATAGTTCTACTTTTGGGTTTGTTTTTATAATTCACATCCCAGCATCAAGAAAATCTTTTAGACAATGCCTCAATCTCTAGACAACCTTGAGTATTCCCTTTGCTCTTTGTGGTGGCCGAAAAATGGAAAAAAGGGCCTGATGTTTACATTTTATAAGGGAAGCCTTTAAAACCAATTGACTCATCTGGAGTCACAGACAGTAGGCAGCAAGGAGATAAGTGATACATATTATTTTCCAGATTGATATCACAGATTAATCTGTTGGTTTTAGGGACTGATATGTTTTGTCAGTTCTCACTGTACTTCTCTGTTTCCTCAGCCATTACCAGTGCTATATCATATGAAAGCCCTCTCACACCAGCAAACCCCCCCCCCAACAATGCAGATAAACCCTTTTCCAATGAGATTCTTAAGTTTACTTTATATTGATTATCTCTTACTCACCCATAAAATGGGTCAACAGGAAGCTGCTTCCATCTTTTGACAAAGACTGCAGCTGACAGGGCCTCTGGGCGGGCACCACGCAGCTGCCACTGCAGCTCTGCAGGGCTCCTCCAGGCCCAGCAAAACGTCCCTCTCCAGGCATCAACAAAGCAAGGCTGCTGCAACTTCAAGGTTAGGGCAGCTTCTGCCTGCCTGGAATCTTATCAGCGGGGACAGAAATCAGAATATTTCAAGGGCTAAATATTTCTGTGGGTAGAAAAGGGGCATGGGCTGCTAACCCGTTACAGTGTCCCCTCTCCAGCAGCTATGGATCAGGGCACTTGCCTGGTGCATCCTTCTGTGCTGGGAAATGCTATGCCTGAATAATTGTGGCCTGGGTGGATGCTGGCAGGCACGGGGAGAAACTCCTTGCTTCTTTTTACTGCTCTTGCTTGCCTGCCCAAGGCTGAGCATACTGGCAGCCTAGTCCCTTAAACTTTTCCTTGAATGATGAGACAGACAAAGCATCTTTAACTGCATTAGTCAGGGGCTTTGCAGACAGGACACATTCCTTCAAAGTGCCCTCAATCACAGTGATTGAGATCAAGGCTGTGAGTAAACAAACAAAACTTTGTACCCCTCCCTTAGAGCTCAGCCATGGACACAATGGCCTGACAGTTCCTTTGCTGAGGTTTCTGAGAGGTACAACTATGTTCCTATACCGTGGTGCTACCAAAGTCTGACTGTCATCTGAAATAAGGGCCAGAGAAGCTCTAATTCACACTCAGACTGCCAGGGAGGCTGCAGGCAGCATAAGAGACCACACTTTTTCCTTGACAGGTCCAGTCTCCCTTGTTGGGGTTTCCAACAGTATGACACAGAACCCTTCATTAGCTCTTTCTTCCACAAGGAGGGCTCTAGCTCTGAATTTGTGATACATTTCTTTCCTTCTTTGAATGTGAGCTAGAGGACTTTGAAAACAACACAGTTTGACAGGAAGCCAAAGCAAGGACTCAGAATGACAGTCATCAGTCTGCAAGGATCCAAGCAACTGCAATTTTAGTAACCTGCACTGACAGATTACTCACAGCAGGGAACCCCAAACTCTCACTGTAATAATGTAGCCTTGAAAAGACATCTGTACACAGCAGTAGCTTCAGAGGTGTTTAGCTAAGCTTTGTGGCAATTTGTAGGTGCTTCAAAAGCAGCTGTGATAGTGCTCCCGGTATGGCAAACCATCCCTGAGTCTGTGGACACAATGTGTCCACACAGCTGAAAGAAGAGACCAGGCTCTGTTATCTGCAGTGAAGAGCCTGCAGTATAACTTATCACCCTCCCAACAGATGGAAAGAGAGCCCTGAGAGTGTGTCTGAACTAATACACATCACCTTGCTGCTCCTTGGGCATCAGCCACCTCTGCTGCAGGAAGGGTGCAGCTGTGCTACCTGTAAGAAAGGCAAAACCACTACGGAGGTCTGACATGGTGTAATGAAATCCTAACTGTGCCTGCTCTTCTCCAACAGCCTCTTAATTTCCTTTCATAGCCTCATAAATAAGATACAGAGAAAAAGGCACCAATCTTGTGAAACAAGCTAACAGAGGCTGCATAACAAAGGAAATGTGCAATGCCAGTGAGGAGAAGCCAAGGAATGACACTGATGTATCACAGAGCTCTTAAATGGGATGAAAATATGCAAAGCCCTTGTAAACTCTTTTTTCCTCTGTTCAATCTTAAAAGAATTCTGAAAGCCAGCCTCCAATGATTCCTACCATAAAATGTAGGAAAATATGAAAAATGTGTTTGTGGAATGATAATCCAAGCCTTTTTGATCCCTGTCTATATATACATTTGTAGCAGAATGCAAGTAGGTGCCTCTCCAATGCAACTGCAAAAAGCAACTGTCTTGCCATCATTTTGTAGGACTCACAAATTCAGTTTTTCTAGCTAAACCCATCCCTCTTCTCTCATTAAATACAGCTGACATTAGTAATTCAAGTTGTAATACTAATGGTACTGAACATTTTGCAAGCCTCAATCCATGTAAAAATCCCCTCAGTTTGATATAACAAGAACTATCTGTTCTGTTTTCTCATGAGTATGTCTTAAATGTCTGATTCAATTTAGTCTAACATCTTCCCATTTTGGAGCTCATGGAAAAGTACAAGAAGATTAAAGTTACTAAAATCAATTGCCATTTTCACATTCAAAAGGTTGTTCCCAAAGAATATTGTGTTTCCTAAAAAACAAGTGGGCAACTTGGAACTGCCACCATTTTCCACAGTAGTGAAGTGACAAGACTGAGAGGTGTTTGGAGCAAAACTTTAGTGGAATTAAACAGGGGAAGGAAGGACTGACACTGAACACCTTTGAAGGATCTGGATATAAAAATCTTTCCAGCAAACCGGCTGACCTAATGATCTGACAAGTGATAGAAAGGAATAAAAAAGGGAAAAACATTGTTCTCTGCACACAGCAGAATAAAATCAGATCCATTTTTACAGCACTTCTATTACAGCCTTAAAGCCATAAACACTCTATTTTGTTTGAGGAATTGCCCACAGATTCATGCAGGCACTTTGTGTTCCCAGACATCTCTCTAAGTGTTCTCACTGCCCAGGGACTAAGGAAAATACCCCACAGTGGCTCTCCTGTATCCTCAGCCAACACCTCCGAGCTGGCAATGGTTTTGCTGCAGTCACACAGGCAGATGTTGCCTGTAATTCTGCTATTCCACAAGGCACCTTGAGCAGAGTTATTTCAGTTTTATTTTTTCTGGTTTAACTTCCTAAGTCCATTCATTTTGGTTATGTCCAGCGAGTATCAGCATGGCTTTGCTTATGAAACCAGGAAGTCAAGGGTTGTAATCAACAGTGCTTTCTTTTCAAGGATATGGAGAATGATGTCTTTTGAGATATTTGAGATTGATACTTTGATTGGCTGGCAACAATTACTCTGCTTAGTATATTCAAGCTCTTAAACTAAACTCTGAGGGAATTGCATTCTTCAACACTACTACAAGCAAATGAAGACTGTTATTACAGTTACTGAGATTTTTGTGCAAGAGATAAGCAGCATCACAAACTTGTTTGCATCTTGAATTGCTCAATTTCTTCTATGGTCTAACATAAAAACGTTTTAGAGGGCACTCACACAACTACTGCCAATGCTATTTAATTTTGCTTCAGTTTCAGACATACTGTGTCAACATTTCTACAGACAGGGGAACCCTTTCTTTACTCTTATTAGCATAACTGCAAACACCCAGAGAGCTGAGGGATGGATTTTCCTGTCTTTTAAACCTGCACATCTTTTATGCAAGGGCTCTGAATCAGCCTGAAGAATTCTGGGTCTTCATGGGTGACTGCTTCTTTTCTGCAATCCCTGATGAGAGCCAACACTTTCATTAACCACAGGCATGTGGTTACACATGCTTACAGTAAACCTGGCTTTCCAAAAGTAAAAAATTTGTACTAAATCATTACAGAAAGTTCCGAGAAACAGTCACATCATGGGCAATGGGTGCTGAGCTTTCTGCTCTAGTTGATGCAATGTTTTGGACTAGATGATCACCAGTAATCCCTTCCAACGCTTTATGTTCCATGTGAGCCACTTGGGTTTTAGCTGAGCCCACTACTACAATGCTGGTAAAGCAGTCACTCCAGGGAGTGTATCAGAAGTGCTGTTTCACCAATACTGACACATTTTTTACCATTCAGTAATAAAAGCTCTTTAGAGTTTGATGGAAGACAGGAGAAATTGCAAAGTGGAAAGTATGAGGGAAGAGACTGCGATGTATATTTCAGACTCCTTTTGAAAAAAAAAAAAATCAGTTACTAGATTCATTGGGAAAAAAAAAAAAAATCACCAAAGAAAAAGTCTCCACTGTGTTACCACTATAGTGCAGACTCGGTTACTATCTCTTCAGGACCCCTGCAAAGTAGTAGGAATGTGAATGTGGCCCTGAGTAAGACCCCATGCTCAGAAATGTATCCAGACATCAAGGTTGAAAACAGTCTTAATGCAGAGGAAACTCTTATGTGTAGAACAGAGCTTGAATTCTATAATGAATGTTCAGCTACCACAGGGACATCTGTAAAACTTGTCATTTGCCTTTAAAAAAGGTCTAGTGTTTTTAAAATCTTGACCTCGATGAGAGGTCCAGTGATTCAGCCTTTCAAACTGCAGTCATGCCCCATTCCAGCTATTACATGCCTCATTTCTGTTAATCTTCTCTAATTAGTTCTGCTTCTCAAGTGAAGTCTTAGAATCTAACATTTTCCTGTGCTAATACCAAGGGCTCTGCTTTCATGTTCAGGGTCAGTCCAGCATTTCACCTTGTAAAACTCATTTATCCTCCCTGCACTTACACTTGTACCTTGAGTTTGACTTTAGACCCTCTCAAAGACATTTGCTGACTTTAAAGTTATCCTTAAAGGTGTGGTTGTGCCCAGCAGAGTCATACAAGTGTGGAGGAACAGACTTCATTTAGATTTTCTCTTCCTTGCAAATGTGCAGAGACAATTTCTCCCCTGAAAATAATTTCAGCTTTTTTCTTGTGAGGTATTTTGCATGTTTTACAACACATAAGCAGATTGGGCCTCAGAGCCTGCAAGGAGGCACATGACAGTTTTATAGGTGAGAATGCTGAGCTGAGAAGGGCAAGGTGAATACCTTGCTTGCAGTGAGAGAGCTGTGAACACAATCCAAGTGTTCTCCCTGTTCAAATCACTAAATTTAGATCTTGTGTTTCTCCCTTCATATGTTATACACACATTAATATAGATATGTATTAGCAGGAAGACACACATACAGTTTTCCAGATTCTTCTTGCATCTGAGAGATCTATAATATGGCAAGCATTTCTTTTTTTAAAAATGGCATTATTGTTTACTCTTATAACAAATGGAGGCACTTTTTGTATGTGCAATTTCCATTGCTGACTGTAAGAACTTACGTATCACTTCTTTCATTGGATCACTCTTAGCTGCCTCTCTGGAAGGGATCAGGTCACTCACTTGCCATCCCACAGCCCTTCCTTTGTGAGGATTGGAGAGATCCAGCGATTACTAGAGGCACATGATGGCTGAGGTGTGAACACTAATGGGAGGAGGCATCTGAGCCCCAGGCAAGAAACACACTCTTCTCCAGCTGATGCTCAATCCAAAATGGCAGACTATTTTCAGGTTAAAAAACCTTAGCTGGGCAAGGGGGAAAAGTCAGCCTTCAGTGATACATAACCCAGGCTGCAATCAGTTTAAGCAGCTTCCTTTGAGCATTGCTGCTGCAGCTGGGGATGAAATTTGCAGTTCATCTAAACGGGTCACCCAGGCTTGATGCTTTTATACTTAATGAATTGCAAATAAGCATAACCCAGCAATAGGATAATGGTAGAAAAGCAAACATTTTTATGGTTCAGTTATTTCATATGCAACAAGTACAAAAATCTGTTAACTATTCAACCTACCTCCTTTAAATTATAATAAATGTGTAAATGCAATATATGGAAAATACTTGGCCTTTTCAATTTTGAATAGTTAACACTTAATTCTTGTATCTGAAAATATAATCCCCGAAGAATTTGGTGAAGTTTATGGAACTATTTATGATTAATTTTTTCTTAAACCTCTCCAGCAGGATTTATAATGTTATTTAGAAAACATTGACAACAGGGTGTCTGTTTTTCCAGAACTGCAATATACTGCCAAATGTCCATCTAAGCCCTCTTATATCCAATTATCCTGATGGCCAGAAAAAGGACAGAAATAGTACAAAACCCTTTCATTCTCCCCATATCTAAGGCTGAGGAGGAAGGAACAGCACATGCACAAAGACCAAATTCACAGATTTTCTGCAAGACCAGTGCCTAATTTTAAAACCTGAAAACTGTTCTAAAGGTTGACACCTCACTCTGCACAAGCCTTCAGTAGATAGGTACTGTACTACAGGGCTTCGGTACCAGAATTTAGCCCCAGATGAGCTGCACTTCTGTACTTTGCTCATCCTTGTGACAATGTGTCACCTTCCCAAGGATATTTCAGAAAAATATACACTGTGGAGGGAAATTGTGCCTTAACTCCGAACTGATTTGGGAGCAGGACACTCAGCACCTTCAGTGCTGCCTATCCACAAGCAGAGGACTTGTCCCATGACACCTAATAAAGTGTCTGGCAATCACATCAAGTGGGAACACCCTTCCCCTCAGTGGGCAATGCAATACCTTTCCTCCCTGAGATACACAGCTTAGAAAGAGAAAAAAGTATTAGGGAGCATCATCTAGGACATGATATGGGACAAGAGTAGTAGACAAAAGACATCCTCACAAACTGCTTTTCTAAGTTTTTCTTTACCTCCAAGTTGTCATCCAGACATGTTCCTGGTGTAGTAACTTAATTACCTCCACTTTATTCTCTCTTGCTCAGCGCATGGTGACGATGGTTTTATCAGGGAAATATTTTCTCTAGAGAGCACTCTGAGTACTGACAGCTCTTTTCTCTTTCCCTCCTTCACACTGTCACCCTTCTATATTTGCCTTGACACTGTCTTCACATTGTCTTGACATTGTTCTGACAGTTAAGAAAACTCAATCACTGCAGCAAACAGCCATGACAATGCAGAGAAGAAAAAGGAAAAGTGTTACAAAAATTGTTGAGGAACTGTGAAGATTTACAGGCTAGTGAAAACAAGATTTTGCTTCTTCTAAACCACATTCCTAGTGAGTTTTTAATAAAAAGCTGATTTAAGAAAGTCTTCAGCCAAGGCTGGCAAAAGTCATCTCAAAGGCAATTGGCAGTTATGGATTCTGTACCTGAAATTCAGATGTTCCTAGATAACAACCCCTCTTACTGCCATGAGTTCAGGTACATTATGGTAGATACTTCAGCCCATCTCTGGGGAGCAGGGATGCTGAATTACTGTGAAATTCTGCTTTGGAACTCTTTAGCTACACTTTCTCCCAAGCATGCCGTTCAAACTGGGATCCTTTTTTGGGGGCTACCAGGAAAGGAAGGTGGCCACAGAAAAAAGAAATCAAGTTAGCTGGAGCTTTAGTTCCCCTTGCTAATAATAAAATAGAATTCTGTTTTGTTGGCTCACAAATTAGAAGAGAGGATCCTAGAAAGAAAGCATTGCAATCAGTCTGACAAATGCCAAATATTCTGGCAACAGGTAAAAAATCCAGCACAAGTAGGGTAAGTTTAGTACCTATTTCTCTGCTTGAATTAAATTTCTGAGCAACTCCTTAACTGGGTATAGTGTGGACATATTGAAGTGCTGTACTTGACAAGTTAAGCTTTGTGGTTCAACAATTTGACAAAACTACTATTGATTTGAGTAGGAACTCTGATCATCAGGAACCATGTGGGGAGGGTTGATGGGTTTTATTTTGTGGTTTGTTCATCTGATTGAAGAAATCGCTGTATATATAGTTTTGATACTAGTTCAAATTCTTACTAGTTACAAGAACATCTAGGTAATTAAAAACTTACCTAATAAACCTACTTTATACTATCTTGGCATGCATACAGTCCACATCTTACCTGAAAAGCATAGTTAAAGCTCATCCCTTGCAAAGCAGAAGCTCATCAACACTTCTCTGTAGGGCACCTGTGATGTTCCCTGCAGGTCACACAAGCACTGCTTCTCCAGGAGGAGCATCTTTTCCCCTCTCCTCCTCCATTACCACAGATAGCTGTCTTCTCCCTAAATAAATTAGGGAGGGAAGCCATCTTAAGCTTGTTCCCTTTGCCTCAGAGCTCCTGGGGCAGCAGGGCTGGTGTCCAGGCACTGCCCCTCTCCTCACAGAGAGAGGCTCTTCTTCAACACCTCCCAAACTGCAGGGCCATCCTGGTGTCCAACAGCCAAATGAGGTGGCACAGGCTTGAGCTCCATGAGGCCTTAGCCCAATCCCCCCCCCAGATCCCTAAGCCAGCGGCCTGGAGGTGCTAATTTGTAACCTGCTGACAGACCTGCCCTTGCCTCTGCGTACCCACCCCAACAGGAACGTGACCCACACAGCTGGGGAGCAAAACCCTCTTGCTTTCTGAGAGGTAACCCATGAATGCAATTCAGTAAATCCTGACTGTATCTGTGCCACACATCTCTAAGATTGCAGCGTGAAGAGAATGTTAGTGAAAGCTTCTTATGAGACCAGAACTTACAGAAACAAACGTCTCTCAGTCAATTAATACCATTTTTTGATGACAAGGATGAATCAACGCATGCTAAGAGTGAAGTGAACATTCACATATGCAGATTGATGCTCACCTGGTTAATTTTATGGCTAATTTCATATGTTTAATCATGATGACCAAAGCTCAGGTAAGACATAAACAGAACAAAGGCAAAATTAGCCTAAAGAGTCAAGGCAGAAACAACATGCTTCCATTTATCCAGAGAGAAAATTAAGCTTCAAATGCTTCTGCTTGAATTCAATTGATGAAGCATGGTCTTGATATAATTAAGAAAATGGCACAAGGGAAGGGTCTCCACATAAATGCAGACACTTCTGAACCACAAAATAGAGCATTTATTCTAAATGCTGTATTGGATGGTTATACTCCAACTGCTCTGGCAAGCTGAATGACAAACATTTTGGTGCTTCCTTCCTACACTTTTATGTCTACAAGCTCCCTTTATTATTAATGGCATAATATTTGCTACAGTAGGCGATCATGGTCAAATCAATACCAAAGTGCCTTGAAAAGACACCAGAGCTGAACCCCTAATTAAGTACAATATTTTGTTCCTTTTAATGAGACACTGTTTGAGGAGTACAGTAGAAGTGCCTTGTTCTGTTCAAGATATCTATAATTAATAACCCAAATGATCAAAGGAAATGTGATCCTAAGAGGAAATGGCTTTTGAGGATCCCTAGGTATTAAGTACTGAGAACTACTTCTCAATCTGTTCTGCAGCCTCTCAGCACACTATGATGTGTGATGCCCTTTGGGGTAATAAAACAAGCCCCATCATAGATCTCTCTGAAAAAAAAATGCTCCCAGCAAGATAGCCACTAGATATTTATCACTTATTCATTACTGCCATGAAATATTTTTTTTTTTCTTTTTTTCCTGGCCAGACCCTTACCATCACATAGATTTCCTTTATTTATTTAGGATAATTCAATATAAAACAGGGCAGGATGCTGCTCTATAATGTACCCTGTGCTGGCAGGTCTAGACTGGTATTGTGAGGAAGGCCCCTTCCCCCCAAACAGGGTATTCCTTTTGCTTTTTAATCATTGTATGGCACCAAAGTTTCTAGAGATAGAGTGAGCACCTGGATGTCAAGCTGTGGAGGCTTTAGTTCCCTGCTCCTGCTTGCTGATCTTATTTTCCACTCCCCAGCCACGGCACCACCAACACCCAGAGCTCTCCCTGTATCTTTAGAGCACATCTGTGTGAAAAAAAACCCTCCTGTCACTGCAACAGGATGGCTAAATCTTATATCCATCAGGAATAGCAGGCCAGAGCAGCATCATTGTCCTCTGGATCATCCTGAGGAGTGTGAGCACTTCAGCAGAGCACAGAGACATCTGTGGAACTGGTGCCACTGCTGACATTGTGTCCTGAGGCTACAATTACTGCAGGCTTACTCACCAGCCACACACTTACTGTAATTTCCCATCCCTGCCCTGGAAACCCAAGTCTGTTTTGGATCAGGCCTCAGAGGAAGAAAAGGACTGCCTGGAAAAAAATCTAAGGCAGGGAAGGGAGAACTAGGAAAGGAAAGAGAGATGAGGAGTTAGATCTACCTCTTCCATACATTAAATAGACAGAGAAAATAAAGGAGACTATTAATGGGGAAATAAAAATTAAAAAAGCCTCCAAGAAATTACTCTACTATACTGGTTGGTACTGGTGAATAAACATTCATTAATTTATTCATGGTTTAAAATTTTTTGTCATTTTACTGGCAAAAATAGTACTGATCTAATTTTGATAAAGGCTTGCTGGATACCTCTTCACTTGTAGCAGTTATTTAACACCCTAGTGGCACACCACTAGGTGTGCACACCATCACACTAAGCTTTAACAATTTGACTTTTAGTGATATTCTTCTAATATGGAAGGCTTATTTCTTAGCATATTCCCCAAGGAAGGCTCCTGGTTGTACCCTGATGCTGGTGAATATTATGGTTTTGTTTTACTTCTACAGTGAAGCATCTTAAAAAGGTTTAAGAGAAAGGTATCCCTAATTATATAGTGGGTTTTCAATACCTACTTTTCTTTTGGGTCAGTCGCCCCTCCTCAGTGCTTCTGAGCCTGCTCTGGAAATAAAAAGTGGTAAAACCATGAAACAAATTCATTCTTGCTCTGTTACGAGTCAGTAGAGTTTTTAGGATGCTACAATACAGTCTTGCAGGTCAGGAAAGCTGCCACAGATTTTGTGTCAGAGCCATGACTGTGTTCACTTTCACGGGTCACTGGAACTAGTGTTCAAAAGGCCAGCCCTCTGCAGTTCACATGATAATATCCTTCTGCTGGGCCTGGGCCTATTTCTGTCTGTATGAATTCGGTGAGGGCAACTTGTGCAGCTCACAATCACATCACAATGATGTGTTATGGCCTTGGCTCTGAGGGGAAGCTGCCCTCAGCACAGAGGCTCAGCAGGACAGCTGAGGAAATTCAGGTTGTGCCAGTTCCCTGTGACACTCCAGCCTGTCCCAAAACACAGGAGCTGAGACTTTCCCCAAGCAGTCTTGAAATCCCAGTTGGTAATTAGTTCTTGCAGAGCTAATTGTAGGTGATTTCTATTGAAAATAATTTAGCACATTACAGAAAGGGCTGGAATGTGAACTCTTCTACAAAGTTCATGCTGGAAAAGCATGGCCTTGCTTTCTGTGTCCTTACTGCCCATTGTAGCCATACTGAAGCTTTCTTCTGAGACCTGTGGCATTTAAGGCACAGTGTAATGCATTTCCAGCCACATAATGCTGATCTGTCACAGTGATGATTACTTATTTTAAGTCTGGGGAAATGAGAGAAGCAGCATCAGGACTCTGATATGCTGCAGTTTGATGTCATCAGGAACATCTACCTAGTCCTCAGTTGTGTTACTGAGAACCTACTGCAGGAAATCTCAACATCTGCACACATCAGAACACGGCTTTGCACCCAGAGACTTTAAATGAGTTGCCTCATGTTACAGACTGCTATGATGCATTTCTAACCATCATGGCTTTAAGCTTATCCAGTTATGACTCATAGAAAGAAATCATACTTGGGTCAGCGTTCCAGACATTTGAGGCTACATTTTAAAATCAGAGCACCTTTATGTGCCACTGTACTATCAGAATCACTGCTTCATGCTCTTTTTGTACTAAAAAAAAAGAAAGAAGTAATGAATGGCAGAACCACAACTAAAGGAGACTGAAGAGGATGTCTTGCAATGCCTTTCAAATGCAAACAACACATGGACACAGAATTTGGACATGAAATCAATTTTGTTGCTAGCCCCTCAGTTTTTAGCCCTTCTACTGGGAGGGATTCTTCGCAGCATTTGGCAGCATTTCTGAGTGCTTTTTCTCTCCTCTGGTAGTAGTTGAGCACAGTGGGAGCTTGGCTGCTTGCACGTTCTCACCTAAACTAAACCTCAGTGCTGCAAGTCAGCAGTAGTTGGTCTGCTTGAGGGGCAGCATCCCCAGCTCCTTCCTGAGGCTACACTCAGGAAGATCCAGGAGTTCTGTGGCAGCTGGAGGCCTCTGTCTTACAAAAATGCCTTAAACTCTTCCAGACTCCAGCAAAGCTGTGAGACCTTGTCTCTCTCAAGGTGAGATTTGGCCTCTTCAAGAGACAAATGGCTACTCTGCTCCCTATTTTCCACTATTTGGAATTCATACAGAAGCAGGAGCAACTGGATTTCACCCAAACTCACAAACTGAGAGTTTTATGCTGTGTTATTCCCTCTGCATTCCTGAAAATCTCTGCCCGCCCCCCCATCCCATACAGAAGAGACAATGCTTTGGTCTTTCTGCAACCCCTTCTAGCTCTGGCACCATTTCCCTTGTTATTTTGCCAGGCATCCACTTCCCAGGTGGACACTTCAGCCTTCCTTCCTAGCACAGCTGCAAATGCAGCTTCTATCTTCCCAACTGCAAGCACTGCTTTCATCTTTCCTCCTCCCCAGCACCACGTGCATCCCTCAGTGTGTTCTGATACCGGGTTTACAAACAGCAGATTGCGCTTCCATTCATTTTACAAGACTTGATATATTTGCTTGTGGCTTTAGGGAGCAAGGCAGGAGCAACACCTCTCACAAAGGCACCACAAATCCACCCATCCAAACAAGTTCATCTAGGCATACCAAGAAACCTCACCAAAGGCAATCCAGGATAACATTTTAAAGTGTAAGACAAAATTCCCACCCCTAACTAAACCACTAAGGTTTTCTCTCTTTATTTCTGGCAAAACCTTTGATCTCACAGGAGAGATCTTTACACACATGGCTCTGTATCCTGAGTTACATGCTGAGGATATCCCCAGCTTTAATGAAGCCTTAAGAGCAGTTCAGGTAGGAAAGGTATTGATTGAATCCTTGGGACAAAGACATTTAACCCGTAAAATCACCAAATCTTTCCTATAAGGAATCAAGCTTATTACCTAAATAAAATTGCTTCAGATTTTTAGCAAAATAAATTTTCTATGTTCTTTACCACTGAGGAGCTGATAGAAAGGCAAGTTTGAAGCTGGCACACAGCTTCCCACTACCATGTATTGCAGTTGCTGCAATATCTATTTGTCTCCTATGTCCCTGGGTGGAAGAGTCCTGTTCTGTACTATTAGGAATAAATTCTGCTGTGTGACCTCAGCTGAAAAAAAAAAAAAATTCAGCCTCTAGAAGGACAAGGAATACTTCATTATACTCATGTTGCTTCTCTTCTGCAGACTTAGAAGACAAAAATGAGGACAAATATAATGAAACTCTTAAAGGGGAGAGCTACATTCAGAGTGAGTGTGTACAGTAGCAAGGATTGCACAGCAGAAATCAGTTCAGTTTCTACCTCTGTGTCCACATCATTTACTGCAATGGATATCAGCTGTCTCCTGGCCTGATCAGCCCCTGTTCTATATCTTAGACAAACAAAAATATCTGTGCACAGTAAAAGCAAGATGATCACTGTACACACCACCTTAAACTGCAGTGCTGTAGTGCTAAACATAAAGAAGCAGAGCATAAAATCTTTCATTCTCATTAGAAACCAGTCTATTTCCATTGCTAACAGCACTGTGCCTTGATGTCCAATTGAACCAAAAATCCTCCAAATTCAATGCATAGGAGCCCTGTTGAACTCCTGGGCCTGATTCTCCTCCTGTTCCCAGCACAAACACTCGGGTATGATGCCAAATAAAGTGAACACCAAAAATCATTTACATTTAGAAGTAAAGAAGGCATTTACCTAATTTTTGTTTGTTTATTTGGGACAGCTGGTGCCATTGCTGTGGTGCTCAGTGCAGTCAGTGGGTGCTGTAAGGGCTGCTGCTGCTGCAGTGCCCATGGGATAAGGGAGTCTGGGGTAGTGCAAATGTTAAAAGACAGTAAAGGACAACAACAGCCAGCCTTTAACTGCCTTTATTCTCAGGAACCAGCAGCAAGTCAGTGTGAACAAAAAAGTTTAGGGAAGAGTGAAAAGGGGACACTGGTTTAATAACCAGTTCTGCAATTTCAATCACAAATACCTTTAATCCTAAAGTGTTGCCCAAACAACATTTTAAAATTTTAATGCTATTCCATTGTTACTGAGTCACTATATATATATATATATATATACACACACCATAGTTTTCTTCAGAAAATAAGTTAATTTACTTTCCTTGATTTTGCTGATACAAATGTACCTAAAACCAAATTTGGCTTTTTTGATAGCAATGGAATATTTGTGTAACCCTGTTTCTTTCCTGCCTGTGTGTGGTGCTAGTTACTATGGTAATAAAGGTGACTCAAGATTTAAAGCCTGAAAGTGGTTTCTATAACAACATGCTAGGATGTTTTGGACACACAACTGAAGTTAAAGACTCAGGATTAACTCTTTATGACCACAGCATTTGCAGACACAAGAAGTGCTTGCTTGTTTGGCAAAAGTTGGATCATCCCTTCCCAAAGTAGGATTTTCTGTTGAGCAGATTCAGTAATTTTGATCCCAGCTGTGGATAGAGCAGGTAAGGTCTAGGGGCTGGTGACTGACTCACAGGTGAAACTTGCAAAGGACAAATGGCACCACAGTAACTACGAGCTGCTCATTACAGTGAATAATTACAATGGTAATACAAATATTTTGGGAGATGGAAAAAGGTAAAATTGTATTAGTGCAATACTTAGAAAGTTTGAGGCTGTGTGGAAAAACTGAAATTATTTGTTTACATGGAAAAGCTATTTTGAGGGTTAAGATAGCCCCTTACCTGGCTCTGTTTTATCCAGAACATGGTTTCCTGCCCTTTCCTTCTCCATCTGCCAAATGCTGATGCAGGAGTGACACCTTTGCCTTTCAGTCCATGGTAGTTACCTGATCTCAATCTCTGTCCCTGCTGATTATGCAGCTGTGCTTATCTCTTCCCTAGCTCTTCATGATCCATCATGATTGAACATCTATCTGCATACCCACAACTTTCTAAGGCTGTCTTTGCAGGGAAGTTATCGTCATAGTGATGAACTGTATTTTTTGTGGCACAGTGCACTGCTGATAAATGGAGAGAGAATTAGTTACACCAAAGCCACAGCTCCTCAATGCAGCAGTAAATGCCTTGGGCAATATTTTAATATTTCCAGTTAAATGATAATTATTTCAAGATCTCAGTATAGTAACAGAGCTTGATATTTCAGTGACACAGATTCACACACTTGTTTTAAAATCCCAAGGGCAGGTTTCAAACGAGTAATGAGCACAAGCATTGAAGGTTCATGTTTCTGACTCCAGCCACTGGGCTATCTAAACCCTTGCTACCATCATGTTATCCTGTGACGTTTTTGCTGAGCTGATTTGATCACAATGTAAGCCTTTAGCTGTGAACAAATGCTGTATGCTGGTTTTGATTTAACTGAATCCAGACTGAAGTAACAGCACGAAGAGAAGGAGTGGTTGCTTCATTTGTGATCTGATTTTCTTTCTAGTGACTGACCACCACCAAGATGTCAATTATACATGCCATTCCAACAAATTAAAAAAACAAAACCAAAACCAACAAACAAAAAAACCCAAACATAAGTTAAAAGAAAACCAACCAAACTCACAGGTAATTTTCTGATGTTGTAGTTGGGGTTTTTTTATAGACCCAAACCTCTTGCTATTGCAATTCAATCCTTCTTTCCTTAAGAGTATTTTTAAAATTTACTCTCAGCACATAGACTAGGGGTTTTTTGCTATTCATTTTTTCCTAAGATGTATGACTTAGTAAAAAGTTAGATTTTGTTGTGGACTGCTTTATCTGCACTAGCTGGTGTAGCTTCCTAGTTTTAATTCAAATGTATAAAGTAATAACTCTTTGTTAAAAAAACAAGGAAAGGAAAAAAGTTGTCAAAGCACAGTAAAATCATCAGTGATGATGACTATATGGGTCTTAAGAAGTTCTCTATCTTATCATACATTTTTCCCCCCTAGAAAATAGACTGGCTCTGTTAAGAAGGTCAGAAAATCTTGCAGCATATGTAAAAGATTCTGAAATTGTTAGTGTTGAGAGCTTCTGTGAAGCTCAGAGTCCTCCTTCAGGGGCAGAAGGCACATCTGAAGAACAGCCTTGCAAATTACAAGCAGCCTTCAGACACGATGAGATGATTAGCAAAGTGCAGGCATGGCCACAGCCAAGTGAACTCTGGTTCCTAATAGCGTGATTAGCAGTGATTGAAACTTAATTTTAAATGCTGCCACTGATTATGATATTTCACCAACTCGTAGGAAGAGTCATGTCCTGAAAGAACAAGTCTTTGCTGAAAGACATGTCTGACACAAAGAACCCAAAACAGATTGCAAAGGATTTATCTGGGGGTTTTGAGTGGCTGAGATTGCTAATTGTCACAATATGGGATCATTAATTCACTTTACTTTTGATCTTATCAACTGAGAAGAATATTTTGAAAAATAGACATGAACTCAGTAAATCTCTGATTCAAAAAGGATCTAGGAAAAAAACCTCAAAATTGTCAGGAAAGATAGGCAGATAAGTTTTTCAAAATTGCCTGCTTTACTGAGGGAAAAGTAGTTTAACAATCAGATTATCTGTGCCAAAATGCTTTGGCCATTTCAAAATCCCCGCCCTGGTTATGATAACTTTTCCCTAATTCAACTTTGGCTTTCTATCCTCATTGCCATGCATTTCTAACATCATAAAAATTGTTTTATATCACTACATTAGTTTCTGATCATTCGGAAACCTTTGCCAGCCAAAATCATGCATTTTTAGTGCTGATTAGCTGTATAAGCTCAATTATTCATACACTAACAAGATCACTTCAATGAATTTAAATAATCTTATCCAAGAGCAAAAAACCAAAGCTAAAACTGTCTTTTTCTTGGCATTTCTTATACTAAGCTATTTGTGCCAGATCCTGTAATAGCTGCAAGTATGGGCATGTTTCTGGTAGTATGGATGATGTGCCAGTAGATGGCAAGCTTTACTGCAAAGAATTTCACTGCCAACCATCTCATCTGCATCTCAAGGATTTAACCATGGGGCAAAACGCTTGGCACTAAATCTTCTCGTAATTAGATTAATGTACCACTGTTTATAAAGAGACTGATAATTACCTCAAGTGTCAGTCAGTGTAAATCCAAAGCAATCAGCATTTTCTTTCCATTTTTCCTAACGTTTCATACAAGTTTCAAGACTCTGTCAGAACAAGTCACTGCTGAAGTGACCTTAATTGCTTAGGAATGAAAAATGACTCCTTTGCACATCTGAGGTAGAGCATGAGGCTTTTCCTGGTTATCCTTCCGTAACCTGGCCAAAAACCAAACTCCACTGAAACATTTCTGTCCCTCTGCAGCTCTTTCTGTGAATGCAGAAGAGAATATTCTTTAGGCATCTGCTTAAACTGAGACAGTCTTTGCATCATCCCATTGCATCACAGGGCACACAGGAGCTTCCACCTGCCATACTCTTCATCCTCCTTCCATGCAGCTCTCAGCTCAGGAGGTTCCCAAATCCATCCTTCCACATCACTCCAGAGCAGCAGGGAAACTCAGTTCCCACAGGGCAGCAAGGAAGGTAGGGCAAATAACTTACCTGAAATAGGTGGGAAATGGTATTTGAACTAGCAGTCCAGAATCCAAGGATTAGCTGAAGCACTCACATAATTAATTAAAAAAAAAAAAGTCATGGAAATGTCCAGGTGAACTGCATACCATTTGATAAGCAGTGTGATAACTGCATACCTTTGATGATCACCTTTTTGAGATGCAGTTTTGCTGCTGAGACAAACTGCTATAGAATACCCTTAAACTCTTGGTGCCAGCCTTAAAACCACAACTAAGCTAAAACTAAGCATGGTTACATCTCTGCTAAGACCTTCAGAACTCCTGTGTTCCTCAAAAACTACACAAATAATAAAAACCATGGCACAGTGCATTAGAATAAAGACAGAATGCCAAAAATGTTGTTCTTTCACTATAACTTGTACAAATCAGACAAGAGTATCCTCTAAGGAGCACTGGGTTTATTGAATTGTCGGTTGGCAATTTCTGCATAAGAAATTAATTTTATAAAAGCTACAAAAGTTGAAATTAAAATACTGCTTTAAAAAAGAAATCCAGGAAAGGTTTTTTGTTTCGTGTTTTTCCCATAGTGATGTCACCCTGGAAACAAACTGGCTGCCTTCACTAAATTCAGGCAGTGCTTTTAGGGCTGTCTTTCCCCTTCCCTGATTTTCCCTCCACTCTTACTGTCTCTGAGAGCTATGAAGCTTTTTAACCAGTGCTCACAGCTACTCTTGCTATCAAAACTGCAGACTGGCAAACATGTCATGTCCTCACACAGTCATTATAACAAACTGAGCCTGTTGCATGCAATTATCTCTGGAAAAGCAGTAATAATTAAATAAATTGCTTCTCATGTCACCGTGGTCCTGTGTAAGAAAGCACTTGTATGATTAACCTCACCTCTTGTAGCTTACACAGTACAACAGTTAGACAACATTATAACTTGATCATAATTAATTTCTTCAAATTTGAAATGTTTCCCCAAATTTGCACTTTAATGAATTTTAAGTAGGTACACTGACTGAAAGGAAAGCTCTCTGAAGTTATGCAAGGAAAACATAGGATGCAAAGTTCCTAAGGAACACAGTTTTGCTCATTTAAACTGTAATTAATAGATTGCAGCAAGTTCTGTATTACCCAGGCTAAAGAAAAAACCTAAATACATGGGTAAAGCACAAAATTAGGTAAGTCAGGACATCAGAACACACATGAGAGTGTGCTGAGGAAGAGAAGGGTCTGAATTACTGCTGGCAGTGGTGCAGGTCAGTACACGTGATCAATGTCTGGAATTTTTGCATTCAGTGAGAGCTCTGAGCTGGAGGATGTGCAACCAACACTGCATCAGGATGAAATACCTGCTCCCAAAACTGATTATTAACAGGTTTGGGGATGGTCATTTTTAAGGCAAGCTAATCCAAAAGTACTGTTTTTTTCCTGTTTTCCTTCAGAGAACATGAGGTAACACTGTAGTTCTCCTCCTGCTAATCAATGTTTTGCTTGCTTTCTATGTAATCCTTGAGACAACTGTTGGTTTTAAATCATGGTGTCACTGTTGCTATCAGTGTGACTACATAAATCTCTATTCCCCTTGTTCAAACAAGTATTAATTAGTTATTTGGCTCAGTAAATGTGCCTATTCATGAACATCAAGTTCATTCAGACTGGTGCTTTTAATTCTCAGAGGCACTGCTGCTCCTGTGTACACCTCAGGTCAGAAAGCACAACAGTCATGCACAGATAGTTTTTCAGCCTTTCCATTTATTATCTTAGTGTCAAATCTACACAAGCAGTCTTTCCTGAGCTAGTTAAGCCTTCTGATACTTTCTCCCTCCATTTCCCCCTCCTAGGAGAAAAACAGGTTTTTCTGTATAATATATAATAATTGTATTATACATTAAAATGCACACTATGGAAACACACCAGGACCAGTCACTTTGGATTCTCTGACACTCCCCCATGGTTAGCTGGTTGGTTGCTGTCCTCAGGTGACCAAATCAAGCCTCTCGCTTTTCCAGGGATCTGTCCCAGGCCTTTATCAGCATCGGTCTAACTCCAGTTATTGGAGTCTCCACCTCTGCTCACCACTTCTCTTTCAGTGCTCCATTCCCATCTCTACTGTGTCTGCTCTTCCAAATCTCAGTTCAAGAACTGGGAAGAAATCAGAGACTGCTGGTAGATGGGTCTGAATTCCTCTGAGAAGTTCAGCTCATCCACAACACCCTGTTTGCACAAACACTCACTATTCTGCTGCTGTAGAAGACATCTACTGTTCATATATCCCAACAAAACTCCAGATTAAAAGTATAAAACTAATAATAATAAAAAAGATGTTTACAGGACTTGCATATAGATAATTTAATGCAACTTTTGTGTGCACCAGCTTACGAGTCTTTCTCTTACAAACTGCCTTCTCTCCTAAAGGAACATTCAGCTTCATTTCACAATTCTGGCCCAGATACAACTGCTTCAGTGTATCCCAGAGGTGGATTCTGAACAGTGTTGGTAACAGCTCACCCTCCTTGACTGGGAAGTGAAAAGTAGCTCTTGCTGTCGTTATTCTTTACAGCTGCAAAGCAACTCCAAGTGGCCTTTAATTACTGACAGAAGCTCAGTTCCCAGAGGATAAGGATGTAAGGAACATCTTTACACCATATTCACCATGTCCTTCCAGCCTGGGAGGCTTGAAGGCTCCCACAGGGCTGTTGTACGTCTCAGGTGTTTGGCAGACTGTTTGTGCTGGAGATGCTGTACACCTGTGAAATTACTATTTATAACCAGCAAATCAAAATCAAGGTGCCTGATTGTTTGAACCGTTTATTTGAGCTATAACTGCATCTGAGCAATTTAGCTTGTGAAACCCAATGCAAAAAACATCCACCACAAAAGAATGGTACCACCACAAAAGTGGTATTGAACTAAAAAGAGTGATTCATCTCCTCTTTCTAGTACCAAAAAAGAAACAAAAATCTTAAATATACCTAAACATGTTCCATATAGTTGGATGTCAGTTGACAACAACCAATATTGTCTCAACTATACTCTCAATATAGTGTTAAACAATCCTGACACTCCAGACCATGGCTGTTGAAAGAGGTGAGAACAGGAAATTACAACCTACTGAAGTTTTCATAATTGTTTTCATTTTATATTCATTAGTCCACTAATGCATCACATACTTGCCAGTCTTGTTTTCTTCTCAATAGCCAGCAACCGGAGCTGTAGGTTTTGAGGCACAGTTGTGTTCAGAACTACACTTCTTTCACTGTTGGTTACTCCCAGTGCTGTGGAAGTCCTCAGGATTTTTTGTGTTTCTTTCCTAGAATCGCTTTGCACGAGGAATGATTCCAGGTGCCTGTCAAACTCTTGCCAAAAGAACTCTACATGTGTTGCTGGTCATATAGATGACCCCTGCCTTTGTGCAGACGCATCAGCGGACAGTGTAGAGGAACTCTGCAACAAAACCTCCAACCCCTGCTCCTCAAACCCTTGTCTCCAAAACGCTACCTGCCTGGGCTCCGCTGGAAACCTCAGCTTTACCTGCCAGTGCCCCGCCGGGTACGACGGACCTACCTGTGAGAGAGCTGACAGGGACTGTGACACCAACCCGTGTGAGCACGGGGGCACCTGCCAGAGCGGCCTGGCGGGGCCCAGGTGCCTGTGCAGCGCCGGCTACACCGGCACGCTGTGCGAGAGAGACCTGGATGAGTGCATCTCGGAGCCGTGCCGCAACGGAGCCCTCTGCAGGGACGGCGTGGATGAGTACTCCTGCTACTGCGTCCCGGGATACCAGGGCAAGCACTGCGACCTGGAGGTGAACGAGTGTGCCTCGGATCCCTGCCTCAACGGGGCCACGTGCCTCAACCAGATAGGGCACTACGACTGCATCTGTCCCCTTGGCTACACAGGTGAGCCCTATTAAAGCAACTTGTCCTTTGGGTGGTGTAGAATCATCGAAACTCACATTTCAGGTTCAACTCCCTCGCCCACACATGAATTTAGCCATTTCTGTATTGCCACCTTGCCTTCAGCTTTGGCACCAGTGGCTGTTGATGCATGATGGATAACCACATCACTGTGAACTACTGATACCAGAAAAAGAAATCTCACATTTACCAAAATCTACACAGCAGTTTCGTGAACACCAAGCCACGTCACAGGGCTAGGTGGACTTTTTAAAGAATCATTCTCAAAATGCTCTCTTCGGAGTGCCAGATTTGGTTTTTTTCTGACTATCAAAAGCTATGTTTGACAGATTTAAAAATTAGATCCAAGTAAACAAATTCTACCCTTAAACTTAGCCATTTCACATTAAATTTCTCTCATCTGCCCTTCCCAGAAACAAAGGACTCATTTGCAACTACAACATTATGTAAGTTACATAGAAAAGTGTTATGTTCCCAAACTGCCCATTTCTTGATAATCCCATTTTATGTAGCTCCATTTCTAAGGTACAGGTGTGATTTTTTCTTCCCTACTTCCTCTACTGGAAAATATATAATTCTTATTGGAAGACAGCTCCCTTCAAATTTCAAAGCTGTATTCAGGGGTAGGACTGTGAGAGGGAGCACACTGAATCATTAAATGGAGAAAAGGGCAGGCATTTTAGTGATAGATTGCCAGTCAGGTAAGCAAAGGAAAAGAAACAGTCATACAGCAAAAAGGGGAGAAAAAACAGCTATTCCTTCAAGTGATTCAAATGAATAAGAAATAAGAGATGTGGTTTACAGCTCCATCCCCAAATCCCCACGCAGGAGGGGAAGTCAGAGGTAAAAAGCAGCTTTCCTGTGTCTAACACAGCACTCGTTGGAAGGCAGCCCCTGGTTAATATCCCTTATGAGCACAGAGAATGTTATTTGAAGGAAGCTTGTTACTTTCCTGCCACCCCGCTGCTGCCAGGGGGTGTCGGAGCCCAGGCCAGCTGAGGAGAAAACTACACAACTGGGGGAAGGCCGAAGAGCAGGAGGAAGGAAAAACCTATTAACAACCAGCATGGTTACTCTGCAATGATCAGACTTAGCCCAGACCTCCTGTTGTATTCAGGAAACTGTATTTTTTTAACTGGCACTGTTAGTGGGGTCCAGGCCTGGATCCACAGCCCAGAAACTTGGTTTGAAAGAGTCAGAATATACACCTTAGAGACAAAGGGAGAGAAAAGAAAATGAAACAGTAAAGCCCAAACAAAAAGAAATAAAAATTAAGGTCAACACAAACTGCTGATGGAAACTCACTCTGTTGGAGTCCCTCCACTTTCATAATGGAATTCTGCTGTTTCCCAAGCTGATGCTCTTTTCTCTCACCAGAAAAGTCACCAAAGCTCCACACTTCTCACAAGCAGAGTTAAGAAATAAGGAGAGGACCAAGGAAGGAGAAGAGGTCTAAAATACACAGCAGAAGGGGCTGCAGTGTTTTGACATACAGCTCCGACGCTGCTTCCAGCAGCAAAGAGACTAATCATAGGAATTCTGTAGAGGGGTAGCAGACCATCCCTCCAGCAGTAAAACATCAGCTTTAAAAAGCTACTTAACAAAATGATTTATCAGATGGATTCTTTTTTGTTGTCTTTTTGCACCTTGCTGTGAGTTGTGCTAAATGCACAAGCTAGAGGGATTACTGGATGAAAGCCTCGAGGTGTCCCCAGTGGTAATAAAACCCCTCATTTACCCCGTCAGGGGATCTTGCCAACTATTATTATCCTGGCCTGACACCATGAATTACTGTGGGAAGTCATCCAGCCTCATCTCATTTCCCTAAGATGTAAAAACAGGTTATATCTCTTGATATGCAGGTAAAGAAGGTACAGTAAATCTATAGCTGCAATGTTAACCAAATACATGACTTACTGGCTGCTGTTGCTACTTGTTTCATAGACTATGACTGCTATTTTGTGTGATTGGTATGCTGCAGCACTTCTTAAAATAGCTGAGAAATGTCACACATAATTCTTACACAAATGGAAGAGGTTAGAACGCACCAAGAGCCAAAGACTGGAAAATTTAGCATGAAATCTGCAGTTTCTATGATAATGTTCTGCATGTGTGAAATTATTTACAAGACATGTGTCACACAGCTGTTAAATAATGAAGTTCAATTGGTTTGTTGAATTTTGCTGGGTACCCTAATCAATTGCATTTTCTCCTCTATTGGACTAATTGCACTTGCTTTTAATTCACCCCAACAGAGCATGGTGTAAGAGCCTGTTATTACCCACAGCTACATGCATTAATTACCTTGCTGAAGCCAGTCCTCCATTGCCAGTGAACATTCCAATGTGAACTCTCAGGAGTGCATGGCAGTTCCAAAACCCAGTCTCAGGCAGCAAGAGAAAGCGTTTCAGTGGCAGACAAAATAGATGCAATGAGCTGGATTTGTTCCTTGTGCAATGCCTTTAACTATGAGGTAACCATCCCTCTGATGATGTCTGCAGAATTTGAGGAAATTACTCCTGATAGATCTCCAAGTCTTCATTCAGTATTGTCATCAATAATGTATGTGCTTTGCAGATATTAAGAATAGATGCATCATAAGTAAGTCTTAGGCATTTAAAGGCAAGCAAAGGCACAGCAGCTCTACCATGGGATAAAAAACCACAAGTAGAGATCTCATTTCCCAAAAAGCTCATGTCCATGTCATTGTGGATGTAACAGCAAACAACACGGTCTATCCAACAGCAATTGCCAGCAGTACAAAGCCTGTTTCCTTCCTCAGCTTTCCATTTTCAAACCAGCTTTCCCCACCCTGTGTCCTAGCCAGACCAGGTATTCAGCTCTGCTGAGATGCCCAAGCTCAAAAGAGACAAGCCTTGATTAAAGAAACACAACTTCTCCCACTAATTTTTGATGTAACTCTCTTCCTGTCACTTCAAGCCTGGTGCCTGTAAAATAGCCATGTGTCACTCTCCATCCAAATAATGGCACACAAGATTACTTTATACAAAATCTGGAATTTGGGGACAGCCCTCTGGGCCTGATGGGCCTGAGTACAGCAGGAATGCATGACAGCAGAAAGGATGGCCTGGTTACCAATTTCCAGCCATACTAAGGATGTGCAGGTTCTCATGGAAGGACACTGAACCTGCAAATCCCTAGTCTAGTATCTTTGACCAGAAAGTGTTTTTATACTCTACCTGTAGGCATGCATGTTTGACAATATTGGCTGTGTGTCCTTCATCCTCACTTGCATTTACTCTTTATTGACTGGGGGTGTAGAAAGAAGTGCACAGTAGGACTCACTGGAGAAGCAAGCAGTATGAGAAATAACCCTGGTTTTTCAGAGAAACTGCTAAAGTTACGAATGTGACTTCTCCCCACCTTCCCAGCTTTTCAATTCAAACCATTTGTGTGGTTTGGTACGTGCTGGGATGCTCAGCCTGCTCCAGGACACCCCGGGTGCCTCAGCTCGTGGTGGTGCAGCCCCGTGCAATAACTGCGCTGGGGGTCCTTGGCGCTCTCCTTCCTGCCTGGCATATGATATTTGGCATATAGCATATTTATGACAGAATGTTAGACTGAGGTAAAAATGCAGATCTAATCTTTTCATCTCTCTTCTACACATCTAAAAGAGCCTGACAGCAGACTCAGCGGAGGCTAGGAAGGGATTCCCCCTGTCTGCATGGCAGATCGCATTGGCTGGATGCATTATACAGGGAGAAGTTTTCTTCTGAGGCAACATTGCCGAAGGCAGGTTACTGGGCTTGATAGATTAAAGACATGAACCAAAACAACAACGCTATGTTCTCATGTTAATTGTCAGGCTGTTCTCAGGCCTGTAGTTTTAAATTTGGCTGAGCTGAGGATCAGTTGAACAGGGCTTGTTTTGTCACATGATTTTTAGTGTTCGCAGTAAGCTGTTAACAAGCTCTGGCAGATTTACGGTCACTAGACACACTTCTGCAAACACATTGTTTATAATTACAGTGAATTCACAGGGCAATGACCACAGAGGGACTGCTTACTATATCTGGCTGTAATGTACATTACCATAAAGCCGTACGAGAGCGTTCCTGTGCCGGGCTCTCGTGGCAGACTCCCGCTGAAAGTAGTGGTTAGCTGAGCACTGAACCTTGAACTGGGGGCACGCCACTGGCAGCTTCCCCATCCACTATGTGGTCTCAAGGAACTATTTCTCAACTGCTGAAAATAGGAACTTGCACTTGAATGTTTAAAGACAGTGAAAAATAGTTATGAGTCAACATCTGCAATTTTTGGTTTGGCATTTTAAGGTGTTTCCTGGTACTTATCCATAGTACAGAGTTATTCTTTTAAAACAATGATGCTCACAAGTATCAAAACAAATTATTTATGAAGTAACAGTGCTAAATATTCAATCTCTATGTGTTAAGAAAGATGTTCAGAGTTATAATGTACAAATTTCACAGCAGTACAGAGCTGACAAAAAGAGCATAAATAAAGAATTGGAGTTGAGTTCCTAAATAAAAAAGGGTGATACCCATCAAACATGCCTGTTCCCTCTTTTGAAAGTCTACCCTATCATCTTGTATAGAAAACTTCACTTTTACAAAAAAAGAAAGAAAAACAACCCATTCTCAGGGCTGCAGTTTTTCTTCCAAGTAGGAAATTCCCCTGTAAACTTTTCAATACTGCTGCTACTTCAATAAGCCAAGTAAAAAATGAGGAAATTCACTTCAAAGCAGCTTCTTCATTATAATTTGCCACTTTGCATCTGTTTTGTGGGTAATACTGTAGCTGCTATAACAAACTGACTTGGCAGTTGAAAATTATTTGAAAATATTACTCTATTGCTCAAAACAGTAAATAAGTGCATAAGCATACAAAACTCTGAAATAATCAAAGCTGCAAGGCATTAGTTATTAAATTTTCTTAGTGTATCCTGGACTGTGCTACAGATAAGAAAAAGGAGTGTATATTTAACCTGCCAACTATCACAAATAGCTGTAAAGTCATATTAGAACTGATTTATTTCCAGCAATTATCTCTGAAGCAGCTCCAAGATTCTGATCTGCTGCAAACATGGCACCACAGATCCATTTACTTGCACATTGATAAGCCTTAAAAAAATTAAGCAATAATCCACAGCTAAACAAGACACTACTCAATGAATACAATCAACTGTGAATTGTCCATTTAAAGGACAATGAGATCTCTTATGAGATCAATAAACTGCTGGTCTCTTCTATATTATGCAAATAGGATAGTAGCATTGTTTGAATGAACTGAAAATTAGTTTGTCCTATCTCTACATTCAAGCCAACAGAAAAAGTTATTTTACCTATTCTTGTGAAAACAACTGGCTTGTTCTTTTGAAAATTCTGCCAAGCCTTGAAAAAACTAGTTGTGCAAAGCACATTGAGGAGGAAGTGCCTTTAAAAACCAGGCAACTGCATAAAGAAAAAAAAAGATTATGTGACTGTTGTACTTCAGGCAGTTCTTGCTGAGATTTCCAAAGCTGTCTCCTAAGCCTGGGGTTTATTTTCTCTGCTTGTGAAGGTACGAACTGTGAGGTGGAAATCGATGAGTGCTCGTCCCAGCCATGCCTCAACGGGGGGACCTGCCACGATTCCCTGGGGAGCTTCTCCTGCTCGTGCGGGCGGGGCTTCCTCGGGGACCTGTGCGACACCGACATCGACGAGTGCTCCAGCCAGCCCTGCCTCCACGGGGGACACTGCACGGATGGGGCCGACGGGTAGGTGTGCCAGCCTGGGCAGGGCTCAGCCAGCTGCTCCTGGCGCCTGCCTTCGATGGGAATGCTATGGGAGCCTGCCTGGCCTGCTAGCTCATCTTCCAAATTCCCCATTTCGCTCCTTGGTCCTGGACTAATTCCAGTTTTGAAAATGATTAAAGAACGCCAGTCTGGTGTCAGAGCCAACAGGACAACAAAATATTTATGGCAAAGACTGACCAAGAAGTCTATTTTTCATATCGGTACTTTAAATATTTACAATACGCTGTTTTCCTGACTGTTGGTATTGTCATTTAGATATGAGTTCTGTTTCTAATGCTTACCAAACTTTAGTTTCCAAAAAATATGTGAGACTGTATAAAACTGAATTTGCTAACAGCAGCTGCCCACACTGAAGAGAGAAGGATTTGAAGAGAGAGGCAGAGAAAAACTGTAATAACTGTAACCATAGTAATAGATACCATTAGGAAATGTGTCAGAAACTTTACAGGTATACAGTACAACAACTACTTGTTCAAAACAACCTGTGGTCCATGGGCAAAAATAACAATAATGATTAAAAAAAAAAAAAAAAAAAAAAAAAAAAGGAGGCTAGAAGGCAATGGAAAAGTGAGATTCTCCACTCACTGTTACTGGCCCCACACAGAGGTCCAAGCACAGCTCTGGCATTCACTCACCAACACTGGATTTTCTGGCTCAGCACAAGCTTCCCAAACTGAACACACATGTATATAAGCTCAGTCTGAAAGTTCCCCAGTGTATTCATGCAGGTGCTCCTCTTGCCTGTATAGGATTTGTCCTTTCTTTTTTGTGTATTTTCCAGTTTTTATAAAGCAGTTTTGACGACTTTGGTGCCCCAAAAATCAGTCCAGAAGTCATGTCAGCTAAAGGCATGCTTATCTTGAGTGAGGGGGTAAGAGATCATGTTCTGGGAATGAGTTTTGTGCAGTGCAGTGACATAGCACCAGCCTTGTGCAGCCTCTTTTCAGCAGCGCTGAATGGCTCTAAGCAGGACAAAGCAATTTATTATTTCCCACTGTAGCTAAAGCATGACAGCAGTGAGAGGGGGTCACCTTGGACCTGACTCACTCACAGACCTGTGTAGTAACCTTTGAGTAACCTGTGTAGTAAGCTTTTGAGGATACATGTGTGAGGTGAGCAACTGGGATGCTCATTCAGGCCAGACTTAATCCTGCTCATTTTTCTCCTGGCTTTTAAATCTAAGGTGCATGCAAGACCAATTTTAATTGGCTTGTAATACTGCAGGGTATCTGGAGAACAACTGGAGCTTTTTCTGTATTTGTTATGTGATACAGAGGAATGGACAACAAAGCAATTCAAAAGAGAACGGTGTCCAGCAATTCTCTTTCTTTTGTGTATTTTTGGGGATAAATGAAGAATTGTGGTATTTAGGCAGGAGTTTTCTTTTTCTGCCTAATCTACAGTACACCTGAGGCTTTGGTGTCTACCAGCTCTCACAAAAATGTGTACAAGGCAATGGATTTAGCACAAAAAGCTGTAAATATAAACATCAAGCCAAACTCTCTCGCAAATTTCAGACTGACCTTCCAGTGATGTTTCATGAATACAACGAAGTATGAGCTGATCTCATTAAAAAAACCTCATTTTCACATAAGTAAACATTCCTATTTAAACTCAACAGTTTACAGACTTAGCTGGACGACAGAACCTAGTGTGCCTAGGCACAGAGGATACCTCTGCATGCTCCATGTCTTTTTTCCATAGGAAATATTCCCAGGAGCTCTAATGTCCATAGAAGGTTCCATAGGAAAGAATGCTTACATGTATTGCTTTCAGCAGATTTTGAGAAGATCAAACAAGAAGTAAAAAAAAATATGCTAGGTAGAGTATCTAAATTATCACTCTTACTCTAAAAAGCCATCTGCCTGCTCAGCTGTAGCCTGCTCACAAGCAGGGCACCATCCAGAATCCCTGAAGGTCGACAGCAATGTCAAATGCTAAAAGAAACACAAGAAAAAGCCACACAGGTGGGGCTGCGCATTAAGCAGCAAGTTCTGGATATTCCTCACTGCTCCACAATTCTGAACCAAAGGGGAAAGTAGCTTGGACACAGGCAGAAAAAAAAATCTTTCATCACAAAGCTGAACTGCACCACACTGAAGGTGCATGGGAGAAATGTGTGAAAAAATCAGCAGAAGAAGGAGACTTCAGGTTTGAGAACATACCTCTGAGTGAAAATTACTTTTCTGATTCACATCTTCCTCATTACTTTTTTATATCCAAAATTCAACTGCCACCTGGTCTAAGTCATCTCTGATTTTGATTTAAGAATAATCCATACCCCCGTAATAAACTGGCCTGCCAGAAGTTTCTGCTTATGCACACACTTAAACAGTGTAGTAAAAAATTTACACTTTTTGGCCCAGGAGCCAGTTGTTCTCTGATGCTGCTTTATGTTCAACAATTTCACTTTCTCTTCATATATTTACTCCAAGTCCAAGACTTGGATATTAAGCACAGAAATTATCAAGTAAGTATACTTACATCTAGTTGAGCAAGATGCCCTATGAATGCAATTGTACAATAACAGTGTATCACTTTAATGTAAAAGAAACTAGAAGAAGAAATTTTTGTTTCCTATAATTATTTTTAGGCCAAGATCATACAAGCTTGCGCAGTTAACTTGTGTCCTGCAAAAGCCTGTCTTTTCATATGACACATACAAGTTAACTTTATACTTGATGACCAAAGAACAGGAATGATGCTTTTTAAAGCATTCAGCTCTCCTGAAAAAAAAAATGCAAACAAAACCTCCCAACCATTATTGATATCTGCACGTTGCTAATTTCTATGTATATATACTAGTTTGTTTATTTATGTTGTTATCAAAAGGAAGATGTATTACTGTTGTTATAGGGACTAAGCAAGCAATTGACATTTTTGTTCTAACCTAACAATAAAAGGCTGGTTTTCAGGGAAAAACCCCAAAAACATTTAGTTGAGAAGAAAAAAATCCTTATTTTTCTGCCAATTCAATTTCTACCAGTCCAAGAGGAAGGGATACTAGTGCACTTACTACCTTCCTCCCCCCTTTTCATTTTGTGAATAATGTTAATCCTACAAAATAAAAACGTTTTTAAAAAGCATTGAAAATGCCACAACCTTTTTTTCTCCCAAAAATTAAAAAAAGAAGAAGAAAAAAGAAGGATCAATAATTCTTACAGTTGTGTCAAAACCAATTTACAAGCAGTTCTTTTTCCCCAGACAAAACCATATACTTCAGGGAAAAGATCATTACTGGTTTCCAGTTTCTGTGGTTTCTCCTAAAGCACCAGATGGTGGTCTTGAGCTGGACTTGACCCTGAAAGCTGCGAGCCAAGGCTACAGAAGAAGCCTGTGCATGTTTGGGAGCAAAGCCCAGATCTCTTGACTTCCAGCCTGAGTGAACGTTGCATTCTGTGTTGCAGGTACAGCTGCAACTGCACCGGGACTGGATTTATGGGCTCGCACTGCGAGACCCTCACTCCCTTATGTTGGTCACAACCATGCTACAACAACGCCACTTGTGAGGACCATGCTGACAATTACACGTGCCACTGTTGGCCAGGTGAGTTCCAAATTCTTCTATAAATATTCCTTGAGTAGCAGTAAAGACTCTTTTTTTTTTTTTTTCCCAATACAATAAAAGGTTGAAGCTCCATAACCTCAAAAGTCCTTTATGGCCTTGTGTTTACATGGGCTTCACTCATCATAACGCAGAGCTGCTTTTCCAGCTAAGAATTGGTTCTCCTGTACAGCAGAAGTGGGCAAAACAAAAGGCACTGGCATATGGTGCCAAGACTGGAGATAAGTCAAAGCTGGGAGCCATCTCCCAGTTACTTAATCCTTCAAATCATGTGCTACGTGCATCACTTCTGCAGCTGACTCTGGTTTTAGTCTTCATTAACACAACCTTTAAACCAGTCTAAACACTTCTGTGTGGCAGTGGGCAGTGAACCCCACAGGCTGTGTTCTCTACCAGCTGTTGGCAAACAGGCCCACACCTAAAGACTCTCACAGACCCTGTGCTCTGGAGAGACTGCACAACTCCATCAGCACACAAACTACAACCAGTCTCTCTAAGGAGTTTATGTCTGTGAGCTACCTGAGGATGCAGGAGCACAGACAGGACTGTGAGGCCTAAATGCCTCAGTGTTGTTGCACTACACAAGTCCTGGTGCAATAGATAAGGAAAAATTAGGCAGAATCCTTCACGTCTTCCAGAATTCAGGGATCATTGCAGCACTTCAACCTCCAGATGAAACACTTTACAAACACCAAATTATTTATATTCCCTGCCTTCCTCTGCCTTCCCACAACCTGAGAGTGTATTACACCACAATGCAGTGCCTTGTTGCCTACACAAATCTCCACTTTATGGCCTAAAAAAGACCCAAACAAATCCTTTATGGCACAGCTCAGCTCACTAATGTAGCAATGTAGCCACAGCCAAGCCCTGGCAGGGAGCTGCAAGGAACATTCACATCTTCAAGGAGCCGAGGAAAACTTTTAGCACATGACAAAGCCTGAAGCTGTGTGCAGCTACTATTCCCAGTGTATATTTTGGGGTTTGGAAGGGAAGAATAGCACACAGAACTATAAGACTGTAGAACGGTTTGGGTTGCAAGGCACCTTAAAGACCATCTAGCCTTCCTGTTCCTAAAAGGAGCCTACAAGTAGTATGGAGAAGGAGTGTGGTTGACAACAAGGGGAAACAGCTTCAAACTGAGAGTAGGTTTAAATTAGATATTAAGAAAAAATTCTTTCCTGTGAGCATGCTGAGGCCCTGGCAGAGGCTGCCCAGAGACGCTGTGGCTGCCCCATCCCTGGCAGTGTTTAGGGCCAGGCTGGATGGGGCTCTGAACACCGTGCCCTAGCGGGAGGTGTCCCTGCCCGCGGGCGGGGTTGGAGCCACAGTGTCACACCCTGACCTTGTCCCTGTGTCTCCGCAGGGTACGCGGGCTCCCGCTGCCAGGAGGACATCGCCGAGTGCCTCAGCAGCCCCTGCCTCTCCGGCGGCCTCTGCGTGGAGCGCTCCTGGGCCGGCCACTACGGGCTCGTCCCGGGGCTGCCGCCGGCCTTCCGCTACGACCGGGCCGAGGGCTACATCTGCCGCTGCCCGCCGGGCTTCGCCGGTAAGGGCCGGGTCAGGGGAGGGTGTCCCTCCGGGCAGCGCTGGGCCCGACCCCCGTTCTACCGCCCGCGGCAAAACAACCTCGGCTTGAGTGCACAGCTCTGTCCTTGCAGGGGGAAAAGTGCCCAATTTACGGCTAAATCCTGAAAGAGATGCGTCCAGACCTGTCTTTATTCTACCACAGTCAGCACTATTTAGCACAGCCGCAAACCGCTCGGGTTTGGATTGTGTGCTGTTGGGGCTACAGTTTTGTTCTGCCAACTCCACCTGCTTGTTCCTTTTGAAGGAAGAGAATAATTAATAGCTATATTAATTTAACCAGACTTCAATTTCTCATTCTGTTCATCTCCCGAGCAGCTTATAAACTTCATGTCATGTGAAATGCATGTCTGCTGTCTGCAACATAATAAGTACAAAAGCTTATGGAGACCACAGCTTTCACTCTGAATCCTCTACTTATTTTTCTTCAAAGTGGCATCGAGACTTGTTTTTGTTCCAGCCCTTCCCCTTAACTGTCCTTCCCTATCCCGTCACTAAGTGTTGCTGTTGTTCTTTTGTTCTGCCTCAGAGACCATAATATGAGGCTTCTACCCAGGCATTCAGCACCTCCCAGGCTGTCCCAAGCATCCTTACCTCTTCACATGCCACTGTTTTCTCTTCACCTCCTTTCACTGATGTCCAGACCTCCAGCTTCTTTTCCTTCTGTCTTGTCCTAATTTGAAAACGTCTAAGCTCTGTGAGATACAAGTGTGTTTTGTTGATTAACCATCTTCTATCCTCTCATTTCCTTATTAATTGCCTTCACCTGTCTCATTTGCCTGATTTGGGTCATGATTCTGTGGGTTTTTTTCATATGGAGGACTTACTCCCCCCACTCTGAAACTCTTAACTGGTCTGAAAAAAAGTGTGTCAGAATGTATGTAAATAAATCGATCTTGAATCAATTTTTCAATCCATAATCTCACCATTCACAATGCAGGACTCTCCAAAGCATGAGGGAGAGAAAATATTGGTGCCCCTGAAATTTCTACTGACTTGGTATGCAAATTAAATTACATTTTTAAAAAACATAAGTAAGTTTAGTTACATACATACCTCTTGGATGCTATCTATATAGTTTTCATGAGAAAAACAAAAAAACCCGAACCAAAATAGTTATTCTTACTAGACAGTTTGGCCACACCTTGGCAGGAAGCAGGACACTTTATAGCAATAGCACTGCACATTTCTCTCTGGTCTTTCTGCTTCTCCCAGGTAACCTGAAAATAAAAAGTGCTCAAAATGAGCCTCAGCCTCCTTGGATTTCAGAAGCTTCAGCACAAAGAGCCTATAGGCAGGACTGGAAGTGTTAACCTCTAATCTGGACAAGCAATTTCTCCAATTATAGCCAAATGATAAATAAGCCTCTAGTTTTAAATTAAGGAAGAATTAAGGAAGATTTTAGACTAGAGTTGATAGCAGTAGTGTGATCCAAGGTAGCAGGTGAGTCCTTGATCAGGACCATTTACTATATGGTGCTTATCTAATGGAGATGAATTAACAGCCACCTGGAAAAAAGGTCAGATCCTTTCACCTGGATATCACCATGTTTCACTGACATGCCAAATCCTAATTTCTGCTACTGTAACTCAGGAGTTTTTCCAGCCTTAACACTTGAATTGTTGTGTGTGCTTTAGATATAACCCCTCAGATTCCTATTGCAATAGGACAGAGATTTTGTTTAATAAACCACATTAATTTTATTATGCCTCTATCCTCAGTAAAGCACTCCTGTAACATTATAATCATACTTCACTAAAGTGGGTTATATGCAGAAATAATAATCCACATGCCCTGCATTGCAAGGGCCTGATCCAAAAGCCAGTGAAATCAGGGGAAAGATCTAATCAAACTGAGGATGGTTGCCAATATGTAATAAGCATCTTTGAAGTTACTGGATAAGATTGCAAACAGATTTGTGTAACTGAACTGGAAAACTGAGAATATCTACCTTTTGGAGTACAGTTTTCAATCTAAGAGCAGGAGATAATGGAACTGAAAGACATGCCTATGTCAGGATAAAATATTTCCTTCACAAACTGGGAGAAAGGAATAAGTATTACTTGGCAGTATCTTGTTACAGATAGTGATTTTTCAGGTGACTTGAAAAATAGTCAGTAGTCCTACTGAAAGTCTTAAAAGGATCAAATCTGCAACCAAAATTATTTAGACAATTTGGTTATTAAAAATAAATGTATAAATCCTGGTCTGAAGACTTTATCCTGGCTAGAAACTCTTTGAGGACATTAGATATTCCTTATCCAGATCTAAGTTAGAAAATTTCTGCACAGGTTCTACAAAGGGTTAAACTTCTCCCATTCCCTTTTAAATCAGTGTTTGTGGATACTCAGATTTCAAGAGGTCTCAGTACTTCTGCAGTAGCAAGCCCTAGCTTTTTTTTATATTACCTTGGCATGCTGGCCCCCTAGCACAACAGTACTTTTAATAAATTGGGCTTTCATTTAAAGGTCTTGTGATTTGTTGCTGCGAGGTAAAGGCAATAGTTACCCTGGAACTGTGTCCTTTCATACTGTGGATATATTGTATTGCTCTAGCACAGCACGTTTGTTAAAAAGGCTGTTATTTGAAAGGTTAAACTTTTCACTTTGCTCATGAAAACCTGTGAGAAAAGAGAAAGGCAGAGCTATGGGTTTGGTAGTGACTCATTTCACCAGGTTGTAATAAACTTAACACCATGTCAAAATTAGGGAGCTTCTGAACTTGCAAGGTCGATCAAGTGACACATTCCAGAGTGGAGCGGAGCCCAAGGAGCAGCGAGTGTGCCAGGCAGGCAGGTCCTGCTCCCTGTGCCTAAAAAGCCATGCTGCCCATGGTCCCCAGGCAGGGGGGACAGTGCTGCAGCAGGGATAAGCCCATGCATTTTCCTGCAGCATGGGGAGGATGAGAGCAGCAGAGCCCACTCCCTAGGCTTCAGGCAGGGTGCCTGCTGTCACACACGAGTGCTGGCTGCTGAGGGCCTGGCCACTGCTGGTGTCTTGTTATCTGCTGCGTGCCAGCTGTGCCATCAGCACTGCTGCTTGCTTTGGCATCAGGAATTCCTAAATGATTTTTGGCCTTTTCGTTGGTCTTGTTTTCTGTTTTTCCCTTTTAAATTTCCTTGGCCCTTTTCCCAGCCTGTTGGACTACTGCAACAGAAAATGATATGATCAGACTGGTGTCGGATGCATATTGAATTCCTGCCATATGCATGGGGGGAAAAAACTGTCTACCAGAGCCAGAAGATGAGGCAGATAAATGGCCAGTATGAGAGAGTGCTGAACACTCAGCTCAGAAAAGACAACCTCAAGCCAGACACTGAACTGGGAACGTCACGGGACCAGTACTTAGAAACTGAATTATTTGGACTGTCATACTGCACTTAAACCAGGGTGACAGAAGCACAGAGCACACAGAGCTTCCATCTCTCTGTGTGTCTGTAGGTGCTGCTGTGGGCAGAGCATCCAGCAGGGCAGACTGAGCCAACCATCCTCCTCTCCCCTGGCCTCTGACAGTGTGGGACAGACATAAATATTATTTATGGGTAGTGGGTGAGACTGTGGGCACATTACCACTAACTTGGGAAGCTTAGAATACATACATATATTTTTATAACTATAAAAATAATGATGCATGCTCTTTATTTTTTAAACCATAACCATAAGCACAGTGATCACACAGCTGCCATCCTCAGCTACATAAAGCAATATGACTTAGAAAAATTAAATCAAGCAGATGAATAATGAAGATCTCATCTCCAAAACACAAATATTATATTTTCCTTTATTTCCTCAATCTGTCTTTCAGTTGTTCACACCATGGTAGTCAATCATTCCTCCATTACACTAGGTTAATTAACTTTATTTCATGGCCTGTCATCACAGTTTAAAAGGTTATTTTCTCTTGATTCTGAGACTTTAGAATAAGACAAAGTTGATCAAGGAAAGATTGAGGATAAAAAAGCAGAAAATGTAGAGAGAAAAAGCAATTTTCAAGTTAAGAAGCTTTCAAGAGCACTACTCCTCTTTTCAGTGGGACTCAGCCTTCTCCCATAGGCAAGACAGGCACTCAGGTTTAACAGGTCTGGAGGTACTCTTGGCTAATTATTATTCCCATACAAGCAAAGTTTCAAGAAAGAAAATGTTGATACCATGAAATACCCATCAAAATTAGCTGGTTTAAGGAAAAAATCCAAGTACCTTTGTGTATACTACACACATGAATTGCTGAAAAAATAGAATTAGGGCTTGAGATCTCTCTCTCTCTCTGGACTTCTTAACACTCTGGAACAACAGAGAGGTTGTAATTGGCATGCAAACTTCTTCACTGCCCAAACTCCATTCACAGTCAGTATAGGATGCCTTTTTCACTGTGGGACTACTGTGAAACCCTTACAAAACCAACTTGGTGGTGTGTCAGGCAGATGTGCAGCACAACATGAAAAATGTGGCTATTTTCTAAGCATGGCAACGTTACTGCTTTCCTAGAGAGATTTCTGCAATGCTGCCCTATCTCTGTCCCAGCCCCTGTGATCTCCACATGTCCCTGTGTTCAGGAGCACAGGGGGAAGGAGGAGGAGAAGCTCCTGCCCCTGCTCTCAGCCAGTCTCCAGCAGCTCCAGCATTCCATGGCCAGCTTAGGCATGGGGCTGGACCAACACAGGATGACCTCAGGGCCTGGCAGGCTCCTACTGCCTGTAAAAACCCTACACCAAACAGGCAATTAGCACTTTAAAGTACTTTTCCAACTCTGCTAAAGTCTCTGATCTTGAAAGAGCATTTGAACAGGCTTTTAATGATTCTACCTACTAACACTATTTAACATTTCTTCAGTCAGTAGCATCCTGGTAAGGAGATGTTCACATTGTCATCAGAATTGATTCCTTCTTAGTTGGCTCCTCCTCTATTTCTGCCACAGAGCTTTTCCTTCTCTCCTTTTTTCTTAATTTTTTTGAAATGATCAGAATATTCTCTTAGAAGGACAAAGTGTGTCCTTTATCTGTCTGTGGTCCATTCCTGAAAGCAAATGCTTTCATGCCCCAAGAATGAGGCATGCTCCCTAGTTTCTTGTGTATCTCTTTATTCATTATCAGGCTGCTTTCTTTGCAGTAGGCACTAATGATTTGTCACATGCTTAGCTCCCAGACCAAGCACACTGTTAGGTCAGTGTGATTATTCTTTCTGGATCGTTCCCCAGAAGGAAAGCCGAGGCTGAGCTCACAATTCACACACTCTGTAGGTTAATGGCTATGCAAGGGCAGCAATACCTCACAACATTGTGGGCAGCACTGAAATTGGGTTGTAGCTGGAAGAATTTATGCATCTGCCATTCCTTTATCAGTTACCATTACAGAACTAGTGGGACATTTCAATTTCATTTCTACTGCAGGTAGTGTTCCTCCTGAACAATTTTAAGAAATAACTTTTAGTAAAAGAAAGTGTAATTTTTACATTCTTTCACCATATAAATCACCACAGCAACTAAGACTGAGTTGTGTTTTTCATGACAGCACTTTCCTTAACAGCCCATATCTTGAGACACTTTATGAAAGCCTAATAGCTTTTTTTTTTTTGGCAAAAATTAATCTTCTTATGACTTAACTTGCTCCCTGCGTGGCAGCAGATTGTGACAGTGATTGCTTGAAGGCATTGACTCTACTTGTAATGGTTACCTAGTGTTTACTACTGGTTAAAGGATCCTGATTTAGTGGAAGACACTTCAGAAAAGAGTAGCATATGTCCTTAAGTGTCATTAATAACACCTGAAAACATTTCTGTGATTACAATATTCTGCAGCTTGGGTTTCACCTCACTAGAATCTGAATGCTTGTGTATTATCCACACTTCAGAAAAATAGAATAAGGTCCAATAGGATCACAATGAATGACATTACTTCAATGCGCGGTGGAATCTCACAGCCCATGAAAGTTGTGTTTGTACAGCATTATCAGATCCACTTACCACAATTAATGTGCTCCAAGTAGAGACTGAAACCTTTCAGATCCTAGAAATGAAATATGCACCTAGCATGGGCACTGACTATGCAGAGGACTCATTTTAGGGAAATAAAATTTGGCTTTATTGAAAATTTCAGCTTGTCCCTGTTATTCCTATTGTGCAAGGGAAGTTTTTTGACAGAAAAGTATTTTTACTGGTAATGCTACTCTGTGTTAAAATTTTGTTAAAGCTGAACCATGATCATTAGGAAATGAGGTCTCGAGCTTTTCATGACAACTCTTTACAAACCTGGTTTGTAGCACTGGAACTGGTATTTAGAGCCCTGATATACCTATGTATATTTTTAAATGAGAAATATGTATTACAATCTCTCTCGTTGTTGCAAGTTGCAGCTAGGAATGCAAAGACATGCCAGCCATCACTTCTGCCTTATTCAGCACCAAAGAAGGGCACAAAGGCCAAATGTTTTGGGTTGGCTTTTTTGTTTGTTTGGTTAGTTGGGGTTTTTTGTTGTTGTTGGTTTTTTGGGGGTTTTTGGTTTTTTGGCCTTTTTTTTGTTAGAGATATATGATATTCAAACATTGGGAAGCATCTACCATTATTCTTTTCAGAGCATGTATAGAGTTTTATGCTTTAAAATTGGACAGCTGACCCATCATTACTACGATCTATTTTCTCTAGTTGCACTGATATGTTAAGTTGTATAATGTAGTCCAGTGTGATTGACAGAGCCTGGAAGCAGTGGATATTTTGAATCTGGCACATCTCTCTGTGTTAAACAGTGTTGCACATAAACACTTTTTAGCATGAAAAGCTTTTTCCTGGAAGGGAAGGAGGAGGGGATGAATGGCTTTTCATCCATAAGCTCCCAGATCTTGCAACACACGGACAGATAATGTCCTTAGATTTAATGAAATAGTGGGTCTGGTACGTGGCAGAAAATGCTTAAAGAAAAAAAGAAAAAAAAATAAGGCAGGTGGATATTGTTTGACATCAGGAATAATGCTTTTTAAGCCCCTGTTATTTTCCTGACACTCATTCTTGGTGGGTCACTCCATCATATGATTGACTACTTGTTAAATCAAGTCTATCCAGTAAGAATTTTCCTCCTGGGGCTTTCTTCAAGCACTGACTACTTACTTTTTTGATTTCTTTCTTAAATCTCTGGATAAACCTTTCCTAGCCTTTTTAATTGGCATAACTCATATATTTATAGCCTCTCTGCAATCCAATTTTGCCACCTCTTGACTGAGCTTATGAACCTGCTCAGTTCTGTCTTTCTCTATCAAAGAATCAAACTGGCCCTTTCATTTTTCTTGTTTTTCCCCAGCCCAGGAGCATTACACATCTGATGGTACAGGCTACCACTAATGAGAGTTGAGCTTAAAGTGTGGTCTAAGTGATAACCATGCGCAAACTCAGGTGAAATCCAAGGTCCTGCACACACCAAACTGACAGCAGAATGTCACTTGTCTCCTTCAGAATTGGATTGTCCATCTCAGGAGTGACTTTACAGCATATGCTTTTTAGCACTGCTTTGTCTAAGACTGCATTGTTCTGGTTCAGTTGCAGCAAATTGCAGAGTTAAGCAGATGCACAACTTCTGCCCAAACAGAAAGGAACTTTCTTTAGATCCACACATCCAGCTTTCACTGCTCTGGAGAAAGTGCTTGGCAAGTAGTAAAGAGAAGACCTGTGCTGTGGGACTAATATGTTTTACTTTCTCAATACTTTTTAATTTATGGCATATTTAAGGTCAAATGTCAAGTGATAAACCAAATGACCTGATTTAATAGTTCAGTGTTTTGTTCAACAGATGATTTTAAAACCAGCCTTAATAATGTCACGATTGTGAGCCCCATTAAAATCCAGTTTATTGGAAATACACTAAATTATACAGTCAAACATTTAAGAGGCATTTACTTCTCTTTCCCTACATAACAGAGGGCATGGGAGAAGCTGGTGGAGTTCAGTCAGAAAAAGCACATGGGCTGGTAGTTCTGAACCATGTACATGTAGTCTAAATGTATGTTCTCACACGTATGTGCTAATACACACATGTGTAAACACATCCATAACAGCTAATTCAGAGTACTTCATTGCTCTGCTTAGAGAAAGCCTTGCTAGTTAAAAAGGTCCCCAACTTTCATTTTTGCTATTTCTAAGGGCACTGTTTTCTGGCTGGATTGTTTTGAGGTGAGAATCAAGGATTTGTCTTCATTCATTTCTGCAAAATTTGCAGCATGCTGGCTAATAAGGAGAGTTTTTCTTGTTCTTCACTACTAAATCATTATTTTACATTCCTGACAGTGGGAAATGCATGATCTTTGCATGACAAACCTGCATATGTTTGTTATGAAGACAGTATTAACCTACACTGAGATAAAAAATTAAAGTATGCAGGCTGCTGTTAAACTGTTATGCCATCAAATATAAATGGTATGATGCCATTCATCACTTTGTTTAGAAGTTAAAGTTTTCACACAGCTTAGCATAACCTTGTATTACCTTGCTAAAAAAGTATCAGCTGCTGTGAAAACATGAAATTTGTTTGGTTTGGAATCAGCACTTTGGTACCAGCAGAGCTCTGAGAACCAGATCTCTGGACCCTTTCTGTACCTGTGAGCCAGCAGAGGGAACATGAAATGCTGTCCATGCCCAGCATCTGTGAGACATTAGTGAGCTCTGGCTGGAGTTGCCATGTCAGGGTTGTCACTGCAGCCTGATCTGGGAGCTGCTGCTTCCCAAACACTTTCTGATGAACTCTGTGTGCTAGTCCAGATTCTTAGTGGCAGTTTTCAGCTTTTGCACTACAGTTTGGTTAGCAGGATCTTCCACGTGAAACTCGGGGATGTTGGTCTGCAGCCAGTCCACCCAGCGCTGCAAAAGCTATGGAGAAAACAAGCACCATGGTTTTGAGTAGAAAAGAGTAATTTGATGACCCAGACAGGGCTATTCCTGGTTAAAATTCTTAGCATTATAGGCTCGGCTTTCACACAAGAAGAACAACAGATTAATTCAATTAATTAATTTACTAATTATGCCAGTGGTCCTCCTAACAGACTGTCGGGATGAGAGGAGGCAACCACAAAGAATTTTTCACCCCTTCTTGACAAAAAAAAAATGTTTAACCCAGGAATTGTGCAAAATGTTCATGTTTTTCCTCTTTGTACTTAAAATATCAGCAAAGGACTATTTCAGACCCTTACATAAGGTTCCCATAATGCCAGTGGCAAGAATGACATCAGTTTTTAAAGCATAAAAGGCACCTCATCTAGGCTCAGAAATGTCAGTAGTAATTACAAACTTTGTTTTCAAGTATAATCAATTCTTTATTTATGGTGTGAAATGTTTTTTGCCCTTTTGAACTTTCACCATTCTAAGCCAAGCAATATTGTTGGCATGTTCCTTTAAAAATAATTGCTTCTCGACTGAGAAATTGAATGTCAAGTTCCAAGTTGATGTAAATTAAATGGGTTGCATTAATAGTCTGGCCCGTGGTAGGAGTGAGTGTTTTGATTCTGGTTTTGACTTCAGGACATGACCTCTTGATCACACAGGTCAGCACAGATGGGAAATATTGAAGAGGTACCCCAGGTTGACATGGGGAAGAAAGTGTCTAGAACTGATGTATCACAAACTGTCTGATCCATTAAACAGAAGCAATCTCAGGCTCCTCAGAGAATAAAGCTTAGTTGTCATAGGTCATTATGCTCTTCAAAAAAAAGAGTTGGAAATCCTCAGGGCTGTCATGTACACATAATCTTCTAAACCTTCCTGGATTAACACTGCCAAGACTGTGTACAGGGGGAATGGAGTAAGGAACCCAAATATTCTTAACTTCTACAGTACAATTATGTGCCAGATTTCCCACCTGTGGCTGTTGAAAATAATTATTTTACAAGATACAGCATTTTGCAATTGAAAACAGGACATCAATACAGCTGAGAGTCACACTTATGTGACCATGTCTTGGGAAGAATTCCATCCATGAGAGAAACCACGCTGACAGGGTCAGGCAATACACAGTTCTTCAAATGGAAGGAACAGGTGAATTGGGGGGAAGTTTATATATTATATTTTATTTGAATGCTATCTGCTGCCTTTAAAACTGGCTTTCATTTCAACTTCTGAGCCACCCCAGCTCTCTGTCTCTCCTCATGACAGATTTTCCAGTTCCTCAACCCCTCAGGGCCCTTGGCTGGACCTGCTCCAGTATTGCTGCTCTTTTTTTGTATCTGGGGAGAGCAGAGCTGGGCTTGGCATGGTCTCTCTGGTGCTGAGAAGAGGTGAAGAGTCACCTCCCTTGACCTGGTGGCAGCACAATTCCCAACACAGCCCAGGAATTGTTGGTCCTCTCTGCTGCCAGGGCCCCCATCTGCCTCATGCCCAGCTTGCTCAGAGCATGGCGGAGCTGCTTTCCAGCCAGCTGCCTCCAGCTCCTTCTGCTGGATGGGCTTTTTTGTCTCCAGGTGCAGGGCTTGGAGGGAGGATCCCTTTGCAGAATTTCATGTGCTTCCAGCAGATTACCTACTTCCCAGCCTGCTGAGGTCCCTCTGAAAGGCAGCACAAACTCTCAGGTGCATAAAGAACTCTTTCTAAATTCTGTATACACATATGTGTGTATATATATATACACACACACATACATACATATATATATATTTTTTTCCCACTTTAATTGTTAATAAAAAAAGGAATCACTTTAATGCTTTTGTTGGATTGGACTCAGGAGTTTTGCAGTTTGCTGGCAATTAATTAGCACTTATGAGTCCCAGGTCTAAGGTCTTTTCAAGGACATAAAGAATATGTTGGGATTTTAAATAATAAAACTAAGCTGATGAAGTGAGCACCAAAATTAATTTTATGTGATGTACTACATAAAAGCTCTTACATTAATTGTTCCCTGTAGCATCTAGCTCTTAATTATATAGTGCTTGCTAAGAAGAGGAACAAGTGATAAAGCCCAGTATTTTTATGTCTGTTCATTGGCACTGTTTGAAATAAACTCAGAGGTAACTTTAGTAAGGCACAACCTGCTTTTGTTTAGGTGCCTGGACTGATTTTTTCAGGTACAAGGGGAATTTAAAAGAAGTTTCCTGATGACCTGGATGCTGATCCCTTTAAAAAGATTTGAATTAACTTAGAAAAGGACTTCTGTTGATTGTGGAAGGAGAACCAGGTTAAGAAAAACATTTTCTTTCCCTGGCTGACAGTGAACTTCACACTTTTTGAGTCTTGGAGAGAAGAAAAAAACCTGGTATAGACAGTTAATTTATGCTGATAATTAACTGCTAGAAGTAGACTTGGTGGATCTGATTCAGATTGCTCTCCCACTGCTGTAATTCTTCGAGTCTGGCTGTGCTAACAACATGACACTAATACAGAGAATTACAATGATCAATACAATTATGGCTGTAGTCTCTGTCCTGTGGGCGCTATTTTTTCCTAACAAAGAAGGTTCAGAATCTGTTATTAGACCTGTTTGTGAGGCCAGAACATCATGGTAAATCACTGCCTGTAGTACCAAATAAAGAAAACTGTTTAAATGCTGTACTGTGAAAAAGTCTGTGCAGCTACAGAACTTAACTGTAACACATAAAGACATAGAAAAATTAGATTTAATCTAGCTAAATGTCATACCTCTAATATGCTCCAGGAAATTCCCCACCAAGCAGCCAGGATTCCATGGCAAGCACACACAGTCCTAGCTGAGGTCCATGCTGTCCCACTGCCATTGGGATTGCTGTGTGACCAGGCAAAAATGAAGCTAGTTTGGGTCTCAATATTCCCAGCCTCGAGAGGAGTTAAGCATATGAAACCTTAGATGAACAAAGCCACCATTTAGATGAGTTTTCACACTACGAAAGGACCAACACTGCAGGACATGAGGGGAATGAATGCCGCTGCTGAAGTGGAAGGAGGTACGATCCTCTGCCCTTCCCACTGCAGAGCAGGACTGAAGGATCACAGCCCAAAATCTCAGGTCTTCTGCATCTACATCTGCTCTGGAGCAAGTCACAGCTTACCCAGGGAAGAAAATACACATAAAAAATAATAAAAAGTGGATAATTCAGCATTAAAAGCTTGGATTTTTTTCTATATTTAAAGTGATAATAAATAATATAAATATATATACTCTAGGAATAGGGAGACGTGATTATACACAGCATAGCCATGCTCTTTATACAGTTATGCTGTGCACAGATCAAAATACACACAGCATAAACATGTTATGTGCACTCACCCAGTCATATTTTACATATTTCTATTCTCACATGTCCATTATCAATTAAATTCTATAGACCCTATTAAAATTATGATTTTCTGGCCTTCTGAATAAGTCCAATAAGGACTGACAATGAAGTTACATAAACACAGTCACTTTCGCATGTCGTGGAGAATCACATTTGTTATAACAAAATGAGAAAATCCTGCAAATGACTGAAATTTTCCAGAGTGCCATTTCCAGGGCAGAAGCCGTTTCACACTAGACAGCACAGTGGCTGTGCTTGCCTAACTCAGTTAAAACAAACAGGAAACAGCCAACAAGAGACAAGGTAGAAAATCCCTTTTAAGGGAGACAAGATGCTGTGTACATTTCTCAATGGGTGTGTTCATCAACAGCATGCACTCTTAAAGCCCTTAAGTGTTTGTAGGATGGAAAATTAATTTGTTTTCTAATTCCAAAGTGAATCATATGCTCCAAACAGATTTTCAAGTCAATGAAACATGACCTTGTATGATCTAATTAAACAATTCAAAGGTATTGGTTGTATTAAGATCCCTCTGGATATACTTCAGTTCAAATACACACACATCATCTAAATGTACAAGCTCATAAATCTACAGAGAATGCAAATCAGATCATCAGTGCTTTGAATTTGACAATCTTGCCACTGTTTTCTAAAAGGTAATACATGAAAAATTTCTGAATTACACATACTCTTTTTTCCAATTTACAGAGCACACCAGAAAAACTCCATACTGGAAAGCAGAACACCAAATATCTTTATTTGGTTTCTAAATATCTGGTCCAGAATCAGGTATAAAGTTACAAATTCTCTAAAATTTCCTAGTACAATTTCTTCTCTGTATGATGTCCTGACCCTTTGAGTGGAGCACTGGACCAGATCATGACCTTTGAAGGTCCTTTTCAATGTAAATTTTTCTATGATTCCATCCTAATTCTGTGTGTTTTGTGAATTGACTTCTATGCTCCAGTACACATGGCTGTTTGATTACCAAAAAAAAGAATCTATGGTTGGTTTTTTCTAAATTTTTTGTCTCTGGTATTGCTCCCGTGGTCTCCTTTTCCCTCTCTCAATTTTACCCCAGATCTCTGTGTAGACCTTATCTATGATCTGGAGTCTTTCTTAGCATCCCTCACACATCCTGTATAGATTGATGGCCATACACATGCACTCTGTTCTCTTACTACCCCCAAATGCCCACATGTCCGACAGGAATTCTGTCTGAAATGCCAACAAAGGGTCTTTGGGGTACCATTGATTCCCATATTTTTATTTCCTTTCCCCCAGTCGCACCTTTCACTACTTTTTCATCTCTTTAGTCTCCAAAATCTTTCTTGCTCTTTTTTCCATCATCTTTCTCTACTTTAACCNATGCTCCAGTACACATGGCTGTTTGATTACCAAAAAAAAGAATCTATGGTTGGTTTTTTCTAAATTTTTTGTCTCTGGTATTGCTCCTATGGTCTCCTTTTCCCTCTCTCAATTTTACCCCAGATCTCTTTGTAGACCTTATCTATGATCTGCAGTCTTTCTTAGCATCCCTTACACATCCTATGTGAGGCCACACTGATGGCCATGCACATGCACTCTGTTCTCTTACTACCCCCAAATGCCCACATGTCCGACAGGAATTCTGTCTGAAATGCCAACAAAGGGTCTTTGGGGTACCATTGATTCCCATATTTTTATTTCCTTTCCCCCAGTCGCACCTTTCACTACTTTTTCATCTCTTTAGTCTCCAAAATCTTTCTTGCTCTTTTTTCCATCATCTTTCTCTACTTTAACCTGTCACATCCTGTAGTTGTGCTCTCCCCTCCTCTCTTCTCCCCTTCCTATCTCATACCATCAGCATGCCCATAGCTACAATACATTTGTGCAGCCAGAAAACCCACTCCAGAAGGATGCTGCCTGGGAAAACTGGGCTGCCACCATTTGATTTTCCTCCTTGCCTCCATCGGTCAAATCGAGCGCCACGCAGGGACGTATTTCTTCAACGAGTTTTTCTTAACTCCAGATTCAGACCCTAATCCCACAATTGGATCCACATGGCTGGCTGTGCAAATTGAAACAGGGGCTGGAGGTGTGGGCTGCAGGCAGCAGCGTGGCTGTGCTGCCCTGGCAGGACCCCTGGCAGGCAGTGTCCCCTGACCCCTGGCCGTGCCGCGCGCGTGGCTGCGCTCAGGGCGCTCCTGTCTGCGCGGGGCTGCCTCATCCACGCAGGAGCTGCAGCCAAGCTCAGCCCAGAAAAGGCTGGTTCCAATATTTCTAAAATAAAATAAACACATCAGATCTCGCTGAACAACTAATCACCTATGGCATGTACGTGATTTTCTTCTTCTCTCTTTTTTTTTTTTTCTTTTCAAATGAAAACTATTTTAGGTGTGACAAAACATGTGAAACAAGTGGAAAAACATTTCCAAGTACTTTTGCTCTCAGAAAACCTTTATTGATTGAAGAGATTAAGGGATTGGGGGTTTTTACTACTTTAAAAAAATCCATTTTTACTGAAAATTCAAACTAGTCTATGAAGCTTCAGGCCAGCAACATTTAAAAAGATTGAATTACAGCATGCCATTCTGAATGTAGCACATTATGAATTTCATATCCCTCAGCTAGAGTGACATATTTAATGAATAAGCCAAGCCACTCAACCCTATTTCTATTTAATTTTTTTTTTCCTAGCCGGTATTAACTTTATACATACATTTCAAATGGCAAGAGGAAAAATAGCAGAATAGTGAATTTGTCTGCAATAAAGGAATAACTAGCAAGGTCTAACAACTTTACGAAACTAGAGTTCTGTGTGAAAGGTACCATGTGCAAATTAGCCCAATGTTAACAAACGCTTATTATCCTACTATTTTAAAGAATCCTGTTTTCCATGTGCTCCAGCTCTGCTCTGTGTTCTGTCCTTCATTTTACACAGGCTTTTCCTGCCAGGAGAGCAACAGAAATTGCCAGGCAAGATCAGAGCACTGTTCACATTAAGTTCAGTATGAAATGTAAGCCAGTTTTTTACTGAAGAAAAATAGGTGAAAAAAAATTCCTTTTAAATACCCTTCACTTGCTCTACACTGATGTACATAAGAGTAAAACTTCCTTCCTGACCTGCATGGTGACTGATTTATACCCACAAGCATGAGGTTTAATTACAATGACACAGAGATGGTCAATTTATTTCCTTGCGCTTACTCACTCATGAACATGCATTTCCTCCTTCCAGCAAAAAGTAATTATCTCTTTGCAATTATCTGCATAGATGTGGCAAAGTTTGAATTTTCATGATTGTCTGCTAAAACCTGGGGCCCTGAAGAATATGTGTTCTGCCAGATCTTTCTGTTGGCCTCAGGATTAATGAGTCCCTTGAAGAGAAAGTTGTTTGCATCTGGGGTAGGATTTTATAAGAGATATTTCCAAAACTCTAAAATACAGGTGGACAAAGGGCAGGGAACCTCTGACAATTACTTTCTGGGCAGGATTACACAAGTTTTATACTCACTTTATGGTGGTTTCACATGGAATTTTCTCCTTGGTTTGTATATGAAAATGTTATTAAGTACAATATCTGACTATAATTAGAGTCTCTGCTCCTGGCAAGTTTGTTCAAACTCCCACCAGTGGTTCTGGCACGGCTTCGGGCCGTTTGCTGAATACCCTGCTCTGAAGTTCCCCTGTCTCAGTGTGCCACCAGCCCTGTGTTGTCACTGAACTGTAAGAACAGATGTCCCCACTTGTTGGCTCTGTGTCTGCTCATAACCTTCCCTCAGAGTCCTACTGTCACAGTCACACTGCAAAAGGAATGACAGTTACTGAGAACCTCCAATATTCAAAATAAAGTGCACATCAAACTGCAGCACGAACTGCAGTCTGTTAAGCACTACTAATCAAGTGCATTCACACTAACTTATCAAAATGAACTTTATTTTGTTTAAAACTGCCCTACTCACCTTTCCAAGAGTCTGGGTGAAATTTTTACCCTTTAGTATTTAAATGTATTATAGGAAAACTCACTTGATGCCTATGTCAGAGGCTGGACAAAGCAGCAGTTTTCTGAGTATCTCCATAAAAGCAATTGTGAACTGTAGATTAAATGAATCCAAAATTGTGTTCTGCATATGAGTCTTTTGGTAAGCTTAAACTCAAATGTGCCACAAGGTCAGGAATTTCCTAATGAGTGAATAAATGAGTTGACGGAGAAGAAGAAATTGATAAACATAAGTGACAAAAATAATGTCTGCTGCTAAAATTATCACAGAAATGAGTAGTTAAATCTCCTGAACTCTATTTTCCCCTCATAAAATTTGGTCTAAATCAAAATGTGTTGCTCAAGAGCTGAAGAAAAAAAATGTTTTAGTAAGTTTTTACATGTCTTTAGCACACTCAAAAATCTAGAGACTCAGGTTTCCTTTAAGTAGAGAGAGCAAATGGAACAAAAATACTTTATAAATAAGGAAACAGGATCAAATTTTAGATCCTTTCTATCTGCTTATTGAGATGTACAGTTTCCCTGAATGACAGTGATCATGACAGAGTTGATCTGGATTAACAAACCTCTTGAAAGGAAAAAAAGTCTTAAAAAACAACACCTTGCAAACCAAAAAAATATGACCTATCAGTTTTGAATGGATCCTAATAATACCCATTTTTGTGAAACACAAACAATGTTCAGTGCTTCAGAACTTGGAGAAAAAAGAATTTAAATAGGATACATATCTATTGTGTAAGCAGTTTAATGGGTCTTACTTTAAGCCTTGTTGATCTGGCTTGGGCAAAATACACCATCAGACTACATCAGCAGGTGCAGAAGTGGAGCAAGCTAATCCTGGAAAGGAAGCCTTTATACTAAGAACTCTTGTGAATTTTACAGAAATTTACTCTGTTGACTGCTTTTAAGTGCTAAACAATCTTTTTCTTTCGGAAATTTTCCTGTGGAAAAAGATGGTTGCAACTAGGATACAAGTTTACATCATTTTAATGACAATGTTTACAGGTAAATATTTTCCTTTTGTGAATTTGAGTGTGCACTTAGACTGTATTGAGTGTGTAGCACCTATCCAGATTGCCTGTTTGTAGTTTCTTGGTATTTATTTAGTGTCAGGGGACTGGAAAGGCAAAAGGCTGTAAGCAGATTTCTAACCAAAGCTGTGGATCAAAAGCGTCATTTGGATAATACTTTTATAATTGTTTAATCAAAATGAAAATCAGTGGCATTCAGCAGAATTATGCTTCAATAATTGCTTTTGTCATCCTGTTTCTGCAGGAAACCTTTGCTGCTAAATTTGAAAGAGAGAGTTTAATTAAGAGGTTAACAGTTAGAAAATAGCCACTGTATAGTAGTTGTGTAAGTGAAAAAAGGAGACAGATCTGAGTGATGCTATCAAACTGAGTCAAAGGAATTGTTTCATCTCTGTTTTGAAAAAAAAAAAAAAACACTTCACAGGTGGGAAAATTAATCATCTTTTAAAATACATTATCTGAAATTTTATGTCAGTGTGTAATATATTTAGAGGAGAAAATGCGGTATGATTCTACTTTATTTTTTCCCTTAAAAACATGAATATGCTTAGCTGAGTTAATGCATGTAACCACTGAAAAAAAAAAATGGTTGCTTTTGCACTTGTTTTGGTATGTTTTACATCTTTTGAGAATACTTTTTTGACATGCTAACGTCTCCAACCTGAGCTATTTGAACTGCTTATACAGTTCTATAAATATCGACTAATCCTTTTATCTAGAGTGCTTTTATCTTGACTGACAGCGGTCTTTGCTTGCATAGCAATTGGCAGATAACAAGCTGTATCAACACCACTTGCAAGAACAGCTGATTTATTTATTCTTGATATGAGAAAAATGACTTATTATTTGTCTTTTGGTGTGACCTGTATTTGTGTTTGTGCTAATCTTATTATGAAATAGAGGCCTATATATGTAAATGCATACATGTGTGTATGTCTGTATGCACCACCTGATAAAAATAATTCTTTTGCAATGTTTTTTTAATGTCATTACTTAAAAAATGAGCGTAGTGTTGAGACACTGAAATGACTATGAAATCCATGCATTTAAGTGGCTCTGTAAGAGTCACTTTAAGAACTGATACTATTCATTTTCTGTAGGCAAAGAACACATTAACAATAATAATATGTGTACCTCCTCATAAAACTCATTTCTTTGTTGGACATTGATGACTTCTTTTATCAAATATATTACCTAAATTTAAAGATAGAAATATATATTATTTCCAAAAAAAATGTTAGCACTCTCATTCAATAATTTTGTTAATTTTATGTGTTATCTGATGAAGTAGAAAACAACATAGACACTAAAGATTATTGTAAAGGTAAATGCATTTGTTACATCCTTTCCACAGGCAAGTCACTACTGCAAAGTGTGACTCGGACCACAAGTTACAAGGCAAAGGGAATGTCTGGCAGGTGCTGTGGGATAATAAAATAGCACACAGAGAGTCACCACACATTACTGAAAATGCAACAACTAAGGACCTAGCCATTCACAATGCTGATTTTTTAATGAAAGGTTTCACAGGGGCTCCCAGTCTCTAAATCCTTAAGCCCAGTCTGTCCATCCTATGACAAGGCTAAGTGCAAACTGATCCAACAGCTTGTAGGCTGAACTAATTTTTATCTCTGACAAAAAAACCTCAAAGAGACCTGCATTTCTACAGCCATCATATTAAAACTGAGACGTAATGAAAGACCCAAGGATACATTGTTCTCAATGTCAGAGCAGGGAAGGGAGCAGTGTGAGGCAGGAGATGTACAAAAACATTGACCAAACCAGGAAACAGCTCACAGTAACTTTACTTTTCGTATACAGGAATAGCAAAAGCAGGACAAGTTGCTAACACTGAAATTGCCACAAACTGGACAAAGCAGACATGGCTCTGGCCCCCAGTCAGGAGCGGTTTGGGAACTGCACTTCACTTGGAGAAAGTCAGCCCCAATGAGTCGCATTTCTGCCAGATGCCACTGCACATTAAGGTATACAGAGACACCTCTCATTGGAATAAAGATGAGCCTGGCTGGAAAACAGAGACAGACTGCTGCAGCCAAACCTCACTGCCAGGCCAGGGAGATGGCACTAGCTGTGCTCCATAGCCTGAAGCTTCAAGGGGAAAGTCAATGTATGCTTTAATTGAGGGCTGATGAGTGAGTTGGATCACTGCAGAGAGAGTTTTTTGTGTACCTGCTATGACCACTTCACTCTGGCTGATCTTTTCAACAAATCTCTCCCAACTCTCAGTTCCCTCCTGGCTCTCCTGTACTAACCAGTCTCCCAGATGGATCCAGTTACAACTGTGATTGAATAAAGTGGACAGGCAAGGAATCAGCCTGAGTAACTACACTTATCTACTGCTATTTGAAGCAATTCATTGTGGCTGAATGCTGCTCTGTAATTTTCCATGAGGAATGGCTGTGTTTTGTTATAGAAATAAAGCCTGATGTGAATTTCTACATAAAGCTAGGTGTGGTGCCTGATGTACCCAGCTGCCACTCTGTGAGCCTCAGCACATCTCATTTCCTGATTTACAGGCAGCGGTTTTGCTGTGGGGATGGATGAAATGTTATCTGTTTAATTTGTGCTGGTGATACTAGTTTGAAAACTAACTGCAAAGTGTTTCTAATTTTTCTCTAAGATAAATATAAAGGGAAGTGGAAATGTTGAGAGTTGCACTTAGCATGAGTTATCAGAAAAGTATTTGGATATTTTCACTGCTTCCAAGGGAGATGAGAAACAGATTTTCCCTGATCCAGTGCATGCTTATCGGTCACTTGATTGCTCAAGGGAGAAGTTACTGTAATTACTGCTTTATAGATGAACAACAGTGCAGAGGGATAAACAGATTAGTTTTACAAGAGGAACAGATTTGTTTTTCTTTGTGAAGTGTGATCCAGCAGACCCACTTAGGCCACATCTATCCAATTACAATGGAGTTGAGATGAGGAGTTCTCTTTTACCAGATATCAGAAGCCAAGCATTATATGGAAAAAGAGGAAATATGAGACCGTATTGACAATCTTCTGCAGAAGTGCTCTCATCACCAATCAACCTCAGAGATATTTGAGAGAATATTCCTTTCATCTTTTCTTGCTTTATATTTTGTATAAAGGAGAGGTAAAAAAGTTCCCCTGTAGTACATACTTTTTGCAGTACATACATTTTGCAGGCATGTTCACCCACTAGTCAGTCTGACCCACCATGTCAAATATCACTTTTAAGTACTGTGACTCTCACTTGAAGAGTGTTGCTACAAGATGTTTCATATGGGACCAGAAATAATAGTCTGTAGTTCTTACACTGTTTGAATGAACACGAAAAAGAAGGAATGACCAGCAGATCATACTCTAGCTCATCCCCATACTATATTATGGATAGGAATTAAGCAACAGCTCTTGGGGGTTTTGTATGTAATAAACAATTCAGTTCCTTACAAAGTATTCTAAATTACCGCAGGATATGTGGGAAACAATTTCTTGATCCCATCTGATGATGCTTATCTTAATTTCATCACATTATCCATATCAAAACTGTCCATTTGTTTGTTTCTTTTTTCCAAAATGTGGTTATCACTTAAGTGTTTACATAATAATTTGCACAAGGAAACCACGACAAATGAATGGCCTTTTTATATTTAAAGTTTTTTTTTTTTTTACTTGTCCATCAGGTATTTATGAAGGCATTCCCCTCTAATAAAAGATAACTCAATAAAACACATTATTAGAAGTGTTATTTTGGGCTCCAGTTATTCAAACCAGAATACTTAATTCTTTGTTTATTCTTCAGGTACTCACTGTGATGAAGACATCAACGAATGTTACACGAACCCTTGCCAAAATGGTGGAATCTGTGAGAATTTTCCTGGAAATTACACTTGCCATTGCCCACCTGCAGACAAAGAAGGGATTTTTTATGGTGGCTGGAACTGTACAGAAGTTCTGCGTGGCTGTACTGATCATCAATGCCAAAACAATGGAATATGTATCCCACATTTAAAAAATGGCCAACACGGATTCAGCTGCATATGTTCACCTGGGTATACTGGAATACACTGTGAAACCATAACCACATTTTCTTTTCAAGGAAACAGTTTCCTTCTGTTGAAGAATCCCCAGACCCATAAAAAGGATTTTTTCTATAATATAAACCTGAGGTTTCAAACTGTGCAACCCACAGCTTTTCTGTTTCACCGAGGGGAGAAAAACACCTTTGCAAAGTTGGAATTACTGAATGGCTACTTACACTTATCCGTGCAAGTCAATAACCAGCCACAGGCTCTTTTGCATATTCCACATAATGTCAGTGATGGAGAATGGCATTCAGTGGAGGTAACCTTGGCAAGAGCTGTTATTCTTAATTTGCTTGACAGCTCTTGTGTAGAATCCTGTCTCAGTAAGACATCTGCTAAGATAGATAACGAGCTGGTGATGTTTGCATTTCAGAGCACATTTTTGGGCGGCTTACCAGTGGGGAACAGCAACTCTCTGCAGAACACCTTTAATACACATTCTGCACCTTCATTTGTAGGCTGTCTTCAGGATATTGAGATAGACTTGAATGTTATTACTCCAGAGAATGTATCATCTGGGTCATCTTTAAATGTCAGGACAGGATGTGCTAAAAAGGACTGGTGTGGCCACCACCCGTGCCAGAACAGGGGACGCTGCATCAACCTGTGGCTGAGCTACCACTGCGACTGCTACCGGCCCTACGCAGGGCCAGACTGTGCAACAGGTAAGGGAATGCTGCTGGCGTTTGTGTTTGTGTGCCTGCTGAAAACGTGGCCAGAAACAATCCTGTTTACCTGGAGGTGAAACTGGCGTGACCCTTAGGATCTCTGGAGCTTAATGTCAAGTGGTAAGCCAGTGCAAGAGGTTAGTAGTTGTGCACCTTTGTTATTTTCTAGTTAGTTCCCCAGGAAGGTGTCTTTTTAGCCTGACAAAAAATAAGTCAGGCTAAACTGGTGGATTCCACTACTCTTGTTTTAAAATCTTCTCAGTGCTCTTAGCACTCCATAAACTCTGAAAAACTGTAGTTCACTGGAGGTTATCCATGCTGAGTAAAATTTAGAAACCCAGTAAGTCACTTGCAGTTTAAGACTTATTTTCAAAGCATTCTTTGAAAATTTTATCCTCAAGCTCTCCAGGCTTTTATAAAGAGATTCATTTAAGGCAATGAAAGGCAAGCAAAAGTACTGCAAATTAAAAAAAAAAAGA
>VXBB01008799.1:218283-356664 GCA_013399915.1 Illadopsis cleaveri | reverse complement strand
AAAAAAAAAAAAAAAAGAGATTATACTCTTAGCTTAATCTGATTAGCCCAAGGAGCAGGCAGGGCTTCAGCAGCTGGAAACAGGGTCCATTCATCTCTCAGCTGCTCCCAAGGCGGGGCTGGACAATCCCCAGTGCAGGCTGCTGTTCCCAGACAGCTGTGTGGAGACCAGAGGGAAACATGTCTCTGTCTGGGTGAACAGAACAGCTCTTCTCAGCAAGCAGCTTCCATGGCAGTGGTGAGCAGCAACACAAAACCACAGATGCCTGTAGCACTTTCCCTGCTACAAATGATCTTTGCAGTGCAGGCTGGGGTGAAGTGGAAGGACAGCAGGAGGTCCCTGTCCAGCGCCCTGCTGCATCTGCTGGGTGAAGCCCCCTAGAGCTGTAAATACAGCAACCCTCAGGAATGCTTTAGGGTGAGTGCTGCAATCCTTCCCCAGGCAAAGTTTTAGGGATTTCAAACAAGCAGTTTTGTTTAAGAAAATTGCACAAGACTAAGTCTTCACACTGTGCCTTTGCCTTTGCCTCCCTCATCCACACGTGGTCATCAGAGCAATGTTTAGGGAGCAAGAAATACATACCTACATACAGACATAGGTATATATATGTACATATATTTGCCAAGTAGACTGAAAAAAATTAAACACAACAGCAGAGCCATGGTCAGATTGGGTTTGACACATTCTAAACTGGTATAAACTGGCATGGCTGCAGTGAAGCTACATTGATTCCCATCAGCTGAGCAACTGGCCTCAGGGGTTATTGAACGCACTGCTGCAGAAAGCTGGGCCTTCAAATACATTTCAAGTGTTTGAATACATAATTTTGCATGCTCCACCTAATACTTATCAATACCTTTCAATAGTTTCTCCTTTTGGTTTTATTGCAGAATGACAAAGTCTGAGAGGTAATTGTAACAGACTTCTTTGAAGTGTAGCTGTAATTTATCCAAAGATTTGGAATGCAACTTTTGAATATAGGACAACATCTGGGAAATATGTTTGCCTCTTTATATGAAGCAAAATTAAAACCATTCAGGGCGAGGAGCAGCTTATGCTGGCATTAGAACCGTTGAGAATGATTAGAAAGTATGCTTTTTTTTTTTTTTCCTGCTGACCACAGTATTCCTTGCTTATCATGGCACCATGCCATTTTGGTACATAGGTTCTAGATATATGTCACATGTAAAAGACTGTGGCAGGTTTCTAAAGAGGCAGAGTGGGGGAGACTTGTGGTAAAGGATAACATAAGAAATGCTGGTGTCTTTCTGAAGAAAAGTTGCTGCCACGTATTTAATTGATGAGAGGCAATATTTTCTCTACATATAAAAAATAACAAACAGATGTTGCCTCATTTTGATCAACATCCAGATGTTGTGACCCAAGAGGTTAATATTGACCAAGGTGATGCTAGTCTTCTCATCAAACAGATCAGGCTGATGATATATGTGTATATTTATAAATAGAGAGAAATGTGACAAGGTAATTGTAAACATGAAATGCTTTTCTGGAGATCTAGACTTCTTTCTAATACTGCAGTTGTGGAATCCACAGTTCAGCAGAATTTTTCTTTTTACCCTCATGAAAATACATGTCACATTCTCCAGTATCACATTAAGAGAAGATATAATTTAAAACTCTTCTATGTAGAAATAATTATTTGTTGAAATTGGTGTTTTGAGGTTTTTAAGTTTGTTCAACAAGTAGATGTAGATATATAGGAAATCTTATTCATGGAAACGAACTATTTTAAATTAAATTAAGAAATTGTCTGTTTAGGAACAAGTATGAGATTTAATCCCATTGCTAAATATTATGACCATACCATCTAACATCAGTGTGGTTATTAAGGGTCTGTTGGGGCTTCATGGCCTATTTTCATCATTTTTTAATGCAATCATAAAAAAAGATAGTTCTGCAGGCACAAAGTTGGCCTATGACATTCCACCCCAGGAGTTTTACTGCACAACAGACAACAGAATCTTTAGCTGTGTCAGCATTTAAAAAAAGCTTAGTTTATTCTTTCTAGGAATTTGATACATAGAAAAGAGCCCCTGAAACTGTTTAGGAAGGACGTCTGTAATATTGAGGACAAGATCACAAAACTTACAGTGTAAAAATAGAAACACTTTGTTGTTCTTTAACAAGATGATCCATCAGAATCAAATACAATTTTGGCTACATATTTTGTATCCTTAAAAGACTGAAAATCATTAGAGAAAATAAGGGGTAAAGGACAGACAGATGGTTTTGGTTTAATCATTTTAATTGGTAAGCACAAAGAAAAAAAACTTACTCGATCCTGGATCATGATTCTCCCACAGCACTGTGGGCACTCAGGGACTGAGCAGGATTCATGACTGCATACAAGTTGATGTAGATGAGCAAATGTTGAGCCCCAGCAACAAAAGTCTGTCAGAGAACTGGGGAGCCCATGCAGCACCACACAGGTGATCTATTCACACAGGAGGGCTTTGCCTAGCAGCTTTCTGTGGTTTGGAATCTGTGCAAAAAAAATCACAAAATCCCAGAACAGCATTAACTTCCATACTCATCAGAGGATCAAAGCAGGTAGGTTCTTTCCAAAATTATCTTTCTAAGGACAAGTGCAGAAAACTACTGTAGAAATCTGTCCTTGTTTAATTACTTGAAAACACAGCATTACACAGAGAATGATAAAGAGGAAAAATGTGCCCAATTATATAGCATCTGGTCCTGCACTGGGGCTGAATGCTACAGCCATGGAAGCTAACAGGAATTTGAGAACAGAAGCTGTTTACAGCTGGATCAAGTCTTTATTCATCCATAAAATAAGCACATCTTACTACCACACAGAAACATCACCAGAAGTAGTTATTTAATCATTGCATTGGCTCCCTTGTAATTTAGCCCTAACTATTTTCTCCTTTCTCTTATTTTTCTTTTTACCTTTTCCCATATCTGTAACCTCAAGAGTACATTCCAGGCCGGTTTGGATCTGAGGACTCCTCAGGCTATGCTGCTTTTCCTGTTGATTCCACTCAGAATGAGAACTTCATCATCTCAATGTTTGTCCGAACACGCAAATCTTCTGGCTTGTTACTGGCTCTGAGAAACAGTACTTACCTCTACGTAAGAGTCTATTTGGAAGGTGGGAAACTCACCATGCTAGCTCCAAATTCCATGAAGTTATTAGGGAAACACTCCATGAATGATGGAAACTTTTACCTAATAACATTGAAAATAGAACCAAATAAGATGGAGTTGTTCCAGTCCTCTCACTACCTAGGCTTTATTTCTACTCCAGCACTAACCATCCAAAGTAAGGATATTCTTTACATTGGAGGCCTACCAGATAACACAGAAACTGATAGAAATGGCAAGTATTTCAAAGGCTGTATCCAGGATGTAAGAGTGAATAACCAGCCACTGGAATTCTTCCCCATCACCAATCCACCGAATTCTCTTATCAACCGAACTCTGATCAATATCACCCAAGGCTGCACTGGTGACAACCTCTGCAAGGTAAGAATGACATTTTTTCAGAGCATTTTCACGTGCTTATAGTGGGGAATTTATTTTATGTTTTTAGTACATTCCCACACGTTATTTGATTATAATGACAGATTAGGAAAACATGCAAAAATGCTAGAAAGAGCAGGTTTTGTTAAGTTATGCTACATATAATGAATATCAGAAGCAAAATATATTTGTATAGGGGAGAATGAAACTATTTTGATATTGAAATACTGTTTTTTCACTAATTATTGAACATGCTGTACTGTCATAATACTGGTCTTCATCATTTTCCATCTAAAATAAAAAGAAAACTTCTTTTTGCCAAACAGTCCCCCATGCCTAGAGTTGAGTGTCCCAACAGCCTTGATTCATACTGAGGTTCTCTCTTCTCTTTCCCCATAGTCCAACCCTTGCCACAACGGTGGTGTGTGCTATTCAATCTGGGATGACTTCACTTGCACGTGCCCCCCTAACACAGTGGGGAAGGCATGTGAGGAAGTTAAATGGTGTGAGCTTGGGCCCTGTCCTCATGAAGCACAATGCCAGCTGGTGCACCAAGGATTTGAATGTAGGTACATTTCAGCTGTTCCAATCATCTTTGGAGATCAGCAGCAATAGACATTTTCAGCAGCATTTCCTTGAAACAAAATATTCACTGCCTTTAAAGTTCATTCAAATGTTATTTCTGTATTAAAATAATAGCTATGTCAGTTTTAAGTAGTCTTAATGGGAAGAGTCTGCCCTACCAAACCCAGGAGTTCTCCCTCAGACCCCCTGACTCAGACACTGATGTTTACAGGAATTTTGATTTTGACTTGCTTAGCCCAACTAGTCAAAGTTGTCCAGTAGATCAGTACATTGCCCTCACACTTGCACTGCAAAGAGATAAGAGGATATCCAGTGTTGGATTAACCTTAGAATGTTCTCCACCATCCTGAAAAGACAAGCTACATAACTTACATTGCATCATTTGATTTTATTAAATCTTGAATAGCTTTGGAGAAAGTCACCTCAATACCTGCAGTTGTTCAAGCAGTGCCTTCCTAAGAAGCACCTGCATGCCAGGCAGTCCATTTGAAAACTGATGACCATTAGCTGCCTTAGGATCATTAGCTACCCTGTACATCTCTTTCCTTCTTCTTCCCATCCTGGAGTGGAATTGAAAAAGAGCACTTAATGATTTTTAAGAAATATTTTTTTGTTTTGCTACCGAAAAGAGCCCCAACAAAAAGCTGTGGGAGAAAGTAAATACCCACTCAGTGTGATGCAAGCTGTCAGAATGGCTGGCTCTTAGGAATGGGAAGACTGGTCAACAAAAATCTCTATCATAGACAGATCAATATGATACTATTTTTATGCAGATTGTTAGGATCAGCATTGCAGGATGGCTTAAAATTGTAACTGAAATTAAAATAATTGCTCCTTCTCTCAGAGATGTCTTTAATGATAACATCAAAATGCATTCTCTCCTAAAATTTATTATTGCATGTTAGGGTAGAACAGAAACACTCAGAGACAGTGAAGTGAAAAATACCTGAACTGTTTCCTTCTGCTGAACTCAAGTTCACATACTCTTTGAATGACTCAAGGTCATCCCTTTTAGATTTCTGTGCTGGTTTATGTGGCAACAGTAGGGAGTTTCCCTAATACATATTCAAAAATTCCTGCACTACAGAACTGCATTTTAAACTAGTTGTATTCTTAGCTACAGGATAAACTTCTTGTTCAACAGAGGATAACAAAATAAAAGCTTTCCTGGGCAGTAAGTTGTCTGCCTTGTGTCTTCTGCTAAAAAGAAGACAGCGGGTTTGTGAGATATTTGAAAAAAACAGGAATAATCTTGAAAAACTCTGACTTTCATTTTCATATTAGTATGATTAATTACTTTATTTAGTATGATTTCCTCTTAGGAAACTTCTTCTATGAGAAAGACAGGAAATGCTGTTACACCTCTGCTGCCTTGGCATCAGGATATGAAGTCAATTAATTCATACTGAGACTCCCAGGGTCCTTTTCCTCAACATTTACTAAGCCCAGAGATAGTTCAGAAAACCATGTTATCTCAGATCTTTCAAAGCTCTTTTTTTCTGAAGTACAGACAGAAGACATTCCTTCCTGTCCCTCCTCCCTGTCTATAATCCTCAGAAACCTCAGAACATTTAAATTTACAGTCCAGTGAGTAAGTGCATTTTAGTAGAAACCATGCTAATGAAAGGTGTCAAATACCTTTGTGAAGATGTCCATGAAGCTGCCACAACGTTGCCCATCAATTTTCACTCACAGCAGTGTGAGCTGAGTTCTGCTGCCCTCCCAGTCCCACCAGCACAGGGCTGTGGCAGTGCCTGCCCACCAGGAGAGGCTGCCTTTGAACATGGCAGGCACAACTCTGCTCACAGAGATTTCGAAGGGGGTTTCCATCAGCTGACTTCCATTAAATTCATCCTTTTGCATTGGTGAGATGAAATTGGGATCCAATCAAATACTTCATAAAACATCTTAAGACACACCTAAGAAAAAAGGAATTGGGAAGAAATGTTCACCCCGTCCAGATCTGTCACGGGGAATGACTATCTGCCTGTACTTAGGAAACAATCATAAAGTGACAAATGTATGTCTTTTTATGAAATGGAGAGATAACAGTAATGTAGAATTGTATGTTAGAATGATAACTTGAGATGATGCAAGGCAGTACACTTTGGGTGTCATTATAAATGATGCTGGCACTGCCCCGTAATTTCCATCGCCATGAGGGGCAGATCAGGATAACTGAAACACTGGTGCAATTTGAGTGTCTTTCAGCAAACCCAAAAGCAGTTACATGGCATGGGCACTGGAGAGACATTGTTCCACGTGTATTGGTGTAAAACTGGCCCTGTTTCTCAATTGCTGTCTTTGCACAGGTCTTGCCAACGCACTGTTCAGCGGCCGGAGCAGCGCGATATTTTACAGGAGCAACGGGAAAATCAGCAGAGACCTCACCAATATCGTCTTTGGCTTTCGAACCAGGGACACTGACGTGATCCTGCTGTATGCAGAGAGGGAGCCTGAGTTTGTCATCATCAGTATCCACAACTCCAAACTCCTGTTTCAATTGCAAAGTGGCAACAGCTTCTACAGGCTGACCCTTGCGAGTTCTGTTCCTGTGAGCGATGGCAAATGGCACCAAGTGATGGTCTCTATGGTGGAGCCCCTGTCCCAGTCCTCCCGATGGCACATGGATATAGACAACAAGAAGGACACGGCAACCAGCACAGCTGCTGCAGGAAGCCTCAACTTTTTAAGAGAAGAGACAGACATCTATGTGGCTGACAAGGCTTTTGACAGCCTGGATGGCCTGCGAGGGTGCATGAGCACCATAGAGATCAGTGGCATTTACCTCTCATACTTCGAAAATGCTGACATCCCTACTAAAAAACCTCAAGAGGAGCAATTTCTCAAAATATCTGCAAACCCTGCTCTTACTGGCTGTTTGCAGGCAGATTTCTGCAGCTCTGACCCCTGTATGCATGGGGGGATATGTGAAGATTCGTACACTTCCTACCGCTGCGTATGTCCCGATGGATGGACTGGCACCTACTGTGAAGTCAACATTGATGAGTGCTCTTCAAACCCCTGCATCCACGGGAACTGCACTGATGGGATTGCCTCCTATGAGTGCAGCTGTGAGCCTGGTTACATTGGGGAGAACTGTGAGGAGGACATAGACGACTGCCGTGGCCACCAGTGCGTGAATGGGGCCACTTGTGTTGATGGGATTAATGGATACTCCTGCCTGTGTGCTGCCAACTTCACAGGGAGGTTTTGCAGGTGCTGTAAACAAGGCTGATCCCTATGATTTTGTCAAGTCTCTTCTGAAGGGCTTTTATACCACTGATACCTTTGTTTTAAACACAGATGTTTTGCATCTGTCTCTATATTAATCATGGCTGCAGAGTCAATGTATGTGGAGTACAGAAAGTTGTACAGATCAATTAGATGTGGACTGAGATAGTGGAGAGCTGCCAGCTCAGGCAGAGACTGATGAGCAAGGGTTGAAGGAACAAGGCACAGCTCTGCTGCCCTGTTCTGCTGCCAACATTGGTCCTGTGAGCTCTCTGATGACAAGATTACAAATCTTCCAGAGCTTGAAAATACATGTGCTACATCTTCTTTTCAGAAAAAAAAAATCTTAAGGTTTTTAAATCTCTAAAACAATTTTTTTTTTAGAGTAATACAGCTCCAGAGCTATAAATACAGGAATTCAGAGTTGGTAAGAGAAAACAACAATAGGAAAAGCAGTTGTTTTTCTCCCCACCCACATCATCTTTTCTGGGTCGGTCTGTTCCTCCCAGCTTACTCTCAGTCCTGGTGGCTGCAAACACCACACAGCCCACTTTTGCCATAGCTTCTGACACTGCTCACATGCTGTTTCCTGTTCCTCCCAGACTCTTCTTTAGAAAGTCTGCAGGCTTTTCTCTTTAATTGCCTTTCTTTGCACACCCATAAAATTCTCCCCTTTAAGCATATCCGGTTCCTCTTCAGGAAGGCAAAATCCTTCTCCTTCCTTCAGAGGACTTCCAACAAATCCAGTCTGCTGCAGCCCAAAGGATGCAGCCAATCTTCTTCATGCTACCCAGCTACAGTCTTTTAGGATATAATTACTAAAATTGACAAGTTTTGTTGACTTTTTCTGAGTAGTGAGGACATCCTCAGATTTGAAGATGCCGTATGGTAGCCCAATATTATTTATCTTGTATGTTAAGTCTGTCTCTTTTGAACTCTTATACTAAGCTGTCCAGGTATCACACAGAAGCACGTCAGTGATTTAAATAGAGTGATGTCCATTTTTTTTTTTAAATGAGAAATGAATCATTAATTTGCCAGTAAATACTTGGAAAAGAAAAATTAAATTAATCAAGTTAAAAAAAGTTAGGCAGAACATGTTCTGGGAATCTTAAATCTGAGCTCCAGCTGTCATTCCTTTGGGCAATACCCTGCTCCCCTGCATCAGCTCAGAGAGCACGAGACATCCAGAAACAAGGACAGTGCAAATAACTGCTGCTGCCTTTGTGTTCACCCAGGTATCGAAGATTACCTTACACAGTCTGTGGGAATGAAGAGAGGAACCTCACGTGTTTCAACTACGGCAACTGCACCGACCTTGGCGGCGAGCTGACCTGTGTGTGCCTGCCGGGGTTTGTGGGAGAACGGTGAGAGCCCTTGTCCTGCACATCTTTGGGGAGCACCTCTTCCAAAAGCTGTTCCAAAGGAGTCCAGAGGGGAACAGCCAGCCCTCTGGCAGAGATACAGACAAAGCAGCTGTTCAGGTGCAGCAGTTCCTTGCTAGAGCGACTCGGAGGGTCTGAAGTATTGCGGTTTTAGACAAAAATCACAAATGAATGCAGCAAGGTTTAGTCCAATGCAGCACCAGTAATCCAGCCCAAGATGTTATTTCTTAAACAGCGCTGCACACTTGCTTCTCTGTGCCTTTTATTTTTACTTCCATGCCGAATTTTCATATGACAAGTTAGAATGTTGCCTTTCCATAAGTGGGGACACAAACACACATATCCTGTTCATATACATAAACCTGTACATGCTCTGGCACATGAATACACAAAGCTGTTTCATTTTCACGTGTCTGTGCTGTGATTATACAATCTGTTCTATCACAGGGATGGTAAGAGGTGGCATACCTGGTGGCATGGTGTACCATGCTCTCTTACTGAATGCTGAAGTGTCAAAATAGAATGATTACTTTTAGAAGAGATTAAGGAATACTTTGCACGTGTAATTGTTTAGCCTGGAACAGAGGGACCTTCCTCACAGTGAAATTTGTATATTGTAGCACAATTCACACTTAATACTGGCCTTCAAAGAGCTCTGGAGCACAGAGGGCTGAGAGCCTCAGGGCATCAGGTGCTGCAGAAACCTAGAAAGGCATTGTCCCAGTCAAAGCCTGAACAGGTAAGGGCATTTTGGATAGAGAGACAGGAAAAACTGTACATACCCCAGATGAAACTAGCATTATGTCAGAGTATAATATCTAAAAGTTCAACAGGACCAAGCTGTAACACAGAGAAATTTCCAACAAATGTTTTCATTCTCTCAAAAACTTACGAGCCCACTGATTTTGTGGAAAGAGTACAGTAGGCTATAAAAGACATGAAATGAAGATTTCCACCCACTCAATGCACAGTGTAGTTGGCAGACACACTTGAATTGCACTGTTAACAGCCAGGTCGCCTGTGACCACCTCACAATATTCAACATGGCGGAAAGGATTCAATAAAATAAAATTTTAAGAAGTAAAAGCATATTCATAGCCACTTCTGCACTATGTGTATTTCTTGGGACTTCAAGGTAGCAGGAAAGCACTTTTTCCTTCTCCCTTCCCCTGCCAGCCTACTTGCTAACTGCAGCTTTGGGAGTGAGCCTTCCTTCCATCCATCCCACTGGCTGGCAATAATCTCTCTTTTATGGTTCCCAGGGTTCTCATATTGAGCAGCAGCCCTGTGCCCGGCGAGCTGCACCGTAACTGCCTGTGGCACTTCTTCTCCAGGCTCTAAAATGGCCCATTTGGCCTCTGTGCCTCCAGGCTGCCAAACCATAAACCAGCACTACTTCTGTGCTTGGAGGTCTCACTAGATAAAATGAGAACATTTCATCCCTTCCTTTTTTGTTTTTTTTTTTAGAACAATTTCAAATATCTGTTAAAAAGAAAATTAAAACCAAACCCCTTTGTATGTTTATGTATTAGACTGATAAAGCAGGAATTTTACTTTAAGACAATATTTCAGCCCTCAGACAGCCACTGGTGCACAGTATAGAGAAATTCTATGCCAATCAATTGACTTGGGATCACATAAAAAGAAGCCCAATGAACTTAATAGCAGGTGGAAAGGGAAATGTGTAAAGATTAATTTCCATAAAAGAAGACAGAGCACTCTCTCAAAAACAAATTTGTAATTTAACTCCAGCTGGAACTTCCAAAATTACATAAAGGCAGTCAGGTTTTTAAGTGTTCCTGAAACTCAGCTGGATTCAGGTACCTGATTCCCTGGAAGATTTAAGAGGATGTTGGCTTTTTTTAAATTTGCATAGGTAATTTCATAGCTATACAATTTTTATACATTGGATAAATAACTTAACTCTTTGAAATATATTAATGTAATTTATCATTTAAGGTAGCTATTGAAAGAAGTTCAGATTAATAAAGTAAAAGTGTTTAATATAAAAAATGCTCTTCTCTGATGTAAGATTAAAATGTTATTGCTAGGTTATGAATATGATTGAACAAAGAAATTCCTTATAATTCAGAGAGAATTTCTCACATTCTTCTCCAAGTATAAAACTGCATTTTTACCTGGAAAAAAATAGAACTAACTGTTAGCATTATTTTTAAAAAGGGAGCAGGGAATTAAAAGGGAACATTGTCAGAGCAGAAAATCACCAAATCAGTAGTTTTCAGACAATCTTACCCATCCCTCATTATCCTTCCATTGGCTGCCTTGAGAAATTGTAACTCAAATTCCCTGTATCACCAGAATTAGCTCAAAAATATTTAATGATACACATTAAGGCTTATGAAATGTGTCCTGCACCATTCTTACCTTTTTTGGGGCCTGTCTCAGAGAGATTGGATGGGAAATGGTGCTGCGATCTATTGGCAAATTAAAGGGAAAAAACCAAAAAAAAGGTTAAAACCCCCCAAAAAGCAGCTGAGTATTTCCAGGAACACTCAGCTGGGAAAAACACCTATTTGTTTGACTTATATCCAGATTACTGAGATGGAAACTGTGCCCTCAGCTTCCTGGAACAACGAAAAGGACAAGCAAGCTTGTACCAGAGCTGGCTCTGAAATCATACAAAAACTTGCATTGCACCTTGCTAAGCACCATTAACCATGAAGTGCTTTACAGAGGTGAAATTACCTGCTTAACTATCTGTGTTTGAAAATCATACAGGAAATTCAGGATTTGAGTGGGGCTAATCAGCTAGTTAATAAAACCATAAACACGTGTGGAAATATGCCCCAGAGCATCTTCCTCTCCCTCCCCCCACAAAGCTCCTGAATGAAAACTGTGCCTGTTTGACACGCTTGATGCCCAGTTTCAGAGGCTGACTGTTTGCAGTCTTTCCTGCAGGTGTGAGAAGGACATTGATGAGTGCAGCTCTGACCCGTGTCTGAATGGGGGCCTCTGCCAGAATCTGCTCAACAAGTTCCACTGCCTGTGCGACGTGAACTTTGCTGGCGACCGCTGTGAGATCGATGTAAGCGACCTCTCCTTTTTTGTCTCTTTGCTCTTATGGCAGAATCTCTTTCAGCTTCTCTCCTATCTCATTCTACGAATGGATGACGAGCCAGCAGTCGAGTGGGGTGATCAGGAAGACTATTGAGCAGTCTTTAAACTCTGGTTTTACTGCAGCAGAAGATGCCTTGACTAACCAGCTTAGCAAAGCAGTACAAATATTAGAGTTTTAAAACTTGTTTTATATTTCTTTGAATGGTTTTTCTATGAATCGCTTCAGATCTGGTTTAGTTAATTAATTTAGATTTAGAACAAATGCTAGCAGGTGTTACAGAGTTCACCCCACCTTCACCAGAGCATTTCACCACATGGACAATGCCAGTGGGTGACAGTGGGACAACTAACAGTTGTTAAGACAACTGTCACATTTACTGAGGATGGCATTCAAACCCGACTGCAATGACTGGCAAAAACTCACTGCCTTCAATAATTCTAATCTTAAATTAAATCTTCCAGGTGGTCACTATCTTTACATCACACACCATGTTTATTGCTGTTCCTTTGCCAGTTAGGCCTCACACCTGTGAAATCATGCAGGATATTTTTGGATAATTAGGTAATGGTTTGGATTAGCAATTGACAATATGCTGAGGAGGCTCCCACATCCATTTGAATTAGTGTCAATCCTGCACTGATACCACTAATCCTGATCCTCTGCTCCAGTAGCCTCTACACCTCCAATGTACTATATTGAGATAAAATACAACCATCTTAATGCTTACCAACATTTTCCCTTTCAAGAAAGGCCCAGTAATTATCTCGGACTTGAAAATCACAGATTTGTTGTTTGTTTAAAGATTTCTATATATTTAAGTCAATCTGTTTTATTTATTAGTAGTCAGTGTCACCAGACAAAAAAAAGATGTGATTTTTTCTTTTTAAGAAGCAAGCAAGGTAATTGGGTTGGTTGTCCATGGGTTCTTAAAATAAAAAAAGGGACATGAAAATTATGAGAGCCAGGAGAGTTAACAAAAATATTACAGCAAAATATCTTCGTCGTTGCCTTTGAAAGTGCAGACAACTGAAATACATTGTTAAATACTAAACATTTGTAAAAAGTGAGGAGTTTTGAGGGTTTTTAACCATTCTATAAAATAAAAACCTCATTTATGAATGGTGAAATAATTTATTTGGACATTCATTATTACATTTGCATAGATTCTCTATCCCTTTTAGTAATTTGAAGAGTGTCCTTGAGAGAGGATTCGAAAGAATAAGCGTGTATAGGGTGGTGTTTTGTTATTCAGCTATATGGCAGGTAGCAGAATTATAGGTAAGACTAACACCAGACTGGGAGGCTTTCTGACTCCAAAGGGAACAGTTGATGTTTTGGAGAAGTCCTTGAAATCATTGATATCAATGTCCCCCACTTCAAACCTGACCCTGTTCCTTCATCAGTCCTCTGTAACTTGCTGCGTGTTGGACCTGGTGCATCCAGGGAAAGCAAATCCCCCCTTTAAATCTCCAGTGACATTAGGACACCCTGAAATGTGTCTAAGTGAGCTGTTAAGGTTTCTGTTTTGCCACAGCAGTATATGGATCAGACAGTGGATCAAGACTATTTTTTATTTTCCACCTTTCATAAATGCCCCCAAGTCTGTTATTTTTCTGAGTACCATTCAGCACACAAATGCAGCAACATTCATGCTGTTAAAAACCCTACTCTAATTTTAGGGGGGCAGAAAAAAACCCAAACAAACTTTTGCACATTTGTGCATCCCTGTCACATATTCCTGTCCTAGCATCTGCCTTAGTATGAAAATTAAGCACGGTGTATTTACCTATGGGAACTGTACACGAGGATAATTTCTTTGCTGGCTTTATTATACCTGAAAAGTGATTAGGGAAATTTTTTTGTTAAACTCTTACTTAAAATCATTACAAATAATTTTAATATATATATTTAACAAAAAATCCTTTCCTCTTTGTTAGCAATCAATAAACAGTAGATGGGAATGCACTGGAGATGAAATTAATGTAGCAGTGTCAGAAACAAAACTATATATACTATCAGATACAGGTTTAGTTATTTTACTGGCAGCCACATGTAAAACTGGGAATTACAGAACACAGGCAAAGAGAAAGGAACAAAACCAGACTGCATTTTGGATTTTTTTGTTCCAATGAAAATACAGATTTGGAAAGTAGCTTTCATGTGGGGAAATTTAAAATAATAACATCTTATGTCGAGAATTTCATTCCAAACTGTAGCTTTCATTTAATTGTAGCTAAAAACATTATTCAGTTCAGTATTATTGAAATGAAAAATGAAAAATGAATCACAAATGACTTGAAATAAAAACTATCCTATTTCAGAATGCTATCTAAAGACAAAGAAATAAGAAATTTTAAAAATGCAAATGAAAAAAAGTGCTGCTACTAACCAAAGCTGTTCAAACCATTTTACTTTCTCAAATAACTCGAATTAAGAAAATAATGAAGTCTAGTTTGGTTTTATTTTCTCACTGGTTTTAGTTCCATTTCCACATAACTAAATGGAACCATTATGTACTTTATAGAATATGCACTACAGGACACACTACATTAAGCAAAAATTTCATCACGGTCTTAATGTTGAAGAAACGTAGAAAGCAATGAATGTAATAACAGTATATCTGACATTAGACCTAAATCCAAAATGTGAAAACAAAAAGAATCAACTTGTACAGAGATTCCAATACTCTTTTTATTCAATACTAGACACTTGATATGGGTGTTTATGCAATATTAAACACAGGTTTTATATGAATTTACAGCAGTATGCAAGTTATTAATCTAAACTCTATTAGCAGGGCATCAGTTCACTCTTTCTTTTACTGAAAACACTCCCCTGTAACTGAATTCTTTCCTTCCTCTAATGCCTTGTCATCATGAAACATCCCCTGGCCTCAGAAATGCTGCTCTCTTCCTCTTTGTACTTCTGTATCCTCAACTGCATTGTGCACGTGTACATAAATTTCCTACCTTTATACACGAAATAAACCTTCTGCCTTTGTCTCTTTTGTTCTGCTCCTCATTTCCTGCTAATGGCTCTGTTCATTTGCTTTCAGTGTGCCATGTTTTCTGAACACTTCACAGGAACACCACTCACCAGCCAAGGTTGCTTCATCCCAGAGTTTTCCAGGAGTTCTGGAAGGGCAGGGTCAGGCAGGTGCTTCCCACTGAAGCTCTTCAGCCACTCCAACTACCCCAGCTGCAGTCCTGCAGACTTGATATTTCTAGTTTTAAAAGTCAGAAAATAAATACACAAATGCCAGATTAAGTTAAATAATTTTCTATATTTTTTTAAGAGACACAGGTCAGACAAATAAAGGGAAACAGGTATAGAAGCAAACATGAAAAAAATAGCTGGATGAGTAGCAAGACTGAGTACTAATATTTTTTGTAAAAACATCCAATTGCTAAGATTTTTTAGAATTCAAGGGGCTGAAAAGGCCATTATTCATGTTTAATATTAAGATACAATAGCAAGATCTTCATACATCTCCAGTGTTGGAATTGTACTTCAAATATTTTGATAGTTGATTTTTTTTTAAATTAAGAACACAAACTTGCTGCCAAGTTCATGCTTCTGTGAAAAATCGATATTTAGGGGAAAAAAAGAAATATCAAAACACACTACTACTAATTTGGGCATTGAGAAGAGGTTGGGAAATCATCCCCTCAATATCCTCAGAATTAGAGGAGGGATGCAAGACATGCAAATGAAAGAAAGCCAAAAAGCAAGGTTTTGGAGGTATGGCTTGTGATGTTTCATGTTGGTAATATCTGTAAGGGATCCCTCTGTGATATCAAACTGCTTTTCAGATGCCAGTGACTGTCATTCAGAAAGCTGGGTAATGAGAAATAACAGTATTTGGGCTTGAGGCAGAATTAAGATTTTTGAAAAGAGGGGGAAGACAGCAGTGACGGATACACTGGAAGAGGTTTGCATCAACGGTGGGATGAGTGAAGGCATATTCTTCACTGTGTTTGGAAAATGCATGAGGGGTATTTCACCGAGGAGGTGTCTACAGGGAATGGCAGATTGTCTTTACTGACCACTGTTCTTACTTCTGGCCCCAAAAAACCAAGCTCTGACTGATCCCTCTCTGCAGCAATATCTTATGACAGTTTTAACCACAAAGAGCCCATGTGTTTGTGAATTTGAAAATATCCTTGATGTATGCTTATTTAGATTCTCTTACTCCCAGATTACTGAGGAAACTAGATCCAATAATCATTTACTCACTGCACGTGACTACAGTACATTGGTGAACCTAAAAATAGGAGAAGAAATCTGCTTCAAACTAACAGTGATGAAATAAGATTTCATTCTTTCTTTGGAAACATTTTTTTTCTGTCCTGACAGCCAAAAGTTCAGCCAAGAGGGCATTTTACTTGTTTCTATTAACTTTCAGCACTTGAACTTACATATTTATATCTTGAGTTAGTGATTGTCCCTAAAAACAATGAAACTCTTGTTTGCAATAAATTATTCAAAATTTCTACTTGAAAACCCACAAGGCCTGGTTCTAAGAACTATAATCCTAAAAAGGCAATGAAATAAAAGCTGCAGCAAATCTTCTTTCTGTGTTAGTGAGATTACTGTTAGTTGAAATGGATCTCCAGGGAGTAAAGACAAAAGCCAGGGCTAGGTTGTTCCTTTTACTTTGTGTTTCAGGAGTGCCCTGAGCCCCATTAGACTGGGAGCACATCCTGCCAGGGCTGTGTCCTGCTGGTGCTGGCAAAAGGCACTGCCTAGCAAACAGCTCCAGCTGAGCTTTGAAATTGTTCCTTGAACATTGTCACCAGCAGCACCTTTGGGACAGCACTCCCTCACAAAACACACCTCCTCTCCTATTGCACATGTGAATATACATGAGACTTGAAAGTGGAGGTGGATTTCATGTCCCAGAATTAAAGTTCTCCTTGGTTCACAGAGCTGCTGCCATATGCTGCACCACTGCTGCTTCCACGCTCTCTTCCAGCTGGTACCATTCCATCCTCCTGGGCACAAGGACAAGCATCATGCACTGGAGGTTATGATTCACACTTAATGTCATTAAAAATACACTGATAAGCATGTTGGATATGTTCAATATTGAATCTACATTCAATAAAACTCTCTCAGGCTTCCATAGCACAGACACAGGGAATTTTGATTGACTCTGCTCTACAGTGATTAGCTAATGTATTCATTAACTGGAAGGGTTAGTAATATGAACGTAGCAAATGATACTTAATTACAATAATTAATGCCTGGTGATTCATGAATAATGCATTCCATAGCTATTTACATATTCATACTTATGAGGCTATTAATGGATAATTATCATTTGACTAAAAGACACGAACATCAGGAATGTAACAACCAGACTGTTTTCCCATAATCTCACTGTGGCTTTACCTGCATGCCTTGCTCTTGGACACCTCTACCTTGTACTTTGTGCACAGAAATATCAACAGTGTTTTGTTTTTAAGGCCTGTAGAGTGATCTAATGGCAATTACAGCCCATGCAAGTTAAGTTTCCACTCTGCACCGGTTCTAGGCCAGTACTCCCATCAGTTTCTGTCTTAAGATTGCAAAACTTTGAAAGCACTTCGTTCTCTTCTCCATCAGTATAGATTTGTTCTTGTCCTGAATTAATGCTCTTTCTTACTGCAAATGGTTAGAACACTTTCATGCTTTAGAATTTTTTGATTTGTGAGATTAGGGTAAAAATATTGAAAAAAATTGGAAAATTGGAAAATTAGGGTAGCTATATTGGAAGCACCCTCAAACTGAAAAATTCTACTCTAGATATCTGGTATTTCAGCTCCTATACACATATTTCAATCTCCATATAAGCAGATGCTAGACCTCCCAAGAGAAGACCTTGAGAGCAAGAGAGGAACAAAAATAAAACATAAAATTAAAAAAAAATTAGTTAAAGTTCTTATTAAAATACATTTTAAGGCAATATGCTAATTTTTATTCTTAGCCTAAGATTGAATGCCCAATGTTGACAACACTCAGGCAGTGATTTTCAGCTGCCAGCCTCAGGAGTGTGGCAGAATGAACAAGTAAAGCTGGGCAAGTCCACTGAACCTGAAAAGTCCTGCCAGCCTGAGTTTAAGACAGGCCACTCACCTGCTGCTCATCCACAGCATGAGCTGAGGAGCTGTGGGTGCCCCAGGTCAATGAAAAGCTGATTGCAGCTGTCACAGCCTGCAGGGAGGGAGCAGAGGGTCTCCCCCAGCTGGGGGTCAGCTCCAGGCTCTCCTTGGATGTGTCAGGAACAGCCAGGGCTCCAGGCAGCAAGGTCAGGACAAGCTCCTGGGGAGCATCAGGCTGGTGTCTTAATAAGGAGCATGTTTGTACCTGCTGTGACTTTTGTCTTCTCCAGAGCTCTTGAAGCCTGTTGAAAAAGACTGGTATGGACAGTGTAACATTTTCAAAATGACACCATTCTCTGAAGTGCCCTGTCCTGTTTCCACTGCAGGTGAGGTGCCTCAAATGATACAATCTCAGGAAATCAGAGGGGTTTGAAACCACTCGCTGGCATGTTCCAACATCATACTGAGCCCAGCAGTACTTGAGGGCCAGAGGCAGAGGACTGAATCCCTGCTCACAACTGGTGCCCTCAGCTGGCAGCACCCACGGTGCCATGACATTGCTGCTGGCACTCCTGCCCAAGCATGGAGCAAGCCCTGGCTCAGCAGAACTATCAGTGGACAGAGGCCAGCTCTCACCTAGACAGGGAGCAGGCTGTGGGAAGGAAATAAACACTTACATCCTGCAAGGCTGCTGCTGGAAGCATAAAGGGCATTTCCTGGTACTTCTGATTTACTCTCTGTAGTACCTTACTAGGTTTGAGAAAACCCTCATCAGGGCAACCGTACAGCACAGGTAAACGTGTTACAGTCTGATGGTAGGCTATTGAAATAAGATTATTTCAATGACTGAAGTAAATTTTTACTTTTATTAGCCTGGCAGAATCAGTGTAACTGAGCTGGGAAAAAGCTAGAGTTTATTTGTTTTCAAATAATTTGTGTGGTTGCAGATCACCCACCATGGCAGAATCGTTACTATTGATGATAGGAGCCAGAGAGGGCTCAGCTTTATTCCAGTGCCAGATCGAATGTGGGGTAAGAAGACACATCTTTAGATTTATAAAATGAGCAGCTCTGCTTTGGAAGTCATTGTAAATGTCACAATGCCATTTTTGCAGTTGTTTTTCAGAGCAGAACAACGCCTTAATACCCTTTGCTATTTTGTATTAGTCTACATTCAGAACACAGGATTTAACTAAAACTTCTAAAAGGATATTGCATGAAACACATCTAATGTGTGTCACAATGTAAGGTACAAAAACGTTAGGATGCAAAGACAATAAGGTTATCTAATGTGCCCTAGCTGGGAAAGACAAGAAAGCTCTTCACAAGGCCAGGATTACTGCATGCATCAGTGAAAAGCAGTTGAATATTTAATGTGCATGGTAAACATAAGCAGAAAAGGGAGCTCAGATGACAAATGACAGCATAACACTCTGCAGTACAGCAATGAGCTCCAGCACGGTGTTCACATAACACTTCCGTATTCAGACTAACACGTTTTGTCTGTACACCACCCTTTCTCTTGCAGTGGCTTTGTCTTCCCTGTTCTCACCTTCTGATGTTTTCCCTGTGGACCCACATCCACATCACATGGGTATTTACTTCAGTCATTTCTCACTTTATAACACATTCATGCACTCTGTATTTGCATTGTTCAGATACTAAAATTAATGTCTTTTTTTTTCTTATATGCTTCCTGAGACCTAATGTTCTCTTCTGTTTTTCAGTTCTTGATGTGGAACTCCATTCCTAATAACATCTGAAAAAAATTACACACTTAGTAGGCTTATAGAATATTACTCCACTGAGAAGGAATAAAAAATAATTCCTGTTCCTGAGAATCTGAAAAATATTTTGGTTTCAAATGATCAAGAACATTTAAATGAGAGGCAGAGCTTGTTACACAAATATCTGAACATTCTACCAATCTAAATGTGCATCAAGCACAACAGTCCCTAAATTTATTCAAATCATATTTGGTAGAACAAATTATTCAGTTTTCAAAAAAATAAGAGCACTGAAGTAAAAAATGTGATACTGCTGTAATTCAAAGGACAAGGAAATCAGCAGCTTTGCAAATCTTTGTAATTTTTTAGAGTGAACAGATATTGCACCAGTGGAGACAGCTTTGATTTTTGGTGGTCCCTGTGAAATGATAGAGTAGGGATTCTGGGAATTCTCAAACACATCAATACTTTGGGGTCTAATTTATCCATTACAGAAATAAATGGAAATATTTCTCTTTCTGTCTGAGGAAGCACTGGTAACATCACAAGCCATCTTCTTATCTCCAAAGGGACAGGACCCTCTATTCCCTCTTCTCCAAGCAGTAACCATTTGTGGGTGAATTAAAGGTGCAGTTGCTTCCCCCATGACCCTGTAACAGGACCTTTTCTGCCCTGTTGACTTTGTATCAGTTATGCAGGAACAGGATGCATAGTGTGAACACAGCCTGGCTGGCACCTGGGAGCTGATAATCTTGGAACACCACCAACAAACCAGAAAAACTCAACAACATAAAACAAAAGTACCCACCCAAAAAAACCCAAACACCAAAAAAAAAAAAAACCCCTAACCCAAGCCAAAATAAACTTCAAAGAAAAACCCAAACCTGCTCCCAATTAAAATCAATGACAAACTAGAAACTAAGCTCTGGGAGGGCCTGGCAACACCACCTCTTCTGCAAGGCTAATTTCACTTTGTATTCACCAATGCTAATGTATGTGTCTGGTTTTATCTAGGCTCACTCTAATCCCTCAGTGAAATGGCAGCATAGGCACAGAATTTATACAGGGATGTCATTGTTGCCTTTTTTTTAATCCCAAATACTGCTATTTTGTGAACTACTCAGAATATTGCACATGAGAATCAGGCAGGACAGCTGTGTCTCATAGAAAATCACACTTGGTCCTTTCTTTATTGTTTCCTCTAATCAAACATAAACCTCATTCAGGCTGAAAGAAAATCCTTGGTTTCTGTACATAGGAAAAGGTAACACATCCTTCAAGGTAGACCTAATGCCAGTAGTCAAGGTAGTGTCTTCTATCCCTTTCTACAGGTTTGGAAGCTATTATCCCACCCAAATTTTCCCTTGTCCTTTCAGTAGGTAGAACCCCAGCGGTAGCTGTGGACCTGTCTGGGGAATGACAAGTCCCAAAAACCCCTCAGTGTTGCCATTTCTGGAAAACATCAAAAAAGGTGGTTCTGAAGGAGATCCTGGAGGCACAAGGTGATACTGAAGGAAATGAAATTACACAAATAAGGAAAATCATAAGTAAAATGGATTTGTAAAAGTCAGATAGATGGGGACAGCACTGAACACCTGGGTTGTATCTGCACACAGGAAAAGTGACTTCATTATTTCAAGTGAATGAAAGGTCTCACCTCTGTAAGGTGCCCATGTGTTATTATGTCGTTCTTCAAAAGGAACTGGACAGAGAGAGAAAGAGAGAGACCACAGTGTATCCTGGGATGCTTTAAACATTTCAAAACTACTAAAGAATTATTGGTAGAACCCATTATTGCTAAGCAATAATCTCCAAAACAGTGAAGTTCTCTAGATGGAGTAGGCAGGAAACCTAAATTTCCATTCAGTATCAGCAACCCACTCTGCCTTGGAGGAGCACTCAGGCTTCTCAGACTGCAACTGGCCTGGACCCAGAGACCTGAAACTACTTATTTCACTCCCAGAAAGTTTTGAGTCAAAGATTCCTAGCTTCTGATCCTTTCTTTCCATCCTCTCCCAAAACTGCTGATGAAGGAGGAAGCAGAAGTGTTCTTCCAGAAGAAAACATTAATATATGAAACTTCTGCCAAAATATATATAACTTGCCTGACTTTCTGATTGCTTTGCTAATACACATGAGTTTGGGAGCATTTTAAAGAAGGATGCAAGTATCAATCAGAAGATTTACTCAGAGCCATACAAAAAAGCATTTTGGAAATCACTGATCGCATTTTTAGTTGAATTGAATGGCTTATTTGTGGTATGAAAAATATAGATAGTCAGCAAGCAAAGTGTCAGGTCTGTGAGACTTCAGAGTGGAACTTTGACAGAGGATGAACCATCTCCAAACACTGCAATATGACCACAGCCAAGTACTTTAACAAAATGGGTCATCACTGGTGTGAGACAATTACTGGTAATGAGGCTGGTGAAGCCAGATCCTCCCAATATCTGAAAATATATAAAACCAAAGCAGGCTTGAATCTCTTACAGTCCCACAGGGCAGGGAGTTGAGCCTCAGGAACAGAGGAGTGGAGACTGTACTCAAGGGTATCTGCCTGAGAGGAGTCACTGCCTGGCCATCCTGGGAAAGAGCATCAGTCCTGGTGCTCAGCCAATAAATAACAACAGGTCAGTTGGTGTGGAAATGTGAGTTTAGTCTAAGTGCAGACTGTAAACCCATAGTAGGGACATTTGAGGGATTTATTACCAGTGTAAATGCAACACTGCAGTTTGAACTACAGAAAATGCCATACTTCACTCAAAAAAAATATGCCATGCAATAAAAATGCCTAATGGCAACAGCTCCATGAAAGAGCACCTGCCAGGCCCAAGTTCTCTCGCTCAGGGCGTCCTGCATCACTGCACCAGCAACTGTACAAACACCCAGCAAGGCAGAGCCTGGAGGGCATACCCTGAGGCAGACCTGCCAGTGCCACTGTGAGGAGCAGTGTCAGAGCTGGGCAGGGCTGCCATGCCCTGGTGTGACTGACAGGAGGAGTTCAGGCAGAGGGAGGAGATTCAATTCAATCACCGTTTCCAGCATGGGCTGCCTAACTGGTCATGGGCTAACAGTGTATCTATTTCATGCCTCAGTTCCCCTCTCTGACCAAAGGCTGCTTTAAAGGCATTCTCCAAACTGAAAACTACTGTATAAGAAATAAGGCGTCAAGGATGGTGCTGAGAAGGAGGAACCACTCAGGCTGCCTGTTCCACAGCAGACACTCTCCTATCTGAGACAGGTGGAATCAAAGAGAGTTTCTATTAGAAATACCTTACACCTGCAGATAAAGGTGACCTGACCCCATGCCCTGCACAAAATGCTGCTTTCAGCCTGTATTGAGGAGACCTGAGTTCATCATCTGAGTTAAACAGAGCTGGCCAGAAGCAGGAGGAGTTGGCCTCAGAGTCCTTACGCCTTGCCTTGGAGGACTAGAGGTAAATTCACTGAGCTGAGTCAGCAGACTTCTTTCCTGTTTCCAAGAAGTATGATCTTCAAGAAAATCTGAAAGTGTAGATTCTTAAATTCTTCTTAAAAGAAAGACATTGACAGGGTTGCCATTTCTTCCCCGCATATCAGGGTAAAAGTCTCTAATCTGAAGTACAATGTATTTTCTGTTAGTTATCTTTAGGTGGCAGTAAGGTAAAAGCATGGAGTAGAAAGTTAAAAAGAAATTTTTACTGCATTTTCAGAGACCTTTCTCTCATGTGCTGTGCTGGCTATAACACAGACAGAGACTTTCTAAAACCTTTGCATCTTCAGCAGGTACCCAAAAAGCAATTATCAGAGTTGGCTTCATCCAGTTCACATTCAGATGCAAACCTGTTGAATGCCAGCAGTGTTAATACAGTGATATTAGTACATTGATACAATGATAGACCCTATATTAGGTATCCAGTACTTGATCCAAGAATCCATGAGGACAGGGGTGAGAGTCAGAGGTAGACACATACTCGCACAATTCTATCAACAGGACAAAAGCACACTTAAAAATATATATATCAATAACTCTGCTAACAAATGAAAGGTCTAAATCAAAGCTGAATAATTATCAATATAGCAGGTTTTAGACTTTTTCCATTTACACTTTACCTACATGCACCTCTTCCAAAGTCTCCCCTGAAATCTCTCCTAAACCATAATGATTTTTGTTGTCTCAAATCAACTTTATACTAGAAAAAAAAAAAAGCAGCCAGTAGGATAAAAACACACTGAAAGTTTTTATCAAGGAATATAATTAGTGAAGTAACGTGACAGTGTCACATCACATGCTAAGGCAAGTATTATGTAGCCAATAAAGGTCTATCTTATACTATTAATATTTACAGTTGGAAGCAGGAGATGGCTGCAATTGAAGTGCTGCTCCCAGCAAAGGCTCGCTGCTGACTCGATACCTCGCTGTCTGACAGTGTGAAACAGTCACAGCACTCCTTACTTCATCACCACTTGACAGCATCCTATTAATGCTAGGTAGCAACACATGGCTGGTTTGCAGGAGCTCAGCACCAAGAATGGAGAAGAATTTTGTGGAAGAGTTTTGAGATCGCTGGCTTCACTTATTAGCAGAGAAGCAGGGATGGAAAAGTGTCTGGCAGTTACACAATTGGACAGGAACTGTAACAGGCTGTGCTGTGCCATAACACACCTGACCCACCTGTTTATTGTCCATCACTGGACAGAGCAGTTTCTCATTCCCACAGAAAGCAGGCAGAGGCAGGGCTCTCAATTTCAGCACAGGTTGCACCAGCACAAGAGAACCAGGACCTGGGGGCAAGAAGACCAGAGCCTGCTACCCATGGTCACAGGAGGGGACCACAGCCCACAGGAGGTGACTGCACCATTTGTGATGCTGGGCTTTGATGGGTCCTTGGGGCTGTTCTCAAAGACATGACTACAGAAATAAAAGAACACCTACCACTAACATCACTGATTAAGAAAGAGATCTTTGACCTCAGCTGTCATGTGCTGAAAAGTGGAGTTTTGAGCAACTCCACATTGTGCACAAGTCAGGTTGTGCAACTCCATTAAAGTTAATTGAGACTGATAATTCCTATTACAGGCAAATCATGTCTGGTGAAAACAATGTGCAAGGAAACACGTTAGTGAGGAGAAACAACAAGCAGGTATTCACTCAGACAGTACTTCCACATTGCAAATACATCAGCAAAATCTCTCTTGGTTGGTTTTTCCCTGTACAGAAGAGATTGGAATCTAGAATGACAGATAAAATATACATGGGAAAAATCAGAAAAGCAGAGGTTTGCAGTAGGAATGGTTTAGTTGCTTCTTTGACTTAGCTGTTGATAGCCTATATTACAAATGTTGATAGTCTACAAATCCTTCTTCAGGTGCCATTTCTACTGTGGCAGCTACAGGGATCAGTAAACTCAACCTGGCCACATGCAGGGAAAAACAGAAAGTCTGTGTTTTCAGTGATAGTCTTGAGTTTAAATATCTCCCATTTCTTCCTGCAAGATGCTTGCCTGATGAGGCTTTTATCCACCACCAAGATGTGCTTATACAGAATCTGCTGTCTCAAAGCTGCAAAGCAGTTATGCCCTGTGAAGAAACACCACCTGATACACTGTGCTGGCAGCCACGCACAGAAATAATTCTGTATGATGCCCCAAAGCATTTCCCAAACTGGAAAAGGATGTTGCACCCCAGAGACTGACACCTTTACTAAAACATTTGTCTAGTCTGTGATATAGCAACTATGGGACAAACTCCTCCTCAGCATGGCTTGCCTGGATTTGCACCAGCTATAGTTTTTTCCCTCTTATCCTTTCAGATTGCAGCAGATGGTGAAGTTCCTACACCAGAGGCTGTCGATAGAATTTTAAAAGGCATCTCGTAACAACACATTGGAGCTGCACATTTAATCTGTGCTGCACCACTCGGATGATCTTAAAAAGAGCTGGAGCACTTACAAAATTAGCACTGGCAGTTGCTGCAGAAGCGCTATCAGGGAGCCTTCTCAAAGCCCACAGCCTAATGAGAGCTGCCCCCCCAAACTGCCACACAAATCACTTCTCTCTGTGCAACCAACACTCTGCTGCCTGAAAGGCATTCAACAGTCTGTGAGATACTGATCCAGCAAAACATCTGATGCAGATTTTAAGGGGCTGCTTATGTACTTCTGGCTCTTTTGGGTCCATGGCTGAGCTCATGCATGGTACGGTGGCCAAAACCAGGACTATTGTTCCTTCTGCCTAAGACAGACCATCCCAGATGCACTAAACTCCTCTGTTTCTATGTCTGGACTGCTTGCATTAAACAGTTAATATAAACAAGATATCAATACTACAAGTAGTTAAAGAAATTACAGTTACTGTAGGTAGCCTGTTCTTTAAAGGTTAATTCCTAAAAGGGAGCCTTCCGAGCTGGAAAAGCTTCTTGGCCAAAAGGGAAATACTGCCAATAGAAGGCCACCTGAGCCACATATTGCAGCACTGAGGAGGGGGCAGTTGTTCTGATTTAAACACACCACTGTTTAAAGTGATCTGGGAATGGTCCTGCAGCCCAGTGTGGGGAGGAGGAGGTCTGGGCAAGCTGATCTGACTGGGAGATCCAGACTAATGTGAACAACACCCTTGTTTCACTGAAGTCTGCTTTACAATTTAGTTGCAACGCTTTGGAGAGCTCCGTCTCCAATCTCCAATTTCTTGCTCTGCTATAATTAGAACAAACTTCCTCATTAACTTCTGTAGTGTCACAACAGTGGAACTTCACGGGCCAGGAGGGAGGCTGTCAGAATTTCTTAATGAGGTGCTTTCTTTGCAAGCCCAGATAAATCCTAGACTTCAATCATCTCCATCTTCTTCATTTTCTCACAGACTGCCACAGACGTAATTCTTCCATCATAGTAAAGATTGCATTTTTCTGATCTATAACTGGTCAAGCCAGATGACCAATTTATCATTATAGCAGCTAACATGAATTCTCTCTATGTTTTTTCCTTGATTTCAAGAACTGTCAGAAAACTAAAAGTTGACATTTTTCAGGAAGGAATCAATTAAAACTGTCAGGTGTCAACTAAGACAAACTATTCAATCTACATTATATAAAAACCATACTATAAAGAGGTTATAGTGAACAAAATTTCTTCAGAGACATTTCAAGAAAATATTCAGACAATAACACCCACAAGAGAACAACAACAAAAAAAAAGAAATCTAAAAGGTCACTTAAAATCTTTCTTCTTCGAGATGAACTGCCTAAGTACTGTGGATATTCTGCACACATCAGAATTAGTCACCTAAGTTTTTCCTTCAGCAATGTCCACAGGGGCAGGTACACGACTCAGTCTCACTCAGGCCCTCCAGGCAGTGGGATTGTATTTTCCTGCACCTATCAGGAAAATAACTCAGAGGCTGATGGCAGAAACAGCAACAGCAGTGCTGGAAATTCAAGATGATCTACAGCTCTTGATGTAATTCAGAGATATTTTCAGAGGGCTACAGAGGGAGGTGAGGGACAACAGGATAGCCTCCTCCCAGTGCACATGGGGTCAGCAGGGGAAGTTCCTAAGATGTGGAGAAAAAAGCAGTGATGCTACCTTGGGGTATTGTCTTGCATACAGGAGGCACCAGAGGTGATTTGTGGCACCTGCAGATCCCCCTGAACTGGAGCTCTGGGCTAGCTGACTGCAGGGGGAAGCAGCCACACCTTCAGGCCACTGAGATCTTCTCCATATGTTCAAGGCTCCACAGCTGAATCTGGTCCTACAAACTGTCCCTTTTCTTACTCATAAAGGAAGCGAAACTAGAGGAAAGCCCTGCAGCAAGTCTTCCTAGGTCTGTTTTAAACTCTTGCTTTCTGCTTCTCAATCTGAAAGAATTCAAACACTTTTCTTACTAGATAATCCTGAAACTTGTTAGGCATCAGGTTTACAGTACAGCAAAGGCTGCACCTTTCAGGAATCACTTCAGGGGACAAGAGGAATGTCTATATAATGCAACTGCCATTTTTGAAGCCCACAAGATGAACTGAAGAGTTCTGAGGCGTGCAGAAGGAAAAGTAGTTGCTGGTCTCACTGATAATAAACAGTGGAAAGTCAGCTAAAGTGCACTAAGTGCTGCTTCCTTTGTTGCCACAGGTACCAAAGCAGCAAGGAGTAAACTATTCAAGGACCTAAAAATAACTGTGTATAGACACACTGAAAGATCAGTGCACACATGGTCAACAGCCTGAAGCAGGAAACCAGGATAAACCATTACAGGATAAAGCAGTTAAAGAAAATAGGTGATGTTTATAAAATCTTAAAAATAGTTTGCCTTTTCCAGTGGCCTGTCCAGTGTTTGGCTTGACATGAATCTGTGCTCCTTAAATGAGTCCCAAACAGATTATGATGATAATGATGATTACTATTCTTACTTGAACTCAACAGCCCAACAGCTCTTGGGACATGGTGGCTGGTGTTTAGCACAGAGGAGCTAAATTTCGCAGATGATTCCAGGGAGAGCAATAGGTCACACACAGTATGTTAAGGTGAAAAAAGGAAATCACAGAAAAGGGGACTTCATGTGCCACTCATTTAATGTACTTTTCTTAGAACAAAGTCAATCTATAGATTTATAGCCACTTTATTGCTGTTGAAAATAAACTGTAGCCTCACAGTCTGGGGTTATCAATGCATCTCATGATAATGGATTTGTGTGTGCCTGACTGGATTTCTCCTTGAACTACACAAATTACTGGATTTCTCCTTGAACTACACAAATTCTTATTTAAATTCAGCCTGTAAGATAAAAAAGTTCCAATAAGATGGCTGTAAATCCTCTATGAAATAAACTCAGCATATCTATGGGCCTTTTAATCAAGTAAATGGCTTTTCTCTGGCTGCTCACTATTATCCCTATATGCCCCCAAACCATTTAAAGTAATTCTGACATGGATTAGGACTACTCAAGCCAATCGTTACCACAGCAAATGGTTTTGATTTGGAGGCAGTAAATCTGGATGTTCTTACTGGGAATGAACTGATAACCTTGTGCATGGTGTCAGGACTCAGGATCCAGACACTGGGCCGGCAAAAGCTCCAGTGCACATGAGCAGCTGCAGAATGCCCAGACAGCCCCACTCGTGGCAGGGAAGGGAAGTCTCCAGGGTTTGTCAATCCCTGTGCTTTAAAGCCTGCATTAATGTCTCTGTCTGGAGATGCCTCCAGAACCAGGCACATCCTGAGTGAGTGCTAAAATGAAGGTTAATCCTTTGTGCCCAAGCACAGAGGCAGCTCCTGCCTGCAGAGCAGGCCACAGCTCCCACAGCCCACAGTCACCTCCAGAAAGCACACACAGCTCCCACAGCCCACAGCCCCCTCCAGACAACACAGCTCCCACCGCCCACAGACTCCTCCAGAAAACACACATAGCTCCCACCGCCCACAGACTCCTCCAGAAAACACACACAGCTCCCACAGCCCACAGACTCCTCCAGAAAACACACACAGCTCCCACAGCCCACAGACACCTCCAGAGGACACACAGCTCCCACAGCAGCACTCCAAGGAAGCACCTGCTGCCCCTCTCACACCTGCTGCCATTTCTCTGCCACCACAGCTGCCTCTTCCTTCTCTCTCCTGGTCTGGCCCAGCCCTGGTATCCGTGGGCACAGGGCTCATCCCTGTGTGGGCACAAGGCAGGATGAGCTCAGCTCAGCTGTGCTGATGTAGACCACACAGGAGGAGGAGGCCCCGTGCACTCAGCTGGGCTCCCTCATGCTGCTCCACTTGCCTTTGACACTTGGCACACATGGAAATGTTCATTACAGCAAATCCCTAATTTCCCTCTTAGAAAATAACCATTTGGGGGATGGCTTGCTTAAAGATAAGCAAACATACACTGGGTGGATAAATGCCTCTGAGCTCTGACTTCTGAACTGGGCCCTTCTTATTCAAAAAGCAGATCAAGGAACCAAAGCAGAACAATAAATCTATTTCCATACCCAAATGAAAAGCAAAACCCAGAGCTACAATGAAATGTCACTCTATTCAATGACTTACTTTATGCAATCCAAATATTCTAATTTAATAGTTCAAATAAGCCTAGAAAAAATAATTAATTTTGATGTGAAACCACCAGTGAAAAGCCAAAAGACTTGATTTAAAAAAAAAGATTTTTTTGCCTGCATTTTCTCCTGTCTTCACAGATGAAGCCATCCACTACATGAAAACTAAATTCAACCATGTTTTTGTTTCCTTTCTTAAAATGTTTGGCAAAATAGACCTATCTTGCTAATCCAGCCGACATCCAAAGGTATATAAATAAAACATCCTAAAAAAAATAACAGTGAGAAGCAGATAGGCCTTCCAATGGTAGCAAACCTCATTTTGTTGGTATCATCTTGCCATCACCATCCATTACCACCAGGGATGCAGCTTTTACTGGCAGCTCCTCTCTATTAGGGGCTCTTAAAACTGTTCTGTCACCAGCTACCTTCTAAACAGGCTCATAAGATAATTCAGGTTGGAAGAGCCCTCAGGAGGCCTTTCAGTCCAGCCTCAAACTGTAATGAGAATCTCTAAGGTATTACCCAGCCAGTTAATTAACCCTCCTTCAATTACCTTGCATATATTTAGTTATTCATAAGCAGTGCTGAAGTTATATTCAGAAATTGCTGTGATCACCACGTGTTGTTTATTAGCAAGAATTATTTCTGAGAGACAATCACAATGTATGGGAGCAGGGGTTATTGGATATGCTTCCCTAATAACAAAGGTTTTAGAAAAAAATCAGGAACTTGTTTCTCTTCACAAGCTCCCAGACAAAATGAAGTTTGCCTTGCTCTGTCCATTCCTTTCCAGAGCTTTCCTCTTCTGCTTTTGAAGCTCTAGGCCAAAGAACACTTGGTACTCTGCAACAGCCTTGTGACAAACACACCAAAAAACCGTGTATTGCCATCTCCCAAGCACTCAGCTCAGCAAGCCAAGTCTTAACCAGTTATCATGGGGAAGGGAGTTGTGACATGAAGCTGAAAAGTGATATTAAGAGTGTGGCAGTCTAGTCCCTTAGGATGCCCCAGCCCCACAGCCAGGGCATCTGAGACATGACTGGAGCACTGAGATGAGCAGCCAGACACGTGAGCAGCCCCAGTGCACTTTGAAACATCCAGAGGTTCACAGCCCACACACATCCACGGTGAAAGCACCAGCAAGGACTTGCCAGAAAAGCCTGCAGCATGGATATGGGACCTTTAATTTCAAACTGCATTTTTAGTGACCACTCCCTTCCATTATGCAAAGTACACAGTATGGTCTGTGAGAGATAACCTCTTTTCCACTGTTTCAGCAGCACTGATGTTACTAAAAATGCTGCTCAATCCTTTTATTTTTGGAATCACTAGTTAGAATTATTTCAGTCTATCATCATCACCACCAAACACACAGTGAACAGACTCTGAGATGACAGGGGACAGAGCTTTTCAGATATTTTTTTCCAGATCAGCCAGCTGATTTTCCAAATTAATTTAACAATTCAGCCATTAATTACTAAAGAAGCAGTTGATTTTGATGGGACCAGACTGCAGAGCCTTCTGGCAACTCTTGTTACCAGTTCAGTGCAACTGCTAAGGGGGTACCTCATACTGGAAACAGGCAGGGAGCTGTGGGCTGATAAACCAGGGGACAGCACTGCAGCATCAGGGGGTTTTGATCAATAGAATCCACCTAAAAAGGATGAAGTAAAGGCCTTTTTTTTCACATTTAGAAATTAAAAGCAATATAGACATAGAAAAAAAGTTACCATATGTATCTGATCATGGTAAACCTCCAGCTCTCCAGACATTATGCAGTGGGGTAACGTCTTTTACATATTGGCTCAGGATGGGTAAGGTTTCTCTAGTAAGTAACTATTGCAAAATGAAAAAAATATCCCTGTTATGATGATTTTCGGAATGAGATTGAGATATGTGACTCCATTTTAGCAAGTTACCAGCTTTTTCTTCACCCCAATTCTTTGCAAAATGTTCTTCTTTAAGATATGAAGTTAATTTTAAGGTTTTTATAAATGAAAAGATACAGAGAAACATGCTTGCAACAGGAATGGAAAGAGTATGGACTGGAAAACTGGAGACTGAATTCAGAAATTTCACATACCAGAGGAGAGGCCATACCATCCATTTGCCTGTGGTAGTGAACTTCTCTTGCAAATGGCCTGTTCAACCCTAGGATCAGAGTTAACCTGGACTAACTTAGTCCTTATTTTCCCAGACCAGGCAGTGAAAATAAAAGAGAGCTTCTGAGAACAAAAATTCTATTAAAAATTTGGTGCCTCTCTGAGACAAGAGGAACAAGGGTCATATAGTCCAACAGAGTACAGAGCAAAACTAGCATCTCAAATATGTCTGTAACACCATTCAAAGATGAAATAACCTTCCCAATCCAATACAATTTAATAGACCAACATGCTTCATGCCAGCTTGTTTTAGAGTAGTAGTCATTTGGTCTGACACCTGCATTATATTATTTCTGTTGGGAAAAATGTATTTAAAATCGCAGGGACTATATATTTAGCCATCAAGGACAGAGGAAAATATCCTAGTCGATCATTTATCCCCTGGAGAGAACCCCTGAGCCAAACTTGCTTTTACTATTATAGCAGGACCTTTTACATCAGTGTGGAACTGGAGAGAGGGGAAAAAAGAGGCAGGATTGTTTTAACGTTTTCCCTCTGGCGTTGTTGCTCTCCAGCAAAGGCACGTGTCCAGGGGATGCACACACAGAGCATCCACTGCCAGTGCATCCAGCACTGAGTGCAAAATCATCCTCCTGCTCTGGACTGTGATTGCCCTTCCTTAGAAATGACGAGGAAGCAGGTCACTGAAATATCCTGCAACATGGAGCATCTAACTGGGAAACAGGCTCTGACCTGCTGTTTTCCCTTTCGAAATATTTGGGGATTTGAAAGTTCAGCCTCAAGCGCACATTCATCTCAGGCAGTTCAGCTGTCACTTGTAATACAAATCAAAAGATGATGGATGGCAGAATCTGCCCAGAAGTTCAGTTCCTGCTAGGGTCATTCTGTCCATAGTGACCACTTTTCCATACTAACCACATCACTTCATTGCTCTCCTCACCATAAGCATTTTTTACACATGAAAGTGCATACATAGATGTGTACAAAACGTTCATCTACCAACTATTAGATTTCTCTGGTCTGAAGCTTTCCAGCTGACAGATTGGTTTATGTGCACTCTGCCTTCTGACATTATTGCATTTCCCACTGCCACATGAAAACTGAGAAAAACCAAAAAATCAGAGCATTCTTACATTCATCCTGTACTGCATTGCTTGTGTTTCTGTAGATGAACCTATGAAGCCTGGATGTGGAAGAGCTGCATTCATATCTTAAAACTTGTGAAAATATACAGATTATGCACACTTGTGCAGTTTCTGTGTGCTTATTTCGTGCAAACATGCTGGTAGAAAAGTTTACTGCTAGGAATGTCTGTAGAAATACTACATTTTACAATATTTAATGTAAGCAGAATTTCTATATATGTAAGTATATACATACAAATATTCATATAAATTTCACTCCTCCAGCAAGATAAACAGAAATGTAACTCAATATATGTTCAAATTAGCTCATGTTTAACTTGCAGTAGCAAAGACCAGCAATAGTGTGCTCACAAGCAAACTAGGAATAATGAATTTTTATTGAAGTGATTAAATAATTGCTGAACTACTACTGCAGCCCACAGACATATTAACTTGCAGATTATTTTCAAGGTAAGGAAGCTGTCAAAAGAAATGGGATCTTCTTCAGGTGTTCAAGGCTCCACAGCTGAATCTGGTCCTACAAACTGTCCCTTTTCTTACTCATAAAGGAAGCGAAACTAGAGGAAAGCCCTGCAGCAAGTCTTCCTAGGTCTGTTTTAAACTCTTGCTTTCTGCTTTTCAATCTGAGAGAATTCAAACACTTTTCTAAAAACTCATCTGCCTTGAACACTAAGCATCCAGTCATATTCTGAAGAGTCCAAAGAACAAAATGGAGGGGTTAATGTAGTTCCCTACACTAAATGGTGCTTCAGCAGTAACTCACCCATGTAAACCCTCGTTCATCAATGGTTTCTGTTTTCCTTCTGGGGTAACCCAAGTGTGTCTCAGGCTCCTCTTGGCAGCAATCACACTGCAATTATTTCCATCCTTGCAGCTGGCAACCGACTTGGTCTCGAGCGTGTTCACGGCCCTGGGCTCGGTGACGCTGGCGCTGCTGGTGGTGCTGTCCCTGGCCATGGTGGCCTCTGCTGTCACTGCCAACAAACGGGCCACGCAGGGCACCTACAGCCCCAGCCGCCAGGAGAAGGAGGGCTCCCGCGTGGAGATGTGGGACATGGTGCAGCCACCACCCATGGAAAGACTCATCTAGAAGAAAGCAAAGCCTCTCCTCCATCCTCAGACGTGGCTGAACAGGGATGCTGTACATACGTTAGATATATTCATTTTCCTTCTGATAAATATTACAGTGATTTTTTCACTGCTTTCCTTTTAAGTTCAATAGTGAACCAATGACATTTATCATTGCTTTGGACCAGCCCATCCAAGGACAATTTTTATTTGCACTGGAAACTCCAGCCTTGATAATCAGCAGTAGGCATTACGGACAGTGATGGCTCCTGGGATAAATGTAACTGCCTGTCCTGGACACCACATGGATAACAGCTTCTCCTTTGTACTCTCCTTTGGCTGACTAGCAATCACTGCTGCAGAAGATGATGCAGACAAATCAACTAAGCCTGTAAAATAAAGACACTGTAATTCTGTTATCAAAGGGTTTAGTACTAGAGCTGTGTCTCAGTGTATCTTCTTTCATCAGTTAATCTGGACTTAAAAGGAAGCTGTGTGAAAACTCTCCAAAATAAATGCTTCAAATTTGTTTTTCTTCCTTCTGGCTCTTTCATTTTACTTGCTGCCCCTCCACCTTCTACTAAAATGAAGGTGAAATGAATTTCAGTTTCCACAAAAGCACATATTTCACTTAGGATAAAAGACTGTGGCTTAAAATACCCAGTGGGCAGAACCTGACCTGCTAGGAGACATGAAATCTAAATATGCTAAACAAATTGTGTGCATCCACACTACTGCCATTTTCCTATTATAACATTACCCAATGGTCCCTTTTAGAAAATTATTGCTTCTCACATTGAAACATACATTGGCTGCCAAAAAGCATGCTCAGAAATGTTTTCTAAAGCTCATGGAAAATACCAGGGAAGAGGCAGAAGTGGCCTACAGGTAGAAAGAACATTGGCTTGAAAATAATTAGGACAAACTTGGGGCTTCTCCTGGAGCTCAGACTTCTCATAAGATCATGGGCAAATAAATTTTTATGCCTCAATTTTCCTCTTTTAAAACAGGGATAATCCTATTTAACTACCTCATAAACCTCAGTAGCAAAAGGGTTGCTTTGTCAAAAAAGGAACAAATGCATGAAATGTAATGGAGAAGCTTGGAAGAAATCTTGTAATGAAACAGACAATTATGTAGATGTAATAAAAAAATCACACTGACACATAATGCAATGAAATAAACCTTTGATACAAAGAAATCTTGTAATGAAATAGACATTTGAAAATGTAAGTTAACAGTTGGACTCAAGGATCTTAAAGGTATTTTCCAGCCTTAACAATTGTATGATTCTATGTGCCAAAAATGCTCCCAGGTCAAAGGGGTTTTTGGAATGTAGAGGCAAAATTTAACTGTAACTCATGCAGTCAATTTTCAGATGTAGTCAAGTAATTAAATCACAAACATTGCTCCCACACAAACTGAACCCACAATAAGGAGGCAACAGAGTGGAAAGTCCATGAAGGCATTTCTTTCTGCACTTCAGCTTACAGGTGCCCACAGTGGTGAAATATCCAGACAGACACATCAACCCCCCGATGATTATTCCAGGAGCTGCATAACAGAGTACACACACTCAGAATCCAAGAGTTTAATTCATCTTTTCAATTAATGATCAATTCATAATTCATTTTGGATGACCCCTTAAGGGATTACTGAAGATCAATGCCACTCACATTTATTTTTGTATTAGATGATTAGCAGTAACTATGATAGTAAGCACATTCAGGACTTTTTGCAGTCCTCACCAATATCTTTCAAAACAAGGCACCACAGAAAATGTGAGTGGATGAAATTAGAAGAGCAGAATGTAGGCACAGCAAAAATGCACAACAGATTTTATTCCAGCCAAATTTACAGCTTTACTACTGAAGCTTATTATTTTGAATGCATTTGCTGTTGTACAGCTGCAGTCTAAATTCAGGAAGTTCAAAAGACAACTGAGGAAAGAGTGGAAAAACAAGTTACTAAAATTATCATAAGAGAGAGCAAAAATTCTTTTCTCTGGATCTTTTCAAATCATGGCTTTATGTAATTACAAATGCAGTAGCCTTTAACTGAAACTTGATTTAGCCCAGCTTTTGCCCCATGAGACACTACTAAAGCATAATAAAGCATACCATAAAATTGGTTAGGTGTGATCATTTCTAGAAAGATGCATAAACACTTGGGGGGAAGAAAAGGAAGCAATTGACTCAAAGAGTGTCCAGCAGTGAGACAGCACACACCAAGTAAATGAGACAGCAGAGAACAGCATGTGAAGATGAGAGACCACAAGTGAAGCAGAAGTTATTTGTGTGGATTCTTACACGTGGGTTTTGCCTCACTCACAACAAAACTGTGAGAGACCCAAAGACAAACCATGCCAAGAAAGCGGCCAAGTGGGCAAAGACATGGGAGGCTGGGATAACAAAGAGGTAAGCAGTAAGTAAGTGAGGATGAGAAGGCTGGGAAAAGCTTGGGGACAGCAAGCTCTGAACACCAGGGCAAATCTGGAAGAATGAATTAGGCCCAAGCAGCAGAAGCAGCACTGGGCTAACAAAGTGGATGCAAAGATGCTTCCACACACCTGCTTTATGCTCTTGGTTTTCTGGCCAAAGAGCTCAACTGAGAGAATTGATAGAGATCTCAGGGAAGAGCAGAGATGGAGAAAGGAAAAGAGAAATTAGCTCATAACAGAAATAGCAGTAGAATGGTTGGTTATAGTAAAGATCTAACTTTGAAGTCTGCCCTTATTGGAGCAGGAGGTTGAACTAGATGACATCAGAAGGTCCCTTCCAGGCTTAATTATCACCGTATTCAAGGGAAAAGGACGAAAGGGAGAAAGCAGCTGAAGATGGAGGCAGTTTGCAAGGAGAACTAACTTGAAGGAAAGCACAAGGAAAGACAGAACAAGAAGAAGGAAGCAGCTGAAGAGTAAATCTGTTCTCCTCTGTGGTTTGACTTTCTGGATGAAATTTGGGAGACAGTTGAAAAACAATCTGTAGAGATGTAATAAAATATTCCAGAAAGTGTTGCCACAGAGAGAATCTTTAGGGCTGAGCAAGATACCCAGGAGCGTGCACAGAGGAAGAGGCAGAGAAGATGAAAGCATGAAGACTTTTCACACAGACCAAAGAGAGTTCAGGAGGAATATGCTCCTAGATAATTAAAAAGACACCCATAAAAGCACAACAAAGAGAAAAATCTTGCTGTGAAATAAGAGTGTGGTTTGTAGAAAGTAAGTCAAGGAGACAGAAGGCAGGGGAAAAACCTTTAAACTAAGATTAGAGTAAGTTGTGATTGCTGTCAGCCTCGGTGGAGAGGAAGTGATAAAAGTAATAGTGGTGGAAATTCACAGAAAAATGAGAGAAGAAAAGGAAATGAAAGTAAATGGCACTTGAGGGAGGTGGAGGCAAAAGCTGGATCCCAGCAAGGGAGAAGCTGGACTTTCACAGCAGTGAGGCCAGAGGAAACAGTGGGAGGATGACGGTGAGTCAGGAATGAGAATTACCTATTGAAGCAGATCTGGGTAGGGTAACTCACAGGGAGCACGTTTTACTTCAAATAGGGATTAAAATGTGAAATATTCAAAACTCTATGATCTTATAAGCAACAAGCAAAAAAAGGCCCAGGAGGCAACAAATGTCATTTCCAAACACACTTCCTAAAAATCTGAATTAAGAAAGCAACATCCAAAGGCAGCAGGGAGGTAGATGCTGCAGCTGGAAATGCTCAATGGCAGCCTGAAGAAGCACAAAAACTCCTAAAGCTGCCACTTCATGAACATGCTATACCGACCATAATATGCATGGTTAAGGAAGACTGACCCTTCTGGGCCATGTCTCAACCAGGGAACAACAGCTAAAACAGAAGAGAATACATTTTAAAAAGTGCCTAGTAACATCCCTGATGAAATTTAACCCACAGATTAAGACTGAGATAGCACATGCCAAGGTATTTTCTGCTTCTCAGCCCAGGGGTTTAGTAGAATGTATAGAAGTACAGACATTCAGGAGGAGCAATAACATCTAGGAGTTGTGGAGAGCATGTGTGCTGCTATAAGGAAAAAATATTGAAATTGGCTTCTGGTTCCCAAAAAAGCACTGGTAACCTCTACTACTGTGGCGGGATCTCCACATAAAAGACTTAAAATATTTCAGAATTCCATTTGTTTAATCTCTCACACTATTTGACTCAAAATCTTGAAGTATAATATATTATTCATGATCACTTGCAACATAGCCATTACAGAAAAAAAATGGTCAATATACTCCCAAGCCTTACATATTTAACCTTCTCTTCATGTCTAGTAGCCTTCAACAAAGAAAGAGAGGATGCTAGGTTAGAACACATGGACTGCTCTGTACCAAATCCCTCCAAAGATACTCAGAAGCAGTGGAAGGATGAAGCAACTTGCTCCCCTTTCATGGTCCATTCCCTTTTCGTTGGAAAAAGGTGGCATCCAATCTGTGAAACAGTGAGCATTACCTTGCATCATGTGCCTTCTCTGTTTTATGTAAAATTAACTGTTCCTTCTCTAAATGTACACAAAATGTTCATAGTTTAGATGCTGTATTCATATTACTGTTTTGCTCTGTACAGGATCAAAATGACCAATAAATAAGGATTATATTGAAGCCTGTATTATTTTCGCTTTATGGGATTCTTTCATCATGCAATTACAATACCTGGGAGTGAGATGAACAGTGGGGGCTGCCAGCCTCAGCACTGCCATCTGCACCATCCTCTGCTGCAGCCACACCAACACATTGCCCTGGACCATCAAAAGGAAGTGTTTGTGCCAGGTCCTAAAGTGGCACAAATCAATACAACCCCAGATAAGCTAATTTATACAGGCTGAGAAGCACATGCTCTGTTTTTGAAATTACTGCTGTCTTTCCAGCATTCTGGACAAGCGCAGGCAGAAAAGTGGCAGAGCTGTAAGGATTTTCTTCACTTAATGTATGTCCCAGTTTCTGTTCTCTTCAAAAGCCTTTCTGTTACTTTTCAATAAAGATCAATGACCTCAGAAGCCAAGAGTCCTACTGCCTCAAAAGCATCAGCAGCCTGACAGGGTGCCCTGGGAGCAGCTCAGCTCCTCTGCAGCCTGGCTGCTGAACAGGACACAGCCAGGTAAGGCACAATTCCTTCCCTCTGAGCAGTGCCCAGCCCAGCCCCAATGGCCTGGGAGCAGCTGACTTCCCCAACAGCAGAAACTGAGGGGGCAGCACCTAAAGAAACCGTGCCCAAAAGTGAAAAGATGCCTTTGAGGCCATGGGCCAATTCTGCCTTTCACTTCTTGTCCCTTCCATACTCTGCACACGCTCATTCCCTAAGCTGAGGCCTGCCATTCCCACCCCCCTGTCCTCTGATCCTCTTGGAAGAGGCACCTGTGTTCACCCCAGCCCTCTAAAGGTCTGTCATGAAGGCAAAGAGGTTGCTCAAAATTCTCTTGGCAACAACAGCTCATTTTGCAGAAATGATACACCCAGGAGAGAAGGTGAATGGGAACTTTTGTGAGAATTTTTTTTTTCTCAGTATGTTGGCATGTAACCAACCAAACTCAAGCAGCAGCATCCTGTGCTGGAGCCAGAGCAGCCATTGTCCACCCAGGGCAGGACACTTTGAGCACTGCCTAATAATCACAGGGTACTCTGGTGAATCCAAATCCATTGAGGTGTTACTCTTATCTCCTCCTTTGATAAGTGTGTGTCAGCCACTATTTCCTTGTCACAGAGTCCCCATGAAGAACTCTGTGCCAGGGACTATGTTAAACATCATTAGGTGTTTTTTTAAAAATAATTGTCCAATCCTTTTGTTTTCGTACATCTAAATAAAAGTTTGTGTATTCTTCAAAAGCACAAATTAAAGCAGGAGAGTCCAAGTGTGTTAAAGGGCTTTCTGGGTAAGAGTATTTCACTGCCTAAATCAATAGCATCTCTTAAGCCTGAACATGAGGAACATCTCCAAACCCATGAAACTCACATTAGCCAATATTTTAGTAACTGAATGTTGTTAAGACTTGCCCTCCAAAGATGACCATGATCTGACCTTGTGGTCTTTAAATAGAAAACACTGCTTTTCTGTGTTGTCTGGAAGAACACCATCACCACGGATTTGTTTCACTATGCCTTGAGGAAGCACAAAAATTCTTATTCACTTCAACAAAATAGAATTATCCTTCTATTGAGTACAACTGAGTGATCTGAAACTTTCAGAGTACATGTCACAGACTTACAGCTATGACATCATGCTACTTTTCCAGTGGCAGTCATTCTCAGGTGGAGAATCCTCTCCTTTCCCACACCTCCAAAACACACCCCTTGGTCCTGGAGGACGTGAGGAAGCATCTGGCCCATCCAGGTTTCTGGCCAGTGATTAGCTAAGACACAATTTTTTGTCATTGTCTACATCTGGCTAGTGATTGTTGTTCCCACAGATGCTAATTAATAACAAACTTCATCTAATTTACAGTATTAAGTAAATAGTTGACACACTTTTTAAAACGTCCATAATAAATACAGTCCTGCAGCAGAAATCTTGTCTCCAGATAAGAGACAGCAAAGTCTTTTTCCCAGCTCCAAATGCCTGTACTATGTTTTATTTAACATAAGCCCCAAGTCTCACTGCAGGACAAACCTTACATGTGTAATGTCACATAACATCAGGAATCACGGATCAGAGGATTTTGGCCAAGTTCCTTTTCCTGTGCTATTCAATCACCTCTCAGCTAAAGAAAACTGACACCTCTGAAAACAATTCAAAAAAAGAGCATCAGATTAGGCATTGTAACTCAATAAAGTTGAGCAGCGAATAGCTGACACCACTAGAATTTTGCCTATTGCAAGATGTCACAGTTGAATGAATGGATGGGGCTTTCATGCCCCACTGAATCATGCACAGCCTTCAAACTACTGGCATGTGTCAAGATGCTGCAAAACCTAACATTTATAAAAGATACATCTGGTGTGCATTTATTGGGTGCAGAGTGAGGTTTTGTTTAAATTGCACACATGAATTTGATGTGGAGAGCGGGCGGTATCCCAAGCCTCACAGTAAAAGCGTGTTTTAACCTAAACTCCTCCATCTATAATGCATGCCATGAGGTGTGAAGACCTCTTGCACAGCGAAAAGCCAGAACATAAATTATGAATCAAGGCACAGGTGAAGTATTCAAGGCCAGGCAGAGGTCTCAATTCAGTTATGATTTTTCGGAGTTTACATTCTTTCAAATTATATTTACTGGATAAAAATGTATTGGGAGATTTTATATTGCAACCAATTTGAGCAACTTTGCTGTTTTTTGACTTGGTTTCACAAATGTTGCTTTTAATTTCTGATTTTATCAGGCTGTGATTTTTCTTTCCCTAGAGACATTTGTCAAAGCAATTCCTTCCCCAGCAATCCATCTAACATTGTCAATCACCACGGAGGTGGGCACGTCCAAATCATGGCTTTAAATCATCTTTTCTGATCAGAGAAAAGCCACACAGGCCTTCATGTGGTTCCATGCTCCTCATGGCACTGTTAGAAGCATGCCATTCTCCTCAGCTCAATATTGTGTGTGACCTTTCAGGCTCCACCTGTAGTTCCAGCAAAAGCGCAATTTCCACTGGCACGTACTGTAATAACCAGCGCTGACAAAAATGTGTGTTTCCAATTTAAACCCACTCAGTTTCACTTGGCACCTGTGCTAACCCTTCTTGGGTTGCAGAGATCAGCAGGAGCAGCAGCAGGGGAGGAGTGGGAGGGAAGGGCTGTGCAGGGCCACCCTAAGGCAATGTGACCACGCTGGCTGTGGCCCTTGTCACCTGTGCCAGCAGCCCCTGCACTGCTGTGTGTCTGCAGGGCCCTGGCAGCCAGGCCACAGGGCAGCCTCGGGTTACAGAGCTGCTTTCTGCCCCACAAAATAAACAACTGAGTGTCTCCCACACAGCTGGCACATGGATAACAGGAGTTCTGGGTTACCCCCAGGTAACTGCACAATTGTTAGGCAGATCAGGGAAGTGTTAAGTCTTCAGGGAAGACGTGAGGAGTGTTTCCACCTATTTTTGCTCCAAGGACAGAATAGTTTAAACAAATAAATGCAGCCTTAATTGCTTCTGATCCCTCCTCAGCAAGCAGGGAAAAGATGCTCATATAACAAGCTCTGGGCATCCAGTGAGACAGGGCACCCTGCCTATACCACAGCCACTTCAGGACCAGCCAGGAATCCAGGCGTATTTTGGAGGGAAAGGAATAGGCTCTCCTTCCTGGCTGCCTGGAGCACCGCTGTGGGAACAGTGCTTCACACCTTGGCTACAACGACCTACAAACACCCACAAAAGGAGAAACCTTGACCTAGATCCCAGTGACAAAGGAGGGAAAAAAGCAAAGGAGAGCAACAGGTGCACTGCTCCTGTCCCTCAGGTTCTGGCAGTGCATACTCACGTGTCAGTGACTGCAGCTCTTCCAGAGATTGAAATATTCCCGTGGGCACAAGTGAGGGTTGTTTAAAGCAAACCAGCAATTTGAGACTTTCCTTCTGGAATGTATAAAACCTCAATGCCCAGCTGAACAAGCCCAAGCTGAACAAGTGCCAAGCATTTTCTTCCAGTGGGATCCGTGGCAGGATCGTAGACAACCATGATAAACCTGACCCCAGGGAGAAAGAAGCTCCAGCAGGTTTTTGCATGGAAAGTAGCCCAACAGAGAAGATGCAGATCTGCCCTTTGGGGTGGCCCAGTGCAGGCACAAATGATTAAACCAGTCCCAGAGAAGATCACTCTGGGCTCAGAACTATGAGTAACAGTGACCACAGGCCAGAAAAATATGTGGCTGTACTCCAGACCTGCACAGACTGGATTAGTTTGTGTTTGTCACTCAGTCCTGGGATGTATTTTTCTTGTGTAGCCTGCCTGAGATGTAGAAATCGCTTGTCAAATTTTCTGACATTGGGGAGAAAAGAAGTAAGGGGAAAAAACCAATTACACAAATACTGGTCTGTTGACATTTAAAATGAGACAATGATGAGCATTAAAAAAAAATAAAAAAAGGATAAAAAAAAAATCCTGGGCCAGCAACCCAAAGGACCAAAGACAAATCACAAAATAGGATGCAACTAATTAGGCTGAAATGCCAACAATGTTCAGTATATCGTTCAAAGTATCTGTGGTGTCAGACTGCTACCGTGACCCCCAGTACGAATATGCCAAGGGGAAATGTAGAATAGGACAGAATCAGATAAGTTAAATACAAATATTTTAAAATGACATTTTAATTTCTGCCTCACCGTTTTAACATTTTCAAAATCGTTAAATAAGCATGTCGCCTATTCTCAGAGCGGGCCAAATGTCAGATGTTTGTATGTATTATTCAGCTGAACATTTTAAGTACATAATCCTCATTGCTAAACAGGTGGTACTATATTAACAGGTTATTTTTTTCTCAAAAGGAACACTGAACAGAACGCTGCTGACTCCATACAGTGGTGTATTACTAAATGTGGAGCTAATGCAGGGATGGAACTGAGCTGAGGTCTGTAGTTAGGACAGAACTTTCTGCTGGATTGATGGGCAGAGTCTAACAAAATGAGGTTTAATGGGTCCAAGTGTCGGGTCCTGCACTTTGGCCACAATAACCCCCTGCAGCGTTATAGGCTGGGGACGGTGTGGCTGGANAAGTTTTTCACTGAAAGAGTGATTAAATACTGGAACAGTCTGCCCGGGGAGGTGGTGGAGTCACCATCCCTGGATGTGTTTAAAAAGAGACTGGATGTGGCACTTGATACCATGATCTAGTTGAGGTGTTAGGGCTGGGTTGGACTCGATGATCTTGAAGGTCTCTTCCAACCTACACATTCTGTGATTCTGTGAACTTCTAAAGTGCATTTCAAGGCAGAGTACCACAATTTAGTTGAGTTACAGAATTATACACAGCTGGAAAACAAACTCATTTGGCAAATGAGTATTGTGTAAGCTGTACATGGCAGAGTACATCTCTACTGCATCTCATCCATGAAAGTGAGTAGTTTAGGACTTAACAACTAAAACCAGATAACAGACCTAATAGGAAAACCCTTGCAACCAATGTACCAATTTGTAGGCCACAATGTACCTTTCTTTTTCAGAGTTGTATGGTGGGGTTTGTTGCTGCTTTGTTCCCAGTCTTTCAGTGACAATTCTTTGAGAGAAGTGGTGGACCCAAAAATAAAAAAAAATTAGTGGAGCAGTACACCACCGGGAGCCCAGCCCTTCAACTTTCAGGAGGAATGTGAAACAGTCACACAAAGGAAATAATATACAGCCCATAGCATATTCCAAATGTGCTTCCCAAACTTCGCTTTCAGAACTAGTACTTGTTTATGTTTCATACAGAATTTCCAACAGGATTGACTGCCTCTGGGCTTTTGAAGTGCAAGAAGCTGTTAGCATTTTTTTCTTACTGGTGAAAATCTGCAGACAGACTCTGCTTTATCTGAATACCAGCAAACCCACAACAACACTCCAGGCATTGCTTAGGTTTTTGTTGTTGTTGTTATTGCTTGTCACATCAAATAAAAATCTAAATCCTTGAATTTGATAAAGTTATTTTTCATTTTGTGAACATAAGGTTAACACACAGTGAGCTCTGGAATGAAAATGAAATGCTTTGTCCATCATTGAGATGCAGCTGCATTATATGGAAGTAAAAGTGAGTTGCAAAAACATTTCTCATCTGAGTTACTAATGAATAGGAGAGTTTCTGATTTTGCCTTCTAAATAAGACCCCAGTAAATTGGTGTTTTGAGCTGCATTTTCCCCTCAAATGACACAACCCGTAATACATGAGCCAGCTTTCGTACCCAGGGTGGTACCACGTGGCTGGTACACCAAACCCCTCTGATTTTTTCAGACACTTGGTATTGTATCAACAGGAAGAGTCCTGCTGTACCACCTGTGTAAAATCTGCCAACTTAACTTAGACTGCCTTTTCTTATTACCTCCTCTTTCTCAGTCCTTTCTCATTCTCAGGTTTTAAAGAACTTAAACATCCACAGAAGGCAAGTTGCAACCACACTCTCAGCGCCCTGAGATAAAGAATTACAGAAAGCAGGTGAACTTTACCTGCAACACTTCATACCTTCCTGCTCCTCCTGCAAAGTTTGCTTTTATAATGTCCTCAATTGACTCATAATCTGGACCTATGACAAAAAGTTCATTTTCACAGCTATCACTTTAACAGGTGAAAAAATCAGCATATCTACTGGAAAAATCAAAGGAATGACTACAAGATGTGCTGTGCTTAATCTAGCAGTGAGGATCCCTTTGCCACCACACTTCACAGCTGGTATCACTCTGCTGCCTGCAGTAAGCTAGCACAGGTCTAATGGCAAGTGTTAAAATCACACCCTCACTATTTTGTATCAAGATAACTTTTAGTTTTCTCATCAGTTGTGGATTGACTATATAAATATTGAAACCACAAGCCTCTATGGTTTGTCTGCATAAGGTATCAAAATGCTTTTAGTATAGAAGAGCCAATAACAGGTCAGATTACCTGCATAGCCATTCAATGGGAAATTCTAGCTGAATTATAGTCATACACCAGCCCAGGGAGGTCCATGGGGGCAGAGATCCACCCAAAATGGAGGAGCTCCTCCATGCTAGAGCTGGGAAGAGTCAGGAGCTCTGCACCTGAGAGGGCTGGAGCCACAGAGATCAGCCAGGATCACCTCACCTTTTTATCCCACCTAAGTTACAGATAAACCTACCTTCATTTTACTCCTGGTCTCCCCCAAAATCAAGAGGTGCTTTCTGCAGCAGCCTCTCCCCAGCAGCAGCAAGGAGGGGGATGAAGGCAGGTCAGCAGCTGTGCCAATGGGTCACACAGCCCAAGAGGGCCATCAGATGCTGGAGGGGCCACAGGCAGGCCCAAGGGAAGTGGGGCAGGAAGAGCAGGGGGTGTCCAGGTTTGCAAAAAGGGGAGATCCCAGCACCTCTGAGCAGCACAGTCTGAGCCCCATCAGATCCCACCACAGATATCACAGGAGGCAGGGCACCCTTCCTCCCTCGCCAACAGGATCCCCAAGAGCTCTCTGATAACACCTGGCTGAACAGTACAAAAATACTTGGTGAGATCACAATTATTATTACTTTTTTAAACATCTAATGTGAAAGGTTCAAACCACAGAACCCATCAATTATTACCGTACCTTCTTGCTTGTTTCTCCTTAACATGTTGATTTCTTAACCTATGAAGAAAGATAACATACCTACTTCTTTGACAGTAATTTGAACATCTATAGCCTAAGAAAAGCGGTTTAACAAAAAGGAACGATTAGCAAAGGTTTTTATAAGATCCAAAATACCACTGGAATTTCAAAGGACATCAACATTTAACATTTTACTAATCAATTCATTATTGCATTTAAGAAAACACATTCTGCTTTCCCTATACTTGAGAAAATGAAATGTTCATTCCATGGAGAAAAACTTCCAAAATAATAAACATTTTAATCTTTATGCCTGATAAGCATGAAAATGCTGCTCGGATCAACCCATCAAACAAGAACCTGCATCACCCAAGTTATTTTGATATTGTTAAATTTTATTTTATAGTACAGTGTTGGGCACTTTATGGTAATGTGGAATTCACTGAAAACTTCTACTGATGCCACAAACTTTGGAAGGAAAAAGAAAAAACAAATCACACATCACAGCTCACTTAATACATCTAGACAGTGCACTACTAACAGTAGTCTAAGGTCAGAATTACAGTTCTCGAGATTACTTTGAACAGTAGTCCAGAAGGTGCAAAAGCATGGAGTAAATTTGGCTCTAGTTTTGTCAAAAGGTCAGTAACTAACTAAATTTTTAAAACCGTAAGGACAATGCTGGTTGTTTGGTGTGTGAGTTTTTTTAATCTCAAAATTATCAATAAAATCTCAATGTGTCCTGTACTTTATGCCTCTCTTTTAAGTATTAAAAGCTCACAAAAAGGAACATTATTGGGAATGGTTTTCAAGGGTCACCAAAAAAATGTTATGAAAAAAAAAATAAACTAGAAGCATCAAGCTACATGATGTTGCTTTGTTCCATGTTGAGGCATTCCCATCATATCTGACACAGATTTAAAATTAACAAACACAAACTGACGGTTTGCCAAACATCTAAGCATTTTAAATTGCTCTTCCTCCTCAAAAATCATGAAGTAACAGACGTGATGTGCTTGTGTGCAAGCTGCACCAAGATTAGCTCTTCCACAGTGCTTTATTGCCTCATTCAAGTATATTAATTTAAATAAGGTCTCAAGGAAAAACCAAGGATTAAAAGAAAATGTACATCAATATACAAAGAAATTAATTTACAAAAACTTAAAAGCATACTGGCAACATTAGCAGATGTTTTAAGTAATGACTTATGATAATTAGGGATGTCACAAACTAAATTCTTCTGGTCATTGCTATGAACTCTCACCTCATTGCTGGTCCTGAAAAGGAGTGCTTAACACCTCAGCTCTTTACCCATGATAAACAAGTTATCAAAGCAGAAACTAAACATCTTAAATCCTAATAGTTAACCTCACTTCAATTTAACCAGGTTTTACTTTTAAGAGTTTACCTGGAACTACTGGTATGTAAACACTGGCTTAGGCTTATTATTTCCACAGAATGTGACATCCATAATCACTCCCAGTCACTAGAAATATACATTTGCCTCATTAGAATATATTTCTTCATGTTTTTATCATACAACCGTATTTCAAAGTTACACGTGATTTTACACATTTCTGAAAAATACAATTTCATGGATCTGCTTGAAAGCAGATGTGCACTACTAAATTACTTTGAAACAAGGAGAAATATTGCACAAAATTCACTGAAGATTTGAAAGTCAACACATTTCCCCCTCCCAACCAAGTTGCTCCCTTATTTTTAACAGAAAGAATGTTAATTCACACAGAATCATAATAAATGTCAATGAACTTGAATTCAACTTATTTTCCAAATGCTAATACTGCTACTGGATTCTAAATACAGGTGTTGTTAGTACTGACCTAAGTAATAGTACAATTTATTTGAGTACCCTTTGCTACAGTACACCTTGGAGTAACTTCCAACTGTGTTACCTGCTGCATACTCCAACCCAGCAGAGGATGGCAATGGCCCTGCCAACTACATGGGTTGTGAATGGCCCTCTAGACTGAGGAGGCTGTGGACTCACCAGAAACTCTACAAGAAAAAGTGAAGCAGCTTTCAGAAAGACCTGTCAAGTACTTTCAACTGGCCAATGACTGAAACTGTGGAACAGAAATTGCAAAACGGATCAAGGAAGGTTTTGCACAAACAAACCGTATCATCCCTTTCCATTCCTTTATTTTCCACACCCCCAGGAACATGAATTCTAGGCCAGCTGTGGTCCATGCTCCTGGGGTGAAGATGAGGACACCTTCTGGTCAGCTCAGATTCTGCTAACAAGTAAACAACACCTGGCAGAGACAGACACGCCTAATAGCAACAAAGAAGTTACTGAAGACAAGTCACATCACCATTCACACTGGTTTTGCTGGTGCAAATATTTCTACATTCATCCTTCGAAGATTTACTGCAATACCATGGGAACAGACAGCCTTCACCATCCTGAGCTTTGCAATAAGGAAGGTGTGTAAGTTTATTAGCCACATTTGTTTAGCCTGTTGGGAATACACTGGCTAGAGTCTCACAGCAACTGGACTAGAGGCTGGTGCCAAGGGAGAAGATGCTAACTCCCTGGAAATCAAGCTCCTCTTGAGCTCTTCCTGAGGAGTCAGGGAGGTTCATGGTTAGGGGTTCTTCCTGCAGGACAGGGCAGGGTCAGGATTACACAGGAGGCATTTGCAAAAGGGCCTCACGCTGGCACTTGATTGTTGTATGAAATGTTTCTTTGATTACTTACATGCATAGAGAAAGTATTTTAGATGCCTCTAGCAGTTCTAATAGACAGCTGCACCAACGAAAAATTGTTCTGTAGAACTGAGTATCATTGACTGTAGGTGGATAAAGAGAAACTGTTTTAAACACCTGGTTTAACTGTCCTTTTGCCTAGACTTTACACTGGTTACAAGAACACGAGGTTGTAAACTAGCTCATCCTAAAACCTGAAAAGACATCTAAAACAGAATTTGAAGGTCTAAAACACTCTTCTAATAGATTGGGTGGGATTTTCAGAAGCACCCAGAATTTGTCTAAAACTCTGCCTGAAGTCTGTGTTACAATGCCTGAGAGGGGACTTCAGTCAGTGCTGAGAGTTTCTGATGATCCCACCCCAACAGCAGCAGCACCACTGAAATGCTAAATGACAAGGAAGGGTTCAGTCGACAACTTCTATGAAAACTTCTACAACTACATTTTTTCTTCAGAACAAGTCTATTTTTCAGAACTACATGATACCCAAATATGTGAGATGGAAGAGCAAACCACTGCCTATTCTACACAGACTGCCCTCTGCATGCATAGAGGGTGGGTAGGGATCACCTCTGCGTCCACAGTCCTCCCCTGATGTCTGCAGTTTTCCTCTTTACATCTCTACACACGTGAATGGGAAGGCTTTCACTGGAACAACATATTATCCATTCTGCAAATCCCACAGGGAGTTAACTCCACAGGCAACATTACTTTGCCTACATGACTGAGCTGGAACCACCGTAACTGAGCTAGAATTGAAATCTGGATTTCTTCGAAGTTATCTCTCCTGTGGACTTCCAGGCTCTGCGTCACCACACTGCACTGGAACAACCCAGGAATCCCTTTGTCCTTCCACTGCCCTTACTTTTTCCTTCCAAACCAGATGAGTGATACAGCTCATTTTAGGCAGATATCTATGCAAAATAAACTCAAAAATATTAATTTCAAGTCCTAGTTTGACTTTCTGCATCGGAAAATTGTTCCTATATGTAAGTAACGGACCACAAAGTTTAATCAAATAACCTGGTATCTCCCTTAAACAGGAGAAATGGGAAGATTTTTGAGATCCTGAAGAAAAGAGATGCCTCTGAAGAAGACCACAGGAGCTCTGACTGAGCAGAATTCAGTTCTCACCAGTAGCTGGTGATCAATGTTGATGATTTTCAAAGACACTAGAAGGATTTCACAAATAAAATGCATACAAGTATAAACCTTGCAAAGTACTGGACCTGGAAAATTTATCTTAATATAGAATCCAATGTGGTACTAAAAATACTGCATATGTAGCCAATAAAGAGTTTTATATTATCACAAGGACAGAGAACAAGAGTGTTGAATCAGAAATATCAGTTTGGACTCTTATCTATTTGGTAAATGGCAATTCTATTAAAATAAGGCACAAATATTAGCCTTTTTAAAAGATCACAGATAGTAAGTGGAAAAGATTCTGTATATTACAGAGTAAAAAAATGTACCTACAGTTAAAATCAACATATATATAAGACTAAGCTATTTCTGAACCCATTCAAGGTTCAAAACCAAAACAGACACACTATTTAATGATTGTAAACAAACGATGGGGTTTGTAAATAGTAAGGAAACAATGCAGCATAAGCACAGAAACATTTTGACTGAAATTAAAATAACTCTAAATTGAATGCTACCATATTTTATTTAATCTGTTGACTTTTTTTCAGCCTGCATTTTCACTCCACGAAGCAGTGAATTTTTACTCCAATGCCTCAATTTTGAAAAATTCCACTATCAAACTTTAATTTTATTATCCTTATAAAACTTAAGAATACTGGCAGCCTCACATGGCTTCCATATTTATTCCACAAAGCTGAGAATGGGATAACCTATGTGATTTGTTCAGTGTCTAACCCTCATGCAAAACCAGTATGATTCATGCCTGTACTAGACAGTCATTTTTGAAAACCATTTTCTGGCAGCATTCCTGGACTTTGGTGTTTGATGGTTTTGAAAGTAATGATGGCCATAATTTCTGGGGTTTTTTTATTTTCCTCCTTAAAACATTGATACTGTTTACTATCTTTAACAAATGAAGAAAACAAAGCGACTTAGATTGAACCATGGATAGAAACATCATGTGAGGTGAAGAGGAAAAGAAAAGGTGAACTTTGAAATTCTCATCACAAAATGCAAGGAGATGAATGAGAAGGAGTGAGAAGTGCTACAAGAACAAAACCCTGTGTATTGCCTATCTTCTCTTAGACACAATTGCAGGACTATGTTTGGGCAACGTCTAGTACCAGCAAGGGAGAACAATGCCCTCAAGTCATTAATGCCAGCTCAAAACAAGCAACCATCAGGTTGCTCTGGAGCTTTGTCATCTGAACAACACATGAATCACCCAGCCTGACTCACTTGGAAAGCTGAGAGTGAAGATTTTCATTATTTTTGTGATACTTTCAATTCTAATAGTGCAAAATATTTTGCCAAGTAATATATTTTTGTTATTTAAAAAGTTCAAAACATATCATATTGATGCACAAAAAGGAATCAAAGGATAAACAGAGTTTGGAACACAGACCTCTGGATATTCAGCTGCTAACTCTGGAACACTGAGATTCTCCAGCAATGCAGATGCCCTCCAAAATGTTCATGCTTGAGCAGACACAGATATTTCTGCAAGATTTGCACTTTTACAACCTTTTAGTTTTGTTGCACTGATTAAAAAAAATTAATTCTGGAGGCTCATTCTCAGTACTGGCCCAGCCCTTCTCATTCTGGAAGAAGATGAAACTTTGCAGTAACAAACCCAGGTCTCACTCTACTGAGCCTCTCTGCTGAGGTTCCAAACAGTGCCTCTGCCATGACATGGAGCAATTCTCTTAGGTCAGCTGCCTTTTAAGGAAGCAGCCAAAAAAAACCCTTTCCATTTGTGTCAGCTAGAAGGAAAATGAATTAATAAATCTCAGTGAGGCAACTGATATGAAACTCTGCTACAAACTACTATTAAGGTACTAAAGCACAATCTGATCCAAATACCAACCCCAGGAATGCGCTCACTCAGGCCTAGGCTGAGATTAACAGAAATCATTCATGCCAAAGTGGGAAAAAAAAAAAGGTTCCATGACTTAGAAGAGCAGCAGAACATTCCTCTCATGCCCTATTTCTACCAATTTTACCACAAATATACCTCAAAGCTGACAATTCCAATCTGTTGAAACTGATTAAGTGTCTTTTCTGTCCTGAGTTGTTGTGGGGTCAAGTTATGTGTGGTGAGGTGGAAAACGAAAACATGAAGAAAATTTCAAAAATGAAAGAGCTGCTCCATAGAGCACCAAAAATGTTCAGACTTTAAATATCCAAATATTCGTCAGGAACACTGCCAGAAGGAGGACAAATGCTTGTTCTAAATACATTATACATCAGGACCAGTTATTCTCCTTCACGGAATTTAAAAAGAAGTTTTTGGTTGTCCAACTTGGCTAAAATGAGAGCTGGATATATGCAGTCTCAATCTGAATCTGCAAATTTAGCTTTCTAGTGTTACAAATTAGGCACAAATTAGTTTTCCAACTACTAAACTGCAGAAAATAAAAAATAATAGAAATCTATCAATTCCACTTACACTTTCCTTTCTGAGAATTTTTAAGTGAATTAGTCTACCTAGGGAAACTGGATAATGTGTCTTTAAAGTGTCTTAGTTGTAAACAGAAGTCAATAAACGTCACGTAATTCAGCACTTCATGTACTTTATAGAACAGAGAAAACCATGTGCTACCTTTTTGAAGTCTGGAAGGCAGAGCCACAGTTTTAGTTTGGAGTAAGTTCCAAGTTATAGTCACAAGAAATTCCTTAATCTAAAAAAAGTCTCCTTCCCTCCCCCCACCTTTGCTGAAGCAAATTCCTGCCATGGAAAATCATTATTGCTGTTTTGTAGATTTGCATTCATCTTCTAAGACAGTTAAACCCCCTCTCAAAAGATTAAGGCAATTATTTGCATTACAAATATTAACATTTGTACATTTCAGACAAATCAGATTGCCTGGTTCATTTCATGCTAATGGGATTAACACAGTACCTTCAAAACCTGGCTACCTTTAGACGACACCCTTGCTGCTTAGAGGAAGCAAACACTAGGAAGCACCATACACTTGCTGTATTTTTAACACAGAGACTAACTAGTACCTGATTTGAGAGTGCATTCATATATTTAGTTCCATTTTGTGGACCTAACTATAGCAAACAAATAAACTGAGTAAACGTAGAAGCGGATGTCCAATGGCAGAAAATGCATACTCAACTGAAGAGAATTATTTTTATAACAGAAGATCTCTTATTCCTTTTCATTTTTTTTTTTGGTTATCATGTTATATGGAGTTACATGGAGTCCTGAGTAGTCTCCCTTTAACATCTGATGGGAGTCAAGTTTCTCTTCTCATACTTTTCTTATGTTTTATTTCCACTGCTACTGCTGGATAAGCTATCCTTTGAAATATTTAAACCATAGTGAAAAGCAGAATTCAGTTTACATAATGACACCACTTCTTGAAGAAGTCCACCTTCTTCTGGAGTTTCATCTCCTTCCTTCCCACCTTTCTCCCAAGGGACCAGAATGGATGGCTGTTGAGCAAGACCTGCTGGGAGCTTATCTTCTGAGGTATTGCTTAGTGTTTCATTAGGCTTTGCATACTGACAGGAAGAAAAGCCTGCTTTGAAACTTTCTAGGGAAGTAAACTGGTCATTTGGTCGCACTGGAGATAAGCATGTCAAACTAGTGGTGTCCATCTTGTCAGTAGTAAAGGTTTTGCCACTCTTCTCTTCTTCCATCTTCGAGAGAGATTCTCTCTGGCCACCAGAAGAAACCTGCTTCCTTGGAGATGGGGGGAGCTGCTTGCCATGGAGGACACTGTCATCCTGGCCCAGGTTCCACTCTCCCTGGTCATTAGCACTGCTGCAGAGCAGGGTAAGGTTGCTCTCACTAGGTGCATTTGACTTGTTCTGAAAGAAAAAACATGTGTTCATAGTTAACGTCACAAGAAACATCTCTACACTGGTATTTCTGAAACACAAGTACTGGAAGGGATTTCGTACGTTCTTAAATCATGGATTCCCTTTGGGGCTCAGTGTTACAAAACAACTATCCCAGACACAATGCACGGCCAAGTGTTCTTACATTTCCTCCCAGAACACTGTCTCTTAGCCTAAGGACTGCCCCCTCTGGTATCACAAGGAGGAAGGATTTCTGTCTCCTCTGTCCATTCACTCTTGGCATGAGCAGTTTTGACAGTGAACAAAGACACACTTTTCTAGTTTGTACCCATAATATGAGAGGGAGGGGGACTAAAACTAAAACCAGATGGCATTTCCTCTTTGCTTCATTATACCAATTTTCAATATTAAAGTTTTTTGGTCAAACAAAACTGGGCATTTTATTAAACTAACCCCTGTGTGACACTCATAATATAAAATTTTACAAGCTTTATAAATATTTGCATCAGCATTCGCTGCTCCAGTAACAAATCATCTACTATAGGATCTCTTTCAGCAAAAGTAAGTGTTGGACAGCTGATATGTGCTGGAATTCAAAAACACTAAGCTTTTTTGGCTAATACCACAGCAGTGACTTGGTGAGGGTTTTAAAACTGTAGGCAAGCAGTGTGTTTACACTAAAGGACCAGTGCCACTCTACCTAAAATAGGAACAAGGAGACCTCTTAGAAAACTCTGGAGTACTATTCTAGCAGTGTTTCAGGTGCAATTACCACCTGGATCCCATGACTTAAATCAAGAAGGAAACATTATTATATCACTATGATTAGTCTAAGTCTACAGGGTGAAAACGAAAATGCCTTCTAAACTGCATTAAAAAATACTAAATCAGCTAAAGGCATATCAGATTTAACAGCAAAAGAATATTATATAAATACAATATCAAACTATTTGATTAAGTAGATTATTATACTGTTCACGGCTCTCTATGTGGTTACTGTTTTAAGGAAAAAATGCTGTTCCAAGATGACTTAGTAACCTGGACAATTTCTTGGCTGGTGAAAAACCATCATGCAGTGGCCAGCATGAGTGTACTGTTATATAGCCCTAAGAAGACACATCAGCAATGCTAAGGACTGTGCTGCAGAGTCTGAGCTGAATGTTGTTCATTCCACAAGTGCAGGATTCCACTGTAAATGGACTTGGGTTGGTTTTCAATGAAAGCAGAAGACTAACCGCAGTCTTGTAATCAATGTCATCCATTGATCTAAAGAAATCCAGGCTCTTTGCTCCTGAGAGTTTTCCTTGATCTGAACTGTGTGTGCTCAGCGTGTCCAGAATCTCTCCAAGCAAGTCCATTTCTCCTTGTTGCTGAGTTATTCCAATTTCACCAGAACCATCACTATCATAAAAGTAAGCAGAAGCTTCTTCACTGTCTTCTGATGATAACCTGAAAACAAAACTTTTCCATCAGATAGGAACATAAAAGCCATTTTATTATAGCCACTTCTAAAAGGACATAGGAGAAGGCATTTCAAGACCTTTGAATGGGAACATCAACCTGGAATATCTTTCTACTCAAGAATTTTCCTGAACACAGATCTATGGTGTCAATGGAGATGCAGTTACCATTAGCTGCCTCCTGGCCCAGCCAAACACTTTGTCCTAGTGGAAAAACTCTCATACTGCAACTCTTTCTCCATCACATGGGCAGATTTCATGATGTACTGCCTATCTGCAAGGAGAACTGGTGCTTTTGTCTCTTATTTCCTCTCTTGTTCTTTGCAATATCCTTACCTCAGACCCCCACCCTACCATAGTCTTTTTCTACCTCTGTCTATCAATGCTGCTTCAAAGGCTGTTTTCCATGGCTCATTATTGTCATTATATCCTTTAGACACTTCACTAGCTCCCTCTTCCCTACTATACCACAGCTTAAGCTGCTTGATTTTGCTTTCAATGTTCTTTGTGGTTTATATCCAGATGATCATTATCAAAAATTGAATCCTGAATTCAGAAAATGCCTCAATGCAGCTTAAGTCTCAACTTACAGTTTTCCTTTAGTTCTCATATGGGATGACCTTGATATAAAACTTCCAAGGCATTATTTGTCTTTCAGACCATTCAAAAAATGTCCCATTGTCATGGCCACAACACAAGCCTTAAAGAATAGATTAGTTGAGGTCACTGCCCACCATGTTGATGAATATTTTGCTGTTTCTTTGTGTATGTAGTCTTTTTATAGAGGCTGTGAAGAGTGAGGATTATGTCAAGCTCCTCTGGACACTATAAATAATGGAAAGATATAATACCCTGTCCCTCTTTTTAAAGCAGATTTAAATCCTAAACTACTTGACATCATCTAGACCAAGAATTGAGCCAGCAGCCCGGACAAGAGAAAAATGTGTCACTTGAACTCTACTTTACTGAGTAACACTTGTTACTTTCTCTCCTAAACATATATAACACATCCAAACAGGCTTCTTACTTGCTTGTTCTCTCAATTTCATCATCGTCATCTTCATCCAAGGCAAAATTCTGGTTACTAAGGCGCTGGTTGAAACGAGTCTGGAGGAAGGACAATTAGCATTACAATTTTGTTTATTTCTTCTATTTCAGCATTACTTATTCGGAGACCAGCTGCCACTTTACTCATTAGGGCTTCTGAGCACTTTATGAGGAAAAGCACATATTGATCAAGTCTCATAAAGGTTGTTCCAAGTCCTCAAGCATCACCAATTAAAAAGAACCATTTCTCTTCATGGCCTATGGAGGGCCTCCTTTTTTATGCAAAGCCTGGAGTGCCCTATTATTTATGCAAAGCATTGATTAGCAGAAGACTGGATATTGGAGGAAAAGCATCACTTAAGTCTACCAGCTACTCTTTCTTGAAAGCACTTCACAAAAAGCACCTTGGTTTAGTACTTTCTGGTAGAAATACTTGCCAGGCTTTGGTTCATGTGGTCTATTGAGCGGGAAGAAAAATTGATTTTTGAAGTAGCAAATACAAAGGAAGTTGGGAGTCTTTTTACACAGCTGTGTTTATGTTACGGTGCTGTACAGGACTGCAGAGTAAAAAATATCCAGATCAGAAACTTTGCACTAAGAATGCCTTTGTGCAGGATAATTTACTGTGGATTACAATTAATTCCAACCCAGTGCACACTCAGAGCGCCCCAAGAGGACTTTGCATGGAGGAGCTAATGTGCTGTAAATTCACACATTTCTGTACAGAATACTCACCTATTACATCACATTATTATTCAGCAAACAAAAATAGGCTAAAGAGTTCCACAATAACTAGAAAAAAGTCTCTATCCTGACCAGAACATTTAAAGCAGGAATTTTCATCACTTGTACTTGGTAAATGACTGTCTTCAGGACTATACACCTCTTAGACTTACTTGCTTTGTATCAAAACCTTTTTATATAAGAAATTTAACTATACTAGCAATCAATGCACTGAAGAGATTGTGAACCTTGGATAGCAACTAATAATTCAAAGGCATATGGATGGAATTTGTACAGAGGGAAAACAGCATTAGCGAACTCTGAGGAAAATCATACGCAAGTAAGAAGTGCTACTGCCCACATCTCATCATGCAGTTCACCAAATGCCTAGACCTGCAACAAGCCCCTGATGGGGAAGAAATATGGCCTTAATTTCAGACTACAAGGAGCTTGAAAATCTTGTACTGTGAGGATTTCAGTGTGTTACCTATTACAGATGTTGTCAGTGTTCTACAAATACCAGGACGCTCTCTGTAACTCCCCACCACCCCATTACTTACAGGAATATCTCAGTATTCACGCTTTAGAGACTGAGACTTTTCTCTTGTTCAACAAGAGAGAATTTAATTAAAGCAGCAAGTTTTGATAACACAGTTCTTTGCCCTCAAAGAGGAAACATATGGTTCTTAATGTGTTAAACCAAGTAATAGTTGATGGAAAATGAGAGAATTATTGCAGTATTACAACCTATCAAACAACCCCAACTAAGGTTCATTTTGAGCAAAAGGTATAGGATGGAATCTGGAGAAACAAACTACTTCTAACTCTTTCTTATTTTTGTGAGTTCTTTGTGTCTCACTGTACACTGTCATCACTGTTGCAATCAATCCTTCTCCTGCTTGTAACTAAAGGGGAGTGAGTCACTCTGTTAACTGATACTGGTGATTGGCTATCTTACTGATCCCTGTCACAACCACAGTCAGTAGTTTTGGTTTAAAAGTTGCTGCTTTAAGTATTTACCTTCAATGGGAAAATTAAAATACTTTGTTTTGATAACACTGGAAATTAACCACTTCCCCAAGAAAATTCGGACATGACATTCATTGTAATTCAAGCTCTAACCCGGAATTGGCTCCTGGAGGGCAAAATCCTGTCTGCCTCTCTCACACTCTTCAAATTTGCATCAAAATTAGATGGTGCCATCACATTTACTCCTACTAATATAAATATGAGATTTTGCAGGGAAGAAGGTTCTTTAAAATGTTGAGAAGTTGCAGAAAACAAAATGGAAACTGACAATTGTTCACCTATAGAGGAATTAACTCCGTCAATGGAATAAAATTCTACAAGATAACATTCGCTGATTTGTTGAAATAATAAATAATATTTCAAAGAGGACAGATATCAAGCTTCAAGGAAAAAAAGAGGAAAAAAGGAAAAAAAGTTGTATCTTTGAGGAACAGCAGCTGAATAAAATTAAACAGAATCAGCAAACACCACAGCCATTGCAGTGGCCCCTCAGAACATCTATGAGCAGTAATATGCAAATGTGTTAGTGAAAGCACGAATAATCATATAAAGGAATGTAACAGACAAGTTCATAAACATAAAACCTCCCTCCAAAACAACAACTCCTAGCTCCTGATGATCAAACTCTTTGAAAAAAATGTTTTTGTTAACAATTTAAATGATTAGGGGTATATTATAAAATTATACAGGGAGACTTTCAACAACTAAACAAAATAAAATGGGATTACATACGAAGAAAAAGATATGGGGGAAGGAAAGGAAAATATCTGGCTGTAAATAACGACCTTCTCCAGCATTTACAGCTCTGCGAGCTAACCACAGAGACAACAAGCAACACATGTTTTTGAATAGGTGACTTTCCTTTAGGAGCTGTAATAAAAACGACTGCAAGGGAGGGGTATGTCCAGACTACTTCGCAAAGAAAGAAAAGGAAAGAAAGAAACCCTTAATAAATTTCAAAAGGAGAGCCATAAAACTTTTTCAGTGCTCCACTAGGCAAAGTGACAGAGTATGTGCACCTGCAAAAGCTGTCAGAGTCATTTAAGAAGTCTTTCCATTACTGACGTACCCTGCTGTTTGCAGTTATTTAAGCTTTTAATTTCTGTCTTTTCTGCATTTTGAAGTGTGTAACCTTTTTTATACCCCTTTATGAAAAAAGGACAGACTTCTGCTTCCTTCCTGATTAGCATTCTAATAACAACCAGACCATTTAAATTTATTACCACAAGAAATGATATGGCTGCAGTCCTTTCTTGTTGCACCAGAACTTTATAAAGTCTTAATAGACTGCTGTCATGTTTTTTTCTATAAAATAAAGGAACAAACTTCTTTAAAGTACCTGGTTGTTTTGCTTCTTACAAACAGTTCTGCTTAGATATTTAATCTATTACTTAATGTATTTATATCACAACAAGAACAGGGATTCAACTTTTTCTGTTTCAAATTTCTCTCATCTTCTTGCACATGGCATCTCCCATCTCTCATTCTGCTTGGAATGTAAGAGCTGAGCACACTTAAACACAAGCTCATGCTCTCCACAAGCTGGTGTGAGGCTATATATGCTTTCTGTATTCACCATATCCATCCTCTCCAGGTGCTGCCCTGCTTCAAAATCTCCTTCTGCAAGGAGACTGCAGCCTATACAGACCTGAACCAATGCTGATCACTGAAACAAGGAAAAGAAGCTGACAGTATAAATACAATAGAACCAAATAAAGGAAGAAACAGACCTTAAACTGTTCTCTTCTGCTTGCTCGTAGCCTCCTAAAACGTACTACTTTGGAATAAAAATGCCAAAATACATGAATACTAAGAGACTTAAATGTAAGATGGTTATATTCTTGATTGGGCATGAAAGTCAATCTTTGAAATGTCAGCTTTTTATATAATGCTAGACCTTTCAGACATCCAGCTTTGGTAATGAGTGCTTATTGATTGATACTAAGGCAGGAAGTTTAACAAGGCTGCTGCTATTAATTACACTCAAAGTGAAAAACAAATAATCTTTTGATAAATGGCAGCATGAATATAATCTCACGTTTACTGGCTACTCAATACATCAACACATATAAAGTTTCAAAAAAAGAAAAATATATATAATGGTTTAAATCCATGAAGTACTGTTTCCTTCTTAAAAATTTAGAGATTATTCATTCGGTGTGAGGAAGCAAAATAAATACAAGCCCACTGTTATTTATGATTCGGTATTTTCTTTTACCCATCCTCCTCTACAGTCAAATCACAGACATAATTATGGCTGCATCCAGTAGCGAAGCAAAAGATCTCTCAATCAGACTCTCCAGTAAAGCAAAACTTGCCGCGTTCCTTTCCGGTTAAACAACGTGACCTAAAGCCATGACTACTCACAGGAAGGTACTCCTCATTACACTCCCCGAGAGCTGAGACTGATGAAAGAAGAAGGAAAGCAGAGACAAAAAAAAGTACAGATTCTAATCAAGAATGCTCTGATATCAGAAAACTGTCCTGGATATAAATTAAATAGATACTACCACAAATACGTGTATGGGCACCATGCTTTGAAATGCCAAGTTCACTTTAAAGCCACAGACACATCTCCAGTGACTACTGTAAAGTTACAGGAAACCTTAATACCTATGCTCAGGTAGGATTTATTATAAGTAGGGATGATAAATTTGTGGAGATACTTAGTCAAGGATAGCACATGTAATTACTTTTGTTCTGAATTACTGTGGTGAAAAATGAACAAGCTCTCAGCTCCCTACCATTTACGCATGCTAGACTCCTGAACACAAGTATCATTTGAGAACAGTGTAATGCTGCTTTTCCTTTTTAACAATTAATCATGCTTCTGCAAGTATTTTTTCAAAAATAGTCATGTTTTGCTCCGAAACAAGCAACCTTCCACTTTCCCTGAGGAATGGCAGACCCTTTTTTCCTCAGCAAGCCTGAGCCCCTCAAATCAGCCTGAGGCCCCACACTGCCCAGAGTGAGGCACCACCTCCCAGCAGCCAGAACTCGCTTTTCTCAATGGCACCCAGGCTATTCTTAGCAAAGCCTCCCGTTTTCAGCTGATGATGCACCATGGCACTGTGCCACACACCATTCGAGCTGCAAGGAGTGCACCATCAGAAGGCAGCCTGGCTCCACTTTAATTGGCAACAAGCACAAGTGTTAGTCTTTTAAAATAGGACGTGGAGATTTGCAGTGCCATTTGCAACAACTAAAGCCAGCAGCTCATTTTTTTGTGCATGATTTTAAGAATTAGATTCTTAAACCAGGCAGAATTTGCAGTTGCAAAAACAGAGAAATATATCACTTACGTTCCCTTTTCTGATGGTTATTAATGTCCTAATGTATTCTCAATGATTAGGAGGAAGAAAAATGATAGAATGGAGCGCTGAGGGGGTGATAGTGGACACAGGAGCAGGAAGATAAGGGAAAATGCATACCAGAAAAGAAAAACTAATCAGTGTCCAAAGCCACAAGAATGTTTACATGAACAAAACCAGGAAAGGGAACATGGATTTGAGGTAACAAGAAAGTTAAGAGACCTCAAAGTAACTCAGGTGGACAGTGTGGGACTTTAGTGAACCAGGACAGCTGTAAATCCAGTTTATTTGGCTGGAATGTGCTATCTATTTGATACAATTCCTAAGCAGATAAAAGAGAGTACTGGTTAAATTGATCTTTTGGGTAAAATGTGCATCATACCCTTACATCAGCAGGACTATCTCATGGTACAATCACTGCTGAGAGCACCATTTGCTGGTCATGTGTGACTTTCTCAGAGGAAAACTTACCAAAAATACGTAAGTTAAAATGTACAATGTAAAATGATTGTAAACACAAACATCCTACACCTCCAGACGTCAGCAGCACCAAACCCTGTCCATGAGACAGACGGACTGTGGCAGATCCTATCTGAGGGAAGCTCCATATGAAGCCTGAAAACAGACTAATCACATTTGCAAGGAAAAAAGACTGTGCCTTAGAAATACTGACTCCAAGCATGTTTCTACGCTGTCTAGGGATCCCAAACAGAAGAACTACCAAGGAGGAGTCCCTCCTCCTATTTGAGACCAGTAGGAGTCTTCTGCTCAACAAATAAGGTCTTTCTCTGCAAGGTGCTGTGGAATTTGGCTGGCATTTGGAGTTGGATGTTACTAATTTTAGCTATTTTAGGGCCCAAATTAGACAATTAACAGCAAGACAGAGGCATCATCAGCATGTAATTGCGATTCTAGGTGGGCTGAGCTGCCCTTCAGTCATGCCCCGCTCTCCACTTACTGCAGAAAGAGCCTCAGAAAGAGCCTAAGGCAGCACTGCTGCTAACTTCAGCATTTTAGAAGTATCTAAAATTAGACAGGCTGAATCTGGACTCTCACATTCAGAGATGTGATTCAGAAATCCCTGCAGGAAAGGATTCTCCCATTTCTTCTATTTCCGTTTTGCCTCCAAATAAACTTTTTTTTGTAATTGAACTTTTTTTTTCTTTTTTTTTTTTTTTCCCCCCGTACAGGAATATAGAGAGGAAGAAAATGTTAGGGAACAGAGTACTGGAGATGAAGTTTTGGATGCAAAGTGGTGCTCTTCAAACCAGAAGTCGGGACGCAGGTTCCAAGTGTTGTCTGATGGCTCCCCTGGCTCCCTGATTTAGTGGAGCAAAAACTATGACTTGTGGAAAACAGAAGATACACAACAAAAGAAAGTAAAAGATACCATTGCTACATAAAGGTGTCAATAAATTCTCCTGATGAAAAAATTAATCTGGTTATTTCAATTAAATACTGAGGACAGAAAGGTTCACCCAGTTTGAAGATAATTTGTGAAACAGCAGTTTTCTCTGATATCCTTCAGAAAAAGGAAACATTGCTAGACATAGAAATATGATTCATTTGTTTGCAGAAGATCCTCTGAAAGCCTGCATTTCTATTTATTGAAAAACATTAAGAGGAGGGCTACAATAGCCAGGAAAAGCACCTGCAAACTTTTTGCTTGTATAATTTTTTCTTTCAGTAAGATAAATCAGAGGCAGATATGCTGATGACTTTGCCCTGAAAAACCAAGCATTCCACAGGGTAACAAAAAATTCCAGAGGAACTTCCTGACTATTACCCCATCTACTTTTTTTTTTTTTTTTTTTTAATTAAATTGGAATCATGGTAATTAGTGAAGAGATTTCTCAAGTGATTTTTACAGCAAAACTGCAAGACTAAACAGCCACAAAGCTGACACTGGTTTATGGGTGCAGAACAATCAGCACAACTCTGCTGAGGACAGTCACCATCACAGTTTAGTGGGAAACAGGGACGGGTTTCAGTAATCTTGTAATTATACCTCTACTTGGGAGCTTCCATTCCCTATTCCTGAAAATAGTATCATTCAAGATACACAAAAGCATCTAAACGCTCAATTTGCACAAAATCCTGGGACAATTTCACTGCACACAAATAAAGGAAGTACCCCTTGATTTGTAAGAGGTCTTCATTGTACCAGGCAAGGCTTGCAGAGGCAGAGGAACCCCGTGTGCTCTGCCACTTTGGAAAGGAACCGGAGCCACGAGAGGGCACTCTCGTAATCTGCAATTTGAATTTTGGCTGCCTAGGTTTTTCATTTTTAATTAAAAGGAAATCTGACTGTTTTGTAGAATGAAGAGATCTTACTTGACACAACAAGACAAAAGATTTTTCTCCAAATTAAAGGAAGCTAATGATATCTACAATATTTTCATATTAGCTAAAGAAACAGAATTTACTAATCAACCAATGTTTACTTCAAAACTATATTTTACAGCAAAACATGATTTACATTAAAAACTAGCTCACACTGTTTATGACATCTTTCATTTTATAATATTTCAGTCAATGAGGGTAGAAGAAACCTCCAGCAACAGAATCAGTGTTATATGTGGTTGGTAGGCATAAGATGTGATCTCAAGCCCATTGTCTGAATACAAATACAGGTAAATGCACTTATTCACATTTATGTTTCTGAAATCATTGTGGGGCTGACTGTGGATATTTTTTTCTAACAGCAATTCAGTCATCTTATACAGAATATGTATATTCAGCACTGCATATATCACTGCATTATCCAATCTCCTCTCTTTTTTTCCTGGGGGAAAAAAAAAGTCTTCAGAATAGCCCACTCTCATCACCTTTTTCAGGTTAGGAGGGTAATCAGTTACTAGAAGTCCTTTGTAGTTAATGATTATGTCATTTGTTTTACTGGCCATTGTAGGGATATTGAAAAATGGGGCACTCCTGAAGGTAAGGTTATTCTGAACACATCTTCCTGCCTGACACTTGCTGTCTTTGTTGAACAGATGCCAAGCACATCTACTGCAAGCTGAACTATATATTGTATAGTCTCTAGGACATATTTCAATAAAAGTGAAAAGGCTCCATTTGCAGTATGATTTTAAAAAAGAAAGGAAAAAAAAATTAAAAACCTCTCTTCTGTTTGAGAACACCAAGAAGAAAGTTTAGTCTAACTTGGTTTTTATTAAAAGTGTTTTAAAAACCTTCTTAGACACTGTATTTGGATTTTGCAAAGTCATGGTGAGTAGTTCACTTGGTATCTTCAATACAGGAACATTTAAAGCAGTGCTAAGACACAGTGATTGGTAAATCCACATGCCTATTTCCATTACAGATGGAAAGTAGTAGGTGCCTAAAGGTACAGGTAGAACAGAGATTTTCTGAAAGATAAGGGGGCATTGCTAACTTACTAACTGCAAAGGGAACTGGTAGTTCTTATTTGGTATTTTGTTAATCTTCCACAGTGTTTTATTTGCCAGGAAATACATAATGACTGCTGATATCCTGACATGGTCCATTTTCAATAAGCTACTCCAACACCTGATATAACAGTAAAACTACAAAGATCATAATAATGAAATCAAACAGATCTTCCTGGCATTCTAACCAGGATCATAATAAACACACTCTCTTTTTAATTATATATTAATTTGGAACAATTTTACAGAGCTCCTACTCCATTTAGGTCCCTGTGTATCCAGAAATCTGCATTATCTGGGAGCATATAATGGCATAGAATTAAATCAGATTATGCAAAAACTGAATGCTCCATAGTCTAAAACATGCCCTGCTGTACCTCGCTCATCAATAGTTAATGGAACTCAGCAGTATCATTCACAAGATACTGCAAACAGAGCCTAAGCCATCTCATGCTTGCATTAATTTTTATTTCAAAAAAATTTAGCTGGCGATTTCTTGTATCTTCCACATTCCTAATTAATGTAAGAGATGAAACGTACCCGAGACATATTATTAGCTCTAGGCATGAAACAGTTAACAGCAGCGCACATGCCAAGGTTTTAATAAGGCTTAACAATAAAAAGCTTCAATCCTCCACTTTCACTAGATTTTGTTGTTGTGGTTTTCCCTTGCTCAGGGCAATCCATCTGTTAATGTTGACTTGCAGGATAGCTCAGCTCGCACATGTCTGAAGAGCCCAGCAGAGCGAGGCTGGGCAGGAGCAGGCTCGGCTGAGGGAACGGCTCGTCTCGGGCGCGCGTTAATTCTGCGCACACGCGAACGCGCGCGGGCACCGACCACTGCACCCCCCCAGCTCCTTCTTTTAGGAAACCCTTCCCAAATGCAAATTATAGGAGGGCTTCAGTTTGCTATAACATATTTAATTATTTATCCTCTGGTTAGGTTTTGACAGCTATTTTAGATGCCTTTTTTTTTTTTTTTTTTTTTTTTTTATTTGTTTTTTTTTTTTTAGTTTTTTTCCAATCTGGAAAAAAAAAAAAAAAAAAAAAACCNATCCTCTGGTTAGGTTTTGACAGCTATTTTAGATGCTTTTTTTTTTTTATTTATTTTTTTTATTTGCTGATTTTTCTTAAGTCTATTGCCAATCTGGAAAAGAAAAAAATACAATAAAGCCACTATGACAGCAGTGATAAAGCTTAGTAAATATTCATTGTTAAAAATGGCTCTGCACTGTGACCAGTGCTGGTATTCTCCCTGGGCCAAACTGGCTGTGTTTTCAATAAAACCAGAGAAGTATCCTTTCCCTTGAGCCCTGTTAGGCTGAGGCTGCAGTTGGAACTGTCATCCTCACACAAAAGCAAAGGGGTTGGGTTTTACAAACGCAAAGCCTAATTGGGAGATCTTCATGGCTGCACCCCTTGACATTTATTAAAGCCTCATCAACAAAACAGGAAATAACCGTACTAATTAGCAGACCCATATACCAATGCCTGTTTGTTGGGGTAAAAGCAGATTCACTTCCTATTGTAAAGGAAACGTCCTCTCAGACCCCCAAATTCTGTTATGAACAATTTTTTAAAATTATCTTTCTCAGTAAAGCAAACTTTCATATCTTACACAACTTTTCAAAGTATGTTTTACAGCATATCAGGCAACTCTTAGTATTTAACTGTTTCCAAGAAGTGGAGAAGAAAAAGCTCAATGTATACTTCTAATATGACATAAAATATGACACCAAATTCTTCATATTTACAATTTTCTAAATGTTTCAGTATGAAAGAGATAGTAATAAATTGCAGAGGGGCCTCTGTTTTGGAAGCAGGATGACCATTAAAAGCAATTGCTCTCTCTTGTTCATTGTTTATCTAGGTTTGGGGTGAGTAATTCAGTACACAAATACAACAACTTAATCAGTATCTGGTCCTTACTTTAAATATCTACCAAATTGCCTGAACTCCACAGTAGCACTAACCTTATACTGATACAGCCACTGGTGAAGATAATTTTAAAAATCTGGGTGAAGAGTCTCATTTGCAGGATAAAGACTACCAGAAAAAGGATTAAACCTGACAATAACAGCACTCTGAATTTCACTTCTTTTAAATAGTAGATTCATTACTAGATCAAACACAATCTCTCTCATACACATGCATTGTGAATAAAAATATATATTTTTTAATTTGGATGTAAACTTTAAAATCACCACTTATTAAAAAAGAATTTATGTTACCTTATTCAAACACCAAGACAAAAAATAAAAACAAGAGTAGCAACAGTAGACTTGTTTTTCAGAAGTCCTTTGGTTGGTTGGTTTGTTTTTGGGGAGGAGGAAAATGAGAATGGCATGAGTGAGAGGTGAAAGGGTTCTTGGAGGGCAATCCCCATGTGCTCCTTCCTGCCCACTGGGTGCACGTGATATTTGGGACAAGAGCTGGGGAGAAGACACCTTTGGTTTGGAGCAGGGCAAAACTGTGAGGCTGTCAGTTCCCAGCTTTGTTGGTAAGTACACCCCACATAAACACGCATATGTACGTCCGTGTGCATACACATCCATTAACATGTGTGTGTGGATGCATGCAAACAAAGCCAGGCACACAACTGCACTCCTGCCTTGTTTTCAAAGCTAAAGGACACCTGGTAGAAACAGCAATGATTGCAGGATGCAGCACTATACAGCTGCACAAACAAAAACACAGGAAAGTTCAATTGTTCTGTCTGAACACACGCCTTCAAAAGAAATCTTTAATTGCACCAAGGTGAATTATATTCCTGTGTATCCCTAGACTCCTGTACATAACAATAGGCAGCACTACCATATCAGTGAAGCAGAAAGTCTTTGTATTATTTATAACCCTACTAAAAATAATGACTTAATACTCATGTACAATTTCACCATCATTTAGCAATCACCTCCATCAGTTTGATGTTGTATTCGAGAAACTTTGTATTTACTACTGATAAAAACTAATTCAAAATCAAATTGATTATTAAATAGACAACCCAGATTTTCATTATTGCAGTACCTAGAGCAAAAAATAAATGTTGTTAGATCAGTTGCACTGAATTTGTATATTTAATTCTCATGTTAGGAAGATGCAGGCATTAAAAATCCACATATAATAAAACATGCAATAACAATACAATGTAAAAATAAATGCCCATACATTAAAAATACGTACCTACGCAGGTAAATATTGTCAAGAAAAAAAAAAGTTAGAAAAACTTGGTTGATATTTTTGAAAAAAAGTTGTGAAAATAAACACGAAATCATTTAGAAACTTGCCAAAGTTGAGATACTACACCTGTTACTTCAAATCTAGACTAGAAAGGATTAGAGAACAAAAACCAAGACATTAGCACTGCATTAACTAGCTAACTTATTAACAAAATAATAAATCATAACTATCTGAGCAAGGTTAAAGTCCATATGACTGCCAAAACAATTTACCAGAAACACAAAATTAATATTTCTTAAATTAAAAGAGATAGCTTAATACAGATCTATGAATAGACCAGAATGTATTTTTGTGAGAAGCCTTTCTCAAAACCAGCATTTAAGAATTAAATCTCAGATTCATACTTACAGATCTCCTGTTCTTTCCCCTCTCAACAGGGATGAAACACAAATAGCATTTTTTTCTCCATAAAAGCAGTGTAGCAGTATTTCTATAAACACAGCCTTTTTAACCACACTGTCCAAACACAGACAGGAAAATCATCTTGGAAACAAATTCACAAACACACTACTGTAAGCAGCAGAAAATTTTCCCAATATGTATGTGAATACAAACAGAAGTTTCAGGTGTCTTACCTGTGCCAGTTTTCGTTTTTCTGAGCTTGTTCTTTTGTCATAATGTGATGTGTAGACAGGAACAGTCTGTACTGCACCAGCACTGGAAGTTCCAAACTCTTCCTCACTCTCCTATGCAACAAAACAGATTTAAATTCCTTTATTTATAATCATTATCTGCAAACATACCCTCCATATTATGCATGCAGAATGCATTCAAAATTATCTTGTCACAATCTACTACTGTCATGAAAATACCATCTGTAGTAAGAAAATCAAATTTAGCTTTTCAAAATGCTGGATTACCAACATGGTCATTTAAAAGATGAATTGTTCAAATGTTTTTGAGATTTTTCTTAAAATAGCGTAATAGGTATCCAAGAAATGGTTTCTTCTCTGCACAGAAAAATCTTACATGGAAGCAAAATTCCAAATGGGAAAAGCAGCTGCAAAATGCCTAAACCATCTTTTCTGAGAGTTTGTGAGGTTGCTTAGGCAAAATGAAACTATTCATTCATCTTGAAACGCTGCTGTTGTTCATGTATCTTATGGAACTAAAACTGGACAACTGCACCTCCTGAAATACACTGTACTACAAGACTCTCCCTTCTCAAATTCTCAGCTTGAAGCAAAGGCTTTGATTGTGATAGCAAAGCAATCAATTTTATGAAAACATACATCCTCTTAATGTATCTTTGAAGACCTCTGTTGTTCTATGATAAAATATGCAAACAATAAAGAGATTATTCAGTGGATGCATAGAATGACAGATACTTGCCAGAGGGCTCGTTATGAAAAATGTATTGTTGAACAAAGGGCTAAGCATATTTCAAAAGTCATTAAAAACACAAATCTCATGTGATTTGTAAAGTATAAGCTTCAAAATGATACAGGAAGCAGTGTAAGAAAGCAAAGTGTACTACATACCTTGTGTTTTAACTTACTCTTCACTTCCTTTATTCCTTGCTTTGCCTGGTTTTTTGCCTGGAGAAATAAAAGGACTTAAATTGCTCTGCAAGACACTGGCTGTAGTCACACAACATGCCTTATGATGCCATACTTATTTTGCCTTTTACAAAAACACCTGGTGATATAGAGAAGGGCAATAACCTTTATCACAGATTTCAAACATGCACCACCACTGTATTTTTTATATTCATGCTTCCTCCACAAATTTAAGGATTTTTTTTCAGTACATCCATGCCAGTGCTGTGAAAACATACTCAAAAATTCTCCATTATTACTAGGAACAGGCTAAGAATGGTCATATACATCACTCCTTTAACTGAAATCGTCCTTTGGATTTGAAAGGGTATTTTAGCAATAAAGCATGTTGAAAAAATGTTAAGATTTTTAAGATGACTGCTACAGTGTTCCAGTCTGGCAACTTGCAGGGCAACATCAACCTTAAGAGAAATGAAATTATTTCATATGCAGATGAAGATTTTGCCCAGTGTTGCTGAACAGCACAGTGCTGCTATTTAGGGGAGAATTCTGTATGCATTAAAAGAGGCAGACAAGAACCACTGTTGCACAAAAAACAGCCAAGAATATCCTTCAATACAGAAAGGCATTATCAATATGGAATACCATGTTGTTAGGCTAAAACAATGAGAGAGTGAAAGGGGAAAAAGGAAACAAGATAAAAGATGGGGACATAACACCCAAAACCCTAACAGAAAAAAAAGTTGTCTTTCCTACACAAATATGAGAAAAAACTACAAAAGTTTTCAGGGTGTCTTGAAAAGAGGAATTTTAAAATGCATTCAAGGACATAAATATCTGTACATGGCAATTCAGAAAAAAATAATTTTCTTGAATCAAGAGGTCATAGTCTTTTTGATCCTTAAATCATACATCCATAAGCTCAGTAAGAGCACGATGGGGTGCCATGTACCAGATGCTAACCTGAAAGCCACTTTAAACTTTCCAGATCCTGCTCAGAGCATTTTGGATGAATTTTTGACTGCTTTGTTCTAACTCTGAGGGATGGTACCAATGACATTACTCAAAGCTCCCAATCAGTTATGTGGCAATTAAGAAATGCATATTGCAGTTCTCTGGCAGGAGGCTCTATAAAGGACAACAATGCAAGAAATTAAATGGGGTAGAAATATGGATACCATATACATAAAGATCCTCAGAAGTTTACTGTAGTTTCCTGGCATATATAAAAGTTCACTTTGAGGAACCTTTACTATGAAGGGCATAATTATCAATATTGAAGGCTCAATCACAGTGTAAGATAGTGCAAATGAAGAAGAATAATTTGCAGATGAACTATTTTTTAAATTATAAATGAGTCCATGAATATGAAGTATATTTAATTTATTTACCTGCTTCTCTCCACGACTGATGTGTTTTTCAAGTGATGTAAAATTAAAAATTCTGTTTGAAAACTTTACTTAAAATACTCTAGCACAGACTGATTTACTGATTTATTCAGGACTATTTATAATGCATCCAGCTAGTGAAACATTCGGAAAAGCAAAAAAGAAGCCAAAAATCTTTTCCCATGTATTATAAAAGCAACTTTAAAATATTTCTCAGTTCATTTTTTTCTACTGCTGTTTTACCATACTGTATAATACAGTATAATCTCACATGCTCCATGGGGTAGGCAGTGTTTGAAAAACAGCATCTTTTAAGATGGAAAGCATACACATTAAGCCCAGTTAAACATGAGTATTCCACTATCATTTTTAAAAAGGAGCAGATGATTTGCTGCACACATTACTGATGCTTTACCACATCTCAATAGTGCAGCACTTACTGCCAAAGTGAAATTACAGCTGTGTATCAAATACCTAAATGTTATTCAAATGAGCTTCTAGTGTGTATCAGCCTGAAAGAAAACCAGCACACTGATGCTTTGAAAAAGTCTATTTTTATGTAAAAGCTATCTAGAAGGCTCTGAATCAACTCTAAATCCTAGTGCTATATGAGAAAACAGAGGAAGCTAAACACTTTCTACAGGCTGAAGTACTTTTTTGCAATTTATTGAGAAAATGCTCAGGTTTTTCAGCACTCAGGGAGAATGAGAGGTTGTTGGAAATTGCCCCATTTTTATGTATTATTTATTTGAAAGACATGATCTTACAAATTTATATGCTGTTTTCACAGCCGGAGTGGCTTTGGTCATTGCTGTGTTGATCAGTGCACTGCCTTTCTGAAATACACAAAAAAAAATGCATTTTAGTAACATTTTAACACAAGGCAAACCTTAAGACAACAGCAAGGAAAAATAAACAGTGTGCTGTGAAGAAGTAAGAACCTTCCTTTGAAATGGGCATGAGCAAGCACAGCTGTGTTTCCTCCCCAACCTGCTGTCTGCAGCTACACAAGGGTTACAGTACGTCATCCCACAGCTGACACATTTATCAAGGCACTCCAACAGAATGATGGATTTTCGGTCTTCATTCACTGTTACCATTTCAAAATCAATTCAGAAGTTAGGCTATTTTTCATGTGTTCCTATCGTATTTATTATGCAGCTAAAAAATACTTTGACCTGACAGGAAGAATTATCTCATTTAATCACACAAGAATTCTCTTAATCTAAAATATATTTTACTAATGCTGCAGAATAACAAGGTTATACCAAGGGTCTTCTGCTAGCCAAATTGCACAAATCCATATTAACAAAACTGCTATTTACTAGAAGTGATAAGCTTCATATCAAATTGTCACACCTAATTCAGAGTTAGGGAATGTAACATGACACAGAAAGCAGTGAAATCTTTGACTACACAGACATAAAAACCTTATGCATTTTGGCATTTGTTTTGTGTATGGGATTTTTTAAAAAATTCTTCAAGAAAAAAAACTCAAAAAAAATTTACATAAACTATAGACTTGGTATTTCTTATAGAATGTACTTAAATCTTTCTCACAAATGAATAGACTTTTACCATTACACAGAGGTAAGGAAAAGGATGGAGACCTAAGGGACAGGGTGGCCAGTATAATTACTTAACCAAGTTTATACCTTTACTGTGTGCATCCACTGCTGGTAAGATCTTGAATTTCCTGAAAGAGAAATGTCAAATTAACACAATCAAACATACATTCAATAATTTAAATGTTGCAACGCTCTTCATTATGGGAATAAAAAAATGTACTTAGAAGATTACTTTTTCAATTAATTTTTCCAGATAGACTAGGAATGTTAAGATAAGAGTATCTGTACACTAAGAAAGAAATCCAGGAATCTCTTATTGCTTGTTTTCTGTTTCCTTTGTAAAAGCTTATGTTTTCATCACACAAAGTTTTAATTCGAATTGAGGTACAAAGAGAAATTAAAATGATGATAAGGTAACACACTCCTAGAAAGTACAAGAAGAGAAACACTAACTCAAAGGAAAGAATATTGTATTAATTGCATTCAAGCATAATGATCCCTCTGGGCAAACTTTCAAACACAACCACGACACAGACCCCAGAAGGTACCATACCAAGGAAAAAGAACAAGAGAGAAGTCTAAGGGTTATGTCACAACTGTATATTCCTGTTCAGAAAAAAATCCTTTTAAATTATTAACTGTATCTACTTTCTTCCAGAAAGAAAAACCTCTAAAGGCAAGTGAGAGCTACTGACTTCTGTAGGACCACCGAGGACTAAACTGGCCACGAAGGAGCACATTAAATCCTACTTGATGAAGAAGTCAATACTACTTCCCAGAGGTGCTTCAGCTGAACAACAAAGATTAGGTCCATGATCCCTGAGAAAGTTTTAGGGTACATCAATCACTCGAATACTCCAGTACTGTGAGCTGCTACTGACCCCAGCCAAGACATTCACTTTGACAAGAATGCTCCAGTTTCAAACAGAATATGACCACGTTGAAAGGACCATACTGATACAACATTACAGACTTTCAACAGGAGCTCCCAAAACTCCTCAAGTGTTACAGTAATCCATTAACTAAGGCCTGGCTAGAATTATTCCACTGGCTAATGAAAACCAAAATACACTCCTAGAACATTTTTGAGAACTAACTGGATTATTGGAAAAGGTATTCCCAATTTTCAATATGAGGTGAAGAAACATGAACTCTTTAACCTCATATGAGGTACTTTCACCCATTCCACTCAATTTTAACAAGCAATTTTGAGAAAGCCATATTCTCAGGAATAATGGCACAAGTGAAAGCAGTACTCTCTTAGAGAGGAGAGATCTTCATGATCATTATGATCCCATCTCCATTAAGAACGGCAAAGAGCAACCCAAAGCAGAAACAACTCATTTTTCACTTCTTTGATGTGGCTCCCTAGAACTGTCAGGGAAGGAAGCACACAAGTAACATGTATAAGGTGAAATTTAACCACTGCTGGGGTGTTAAGGATATTGCATGAACCATAAATGCTTTCTTTAATACAGTATTTTATCACTTCAATTCTTGTCAACAATGTTCATGTATCACCTGTCTTGAGGGGCTGTTAATAGTGACTTTTTCCACAGCTGAGCTTCCCCTGTCACAACCTGACTTAAACAATTAATGGAAACAATAAATGGGATCACAGCAAATGACCAAGTTTAATGTTCATCTACTTATGTAGTGACACTTCAGGGACAACAATCAAGAAAACAGGGAAATACTCACTTACAGACAGCCATGCTAACACTGCACACCCTCAGCTAGAGCCAAACCTCCTGAAACCCTAGCAAAAAAAATCTGACTCCTTAAAGAAAAGTATCATTACAAGGGATTTTCAAATGTTTTTATTTTTTCAGTCTTCCTTCTATTAGCAGGAAGGATTAGCACTTCTATCCAGTGGTATTAGACCAATAGAAAAAAAAAAACTGCTGTAGTAAAATTCATGTAATTAAAAATTAATTAACATATTCTACAAGAAATCTGAGTGCTAAACCAATCCATCACTACATTCTTGTATTGAAAGTTACATAAAGCTCTTGAGAACTAACACTTCTATAGAATAAAATGTAAGAGAAAATAAAATTTTAATTATTAAAACTGTAATGAAGATTTATTTTCAGACACAGACACACAAATAAGTTTTGATCAATTTTTTAAAAAAGAAAATCATTAAAAAAATGAAATTTAAGTTTGTCTTCAATTTTCAGTTTAATTTTCTTTTCTGATTTAGTTAAACTTGCATATGTGGACAAATGCAAATTTAAAAAGAGATTACTTAAAGAAACACTTTCCATTTGAATTTGATTCGGAAGTTTTTTAATTATACTGTCTACACGAAGAATGTATTCACTTGTCCTTTTAACAGCATGGAGCTAACACTAACTTTCTGTGACTTTCCTGAAATCTGGGTTTCACCTGTTTTTTTCAAACCTTGGCCTTCCTGCTGAAGTTGACAGGAGTTAAGTCCGCAAAGAGATCATAGTTCTACCCCATTAGCGTCACAAAATGTCACCTCCAATTGCACACATATTGTTAGCCCTGCACTTCATAACAATAATGAGACAGCAGTTATGTAAATACTGAGTATGTGCCCTAAGCAATTTGTCCACAGCCTGGCACTATCAGCTTGTCTGAGTTGAAAAGCACACAGGCAGTGCAAGGCAGCCCGGCAGCGCCAGCAGAGCTCAGCGGTCCCTCCTGAGCACAGCCAGGTGAGACACGGTTCACAGCCTGCCAGAGCACAGCCAAGAAACAAGCTTTATCTAACTTCTACTGCAGCTTTATTGCAGCCCCCTGACCCCTACCTGCAGTCAGCAAACGAGCTCTGAATACTGACATCACCTATCTCCATGATGGATGCTCAAAGTCTCAAATCTGTTTACAGAACAGCGTAACTTACCCTAAAAAGGCAGAGAAGTAAATCTCTGTACAACTAACCACAATTTAATCAAGAAACAAAACTCCAAATTATGCGCTAGATCCTAGCACAAGACACAGAAGGCAGAAGAAGGCAGTGGAAATCCTGAACAAAAGAAATTATGCACTTTGAGTATAGAAAAGATTTCTTTTTGGAGGTGCAGATGGCTCCACAGCACTTGATGGGGCCAAATCCCCTCCTCAATGTGTCCCATTCAAGGAAAGTCTTGCAAAGGAAGCCCATCCAAAGCTGCCAGCTGCACCTCAGTGGATTTGCTCAAATCACATAAACTCCATCTACTGAGGAAGCTTCTACACAACTTTCAAGATTGACCATAAAATAGCATTTGTGCTGCCATGCATATTTTGATTCCATCTTTTAATTCCATCTCTTACACCTGGGCTGGTTTTGGCTGCAGCAGAGTGAGCAGCTGTGTGGTGCTGGGTTTAAAACAGGACAATGCCTGAAATAACGATACACCTCTCGTAAATATTTAACAGGAAACAACTCCATATTCCTGTAAAAATCAGCACTGGATTCAGGATGCAATCTTCCATACGGGTTAGCTGATGTGAAAAGTGTTCTAACAATTGTCAGTGAACATAACTGAGGCAAACAACAGGAGGAATAATATTTTTGTTTACAAAGAAGATAAATCTCCACAACCCTTCTCAGATCATATACAAAATTTTAAAAAAATTCCCTTTTTTAGAATAACACATTCATTGGAGAAAGTAGATTTCTCTTAACATTCAGGACATCACTGTGATCACTTCACTGTAGAAATAAGGAGATGTGAAAAGAAAATGAAGTGTTTATGGAAAACATAATTATCCAGAAGTTAAGCAGCACAAATGTCAACATGATTCTGAAAATACAGTTTACACAGAATGCAGCGTATTATATAAATATGCAATTTAAAATGTAAACACTGTAGTGATATCTCATCCTATACTGAAATCTAAGTATTATTTTACAGGATTAAACAAACTTATCTTCATTTACTACACTGGTGTAACTAGATACATAATACTATGTGTCCCAGCAGTGATTTGTTAAAGGCAAAAAACCTTTCCAAAAATGAAGGGAAATAACAGAACAGTAACAAGATCAATGACTTTTAAAATTTACAGGACATCATGTCAAACAGCTCCCAAAGAAGTGTCAATGAGTACTCCCAAATTAATTCTGTACCTCCACAAAAGCCTCCTGCTGTGATTTCTTCTTCAAAAACATCAGAGAATCCTCTTCCTGCATTTAATTTTGATAGCCGACCATCAATAAACTGGAGGTGAAGAAAAAAGGGTCACACACATTTTGTCGTCTCTTCTATTGCTTTACAGTGTTAGAGTTTTAAATGTGTCCATTATAATGGAATCTGTATGTTCAAGACCATACATGTCCTAAGGATAATACACTGCTCTAGGGCTTTGCAAGAGCAGGTGTAACTATGAGCGGGAATATAGAGTATAGATCAAGAAAATTCTTTACATTTATATTTTCTGTGTTTCTCTAATGGCAAGAATTTATTTCCTTACTTAACAGTAACTCTGGATTTGTTACCATAACCATATAAAGGTCATGAAGCCATTCCCTGATGTCCTGTTGTGGAATCGTGGGTCCTTTAAAGCACTAACTCTTATTTAGGTGCATCTGCAGATGTATATTGCAATAGTTGTCCTTATGTAGAGCTCACAGATGCATGACCACATGAATTTGCAGCTAAGTGTATATACAAAGACAGACTGAAATGACGTAAATGTGTCAGAAGAAGTCTAAATTAGAAAATTAATGATTAAACCACTCAGAAGGGATGCATACATTCTTTTCAAGAATTATCAGGCTTCAAGGAAGTAGAACAAGCACATTCCTACAGATTTAAAATTCTTTCAAGAAGCAACCCCTCCCTTTTTGTTTTGAAAAGGCTAACTCAAAACTGACAGATAAAGTGAGAAAGCAATTTCTCAATTACACACAGTTCATCTTCTAGCAAGAATTATGAGTTATTCACTGGTACTAAACAGTACATAGGAATTAACCAGAATTAATTATTTGGCTGTATCATTTTTACAACTGATTATCCAAACAGTGTCAGTGACAGTCTGATGCTTGCCAATGAACAGACTAGTGACATTATAAAACAACTTTCTCAGAGTACAAAAATTCCAGAAGCAAGAATAAAGTAAGCACGAAGATATTTCTCCCTTCCTTGTCTAAATTCCTCCTTATTTTCTCATTTTACTCCAAGTTGGCCTTTTTCCAAATAGGCTGGTTCATGGTCAGACCACTGTGGGATCACTGGATTATTTCACAGTAAGAAAAAGAGATAAGAGCACCTTTAGCTACTGCTGTGAAAAGAAACCCCCCCAAAAACAACAGCCTTCACTCCCATCCCTTCCTTTGAACTGCAACACATTATCTCTTTGGGGAAAGTTATGAATTCATTCCATACTATAAACTAGCGTAAGATTTATGGACATACTCATCATCTGGTAAAATCCTATCAACAGAAGGCTGAGACACTGACTGAATTTGAGAGGGTCCCACCAACTGAGTATTTAACGTAAATACTGACAAAGAGAACTGTTAGCAAAAAGATATTGGAGACATTATTTAAAAGAAATGACAAGTGTGTTAGTAGTGGTGGTAGTAGCTATTACTTTTGAATAATTTACTGTTAATGGTTGCACTTAAATTGCTACATGAAAATAATAGCATGTGGAATTACACATAAAATTTATGGGGTTTCACTTTCCATTTTTCAAACCCACACTCTACAAACCTACAGACTGAAAACTCTGGGACTGCTCTTCCAAGAAATGTATTCACTTTGAGATCCAAAGAGCCCTTGGGTGACCACCTCTTCCAATGAAAAACTAGCAGTTCCAGTATTAACCTTGGATTTTAAGGCAACTAAAGACATTACCCTCAATTGATTTCGAGTTCTAAAACCAAAACAGAGACTCCATTCACATCAGAATATCCAAGTAATTTTATCAAGTTTTAAAACCAAAAGGTTTTTATAAGCAAAGAAAACATCATAGATGTGATTTCCACAAAATAACAATAACTCTCTTCTCACAAGAAGAGAGCTCAGCTCATAAAGATGGTAAATGAAATTTGAATTACTAACAATTTTCAAAGGCTTATGATTCCTGCATTCATTACCTATTTTTCTAAGTAACACTTTCTAATGTGCTAGGAACAAATCCCAATAAATGTTGAAGATTACTTTGCTGATACAAGTACACTATTTAAGGAGACAGTCCAGCATTAGGCTTCAGGCTAGTTCTAAGAATGAATTCATATTTTCCCTGAACACTCATGAGAACTATTTGACACATATGATGCAATTATTAATTACTTATGTTTGCAGCTTGATGCAAAGGTTAGTTACCTTCCAGGCTACCCTAATTAAAGAGACAGAGGAGAGATGTCATAGAACAGCACAAATAAAGCTCACTTGTCAATTATGGCAAAAAGGGTATTTTTAAGGTACCAATTTTCTGCTTGGTCTAGGTTTAAGGCTGCCCCTAAGAACTATTTTCTGCTTAGAAGGCTTTCAGAGCAGAATAAAATACAGTTTGGTCTCTTTGAATACAAACAACTTTGAAAACAGCTCATTTGTCAGTGGGAAAAACTGGAGAAGATGCAGCTGGACTGAGGATTAATTGAATAAGCAGGAGTAACCTTTGCAAGAGGAACCAGAGGAATGAAAAAAACCTACTACTACTATTAAACCACACACATCATCAAAATTGTTACTATTTCCTAATCCTCTATTATTTCCTTCAATTGAAATAAAATTAAAACAAGCAATAAACAAATTGTAAACTGATTCTCTTTAATTGAACACATTAAAATGTAATGGGTAAGTACAGAGCCAGCCCATTCATGGCAGCTGAAGGTTTTGTTTCAGTACTAGCAGTGTGACAACAATTACAAACACTGCTTGTAAGCGACTTTTTATGAAGAAAATTTCATGCTATGTTATAGCACAGAGATATGCAAAATGTAAACCACACTTCAATCTGCTACTTCTTCCCATTTCAATCCAATCAATCATACTTCAAAAGGTTTCATATTTCTTATTGCTTATTTTATATAACCACAGTAAAATTAAAGGAGCCCAGTTTTGTGATCATATTTTCACGGGACTTCTATAAAATACCATCCTCACACAAGCCTTTACTTTAGACACTAAGGTCTGATTAACACCAAATATTTTTTTAAAAATAGGAAGGTTCTACATATAATGGATTTCCCTAATCTATCATGCTGTATATCTTCAAAGAAGTCCCCCTGACTATTTAAACATGAACTCTTGTGTATCAATCATTCCAGGCATTTGCATGCAAATATATATTTTTTATGGATCTTCTGATTTCATTCGCATTTTCCTTGATTTTCATAAAAATCTAGTGATAAGTTTAACACCCTTTTCATGCAATGGGATCAACCAATGAAAAGGGAAAGGAGTTACAGAATAAAATCAAAGAACAAAATCCATTCCAAAGACTTTAATCAAACTATAACTGAGCTATGCCAGACATTCAACAATTTGTCCACTATTAATTCAAATTCTGCATTAAGAGATCAGCTAGCATGCTGTCCAGGCCACCCCTATAGCTCAGGTTTGTGACATTCTCTGTGTGCATACTTCAAAAAGTCTAGCAAAGAAACCTGACGTTGCAGGATGAATCCAGCTTCTAAATAAATACCAGTGACATCCAATTTAAGTTAAGCATTCTGCTGTTTAGGCTCTTTGGGCATGAGCCAAGAGAGCTGAAAATGAAGTTCAACCATCAAGCTGGGAGATCCCTGATTTTTCTTGTGCAGTTGGGTAGCTGACTGGCTCTGAAGAGATGCTGCACTGGCTCTGCATCCTGGGGTTATTTTTTTGTTCAGTTTCACCACCACTCCTTTGAACTATAACAGTAGATATAAAAATACAACAAATCCAGAATGACTGTACCCAAAGTACTTGTATTTAGATTTCATCCCAGAACTTTTGTAGGCTGACAGAAGGGAAAATGTATTTAAATACAGATATGTTGTAACAGAAAATCATTAAATATGGATCATTTACCCTCTCATACCTGTTTAAACAGTTGAAGATTAACAGCTGTTTCTAGGAACTGCTTAGTTGTACTGGAACGATGCTTCACAAAACTGTTCTCACAGAAAGTTATGGGCTCTCCCTAAAAAATCGAAACAGGGTTGTTAGGATGGTGAGCATACATATATATCATAATTCAGTCCAAAAATATGTGTCTGCACCAAATTAATTTTATATTTATTCTACCAAGACACGAGAAGATTGATAAATATATTACTGATTTAACAGGAAATGGCTGAAACACACATCTACTTTATTTTTACACAAAACAAAGACTACAAACTGAAACATGGTTATGAAAAAGATTTGAACATTAACACTTAATACAATAAAATGTATTTTCCCACATGGGGAAAGTGAACAGCCTATAGATACCAGAACCTTTGGATGACGAAATAAGATAAACAAGTATTCACTGAAAAGTCAGAGCTTGTTGAAAAAAACTGTTACTGAAAACAACACTCACTGAAAGAAAGAGGTGTTAATTAAAGTATTTATAAACAACCTAATTCATTCCTCTGTTATTCCCTAATTTCATTTACAATTTGCTGTCTTCAGTGTGCACAGACCACTGGATGTTCCTGAGGAGCATTTCTCCAATTTTGTTATTCTTGTTCATACTTCTTGATAAATACCTGAAGCTGTTTGGCATAACTGGACAAGTAATAGAAATGTTATGAAGTTTGTGTGGAAATCAAGATTCACAATCAGATTTCACCATAAAGCCAAAAGGCCTCTGACACACGTTCACAAAACCAAAATGATTACCAGGTTAGCAACAATTACCAAAGGTCTCAAACACACAAAACCTGGAATGCCACAAAACGCCCCACCCAAATCTACCATTTGAAATTTTGCTACCCACAAGCTACATCTCCAGTGCAGTCCCGCATCAGAATAACAAATAACTCAGCTACTCAAAAAAGAAACATCAAAGGCAGCTGCTACTGATCTTCACAACAGCTCCAGCCACTTTAGATAATTTCATTAATGGCCATGATCACCCCAGCTTTGTGCTCCTAGCCCTGGTTAACTCCAATGGCACATGGCACTTCTGCATTTGCCCATCATTCCAGCTGACTGCAAGTGTTTCCAGAGTGTCACCAAGCACTTTCTTCAAGAGACTTAGCTGAGTTTGCTGGTGCAGCTGTAAATCATTTTCAACCATTCTTTACACCTCACACTTTGTTTTCAAATGGTTCAAATGCGACCTAAGGGAATGCTGCAGTAAAACCAGTATGATGTAATTTTAAAATCTATTCTTATACTATCAAAAACTTCCCTCTTTCTAAGTCTTTCTTTTCTTTCCAACTCCACGAAGTATTTAAGTTCAACAACAAGTCTTGCATCCTTATATCTTTATGGAAGCTCTGCTTTTAAAAAAGTTCTCTCGCTGGAAAAATTAGAAGCCTTATATTTGCACAATCCTTGCCCTGCCCCAGAGTAGCTGGAGTGCTCTGAGACACAAACCCAGCTCAGTACAATACACATCTGTCCATAAAATCTCCAGAAGCACCCAAGTTATTCCCCCTATTCATCCCAAAATAACTGGTGAACATGGTGCTTGTGCAGGACACACTGGATCTGCCAAAAAGTCTGAAATGTTCATGGTACTTTAAATAGCATTGCCTTCCTGACCCACTTTGTATTAGCTATTCTTGAGCTCCTAAAGACTCTTGTCTTGAGAAGATGACCCCAAGCTACTTAGCAAATCAAAGTGCATCAAAACAAATGCAAGAGTCTTCAGTAATAAGACATAGTGCTCCTGAGGGCAGACTCTCTTCTCAGTTCTGTTGCTCTTCCAAAAAATTTCAAGGCAGTAAATTAAAAGAACCCCCTATAGATACTTGTATATGTACACACACACACACATATCATATTTATTTATTTATTTGTTGCTGTTATTACACAAAGAAGGCACTTCTGGAAATACAGAGGCTTTGTAGGAGTGCAGCTCTGACTAGATGATGGCTCATCACATACTAAGAGAGAAAATATTTTCAAAATAAACTCTCTAATAAAATAAAAACTAAGCTATGCTTCCCTGTGCAAGTCTCCCAATTCTCTTGGGACAGACCAAAAAGCCGAGGTTATCTCCCTAGAGGAGAGAAAACAGGCATGCTTGCTCTGCCCTTTCACACCAGCCAGGGAGGAGACAGCAGCCAGCCAGTTTTCCTGATGGCATTTCTCATGGTGAAGCCTTCTAAGAGAACACCAGGAAATAATAGTTCAACACTCATTTTTTGTGCATGGCTGTAATATTTTCCCAAATACTTTCCTTTAATCACTTGATGTTTCAGATACCTAGTAAGAGTGCATGCACTGGTGCATCTGTTCCCTTATCAGTACAGTTCAGACACAAAAACCAAAGCTATTTCTTTGCTGAAAATTCATTTAATTCTATAAGGAGTTCACATCCAAAGGTCAACCACGTTATTTCAACCTGCTGACTGTGAGACTGATTTAAAAATTTGAGTAGGTTTAAAGCTCCTACCTGTTCAGCACATGAAAATGAGAAAATCTGTTGAAACCTGCAGAAATTCCACATGGAAGCTTTCTCAGGGTATGTGTGGTAACTTTAATGAAATTGCATTAAATAATACAATTAACTCCTAGCTTTTTCACTTTTTCAAGGTTCTCACCAACAAAATTGTTTTCCAAATAAAACTTCTACAAATCTTCAAGATTATCACTGCAAACACGAAGCCTTTTGAAGTGCTATTAACAAGTAAAAATTGAATCACTATAAACAAAACTAGCTCTCAGTATTTTCATACATAAAGCTTAGAAACATTCCTGTTTCTGCCAGTGCAGCTGACTACCTTTAGAAACTGAGTTTTGGAGGAATGCTGCACTGATATTTAACTGCTCGACCATCAACTGGCCCCTGTTGTATTGATCTACAGTGTACTTTCAAAACAAGTTCGATCCAAACCCAGTGGGGACTCTGTACTGAAAAGTAGACAGCTAATACTCACACCAAACAATCTATGCCCAAACATGATATCTATCCTTCTAACAACAGTTGCTATAGAATTGTCTTCCCCTTTCATAGTTTGCCACACACAGCAGGAATTTCTTACTCTAAGCCACACTCACATTTTAAGCAAGGTATTTATACAGACCTCAATGGAAGATGAAAACTGAGCTAAACCAGTGTGATCATTTTAAAAGGACTGAAAACCTTTAGATTAGAAGGTGTGTTTGTGCCTTCTAAATCTAGTGATATTTAACTTGAACAAGAGGTAAAAATATTTTTTTATTGCAGAAAACATTGCCTCACTCTAGCATGACTCATACCAACTATTAGTTCTATTGCAACAATTAATATCATTTCATTTTGATATTAAATTTCCTCTTTTTAAAAATCTCTGTCATGATATTCAGAGATAAAGGCCAAGGGAAACCGAGCATGTGCTGTGATTCTTCTCAGGAAGGTACCATTTACAAACAAATTTTTCCAAAAGGTGTGAATTTCTTGCAATCTGCCAAAATCTTTGCCTTCACCTGCCCATGTACCTGCAGGAAGAACATGTAAAGTAAAATGGTTGGGAAAAACACGTCACACCTACCCTGATAACAAGATGACACAAACAAAAACTTCACAACTGCCATATTTGTGTCTATGTCCCACCTACGCCTTCAATTCTGAAACATGGAACATGCATTATCATCCAGGAGAAATCCCCAAATGCTGGACTACCCAAAGAAATTAGGAGCAACACAAGGTTCGAGGCCAAGTTGTGAACACACAAATTAAACAATGTCTCAAAATGGATTGCAGTCCTCTATGTGAAGGAGACCATATACAAAACCATTATAATTCACCATTCCACTGATAATACTTTTTTCTGGATTATTTTTCATTAATCAAATGACACTGATGCAATTTTTTCAATCATCTCCACATACTATGTGTGAAGTAGATTCTTTCTGGATTAAACTAAAGCAGAGCTCCAGCTAGTCATGAGTATTCAGCATTCAGCACCAGACTGGAATCAGAACCACAACGAAGGCAGAAATGCACCCTGTGTGAATGTCAGGTCCTTAGCACTAGCTGGGCTGCTTTGCTCTACAGATCCACTCCTATTACACAATATTTGCTAATGTAAAGTGTAGCATATTAAAAAGTATTCTTAACAGTTATATCAATTTGACAGATTAATTTAGTAATGATTAAACCAGAAAAAAACCCAGCTATTTCTTCTTTTCATTTACTGGACTGTTTCATTATCATTTAATATGCACAAAAAATTATTACAAACTCTCTCTATTACATGTCATATTTCCTGTCTGTATTGGAGTAGTCAGATTTTCCATATGGTCCTTTGGAGGCCCACGAACTCTCCGCAAGACCCCTGAAGATTCCCATTTTGCCTTTCACCAATCATTTTTTTCAATAATTGCTAGACGTTTGTCCAAGACATATTGCTACAGTGGGGAGAATCTGTCCTGTGCTGCAAACAAACAGTTGCACAGAATGAGTGCTCAGTGTGATGAACAGCGTTTGGAGTGGAGAGAAGTGTTGGATGAGTACAGACACTATTAAAGCTGTTCTTTACTCAAAGTGAATATTAATGACAGTTGTTTCATGTTTCAAGTTGAAATCATACAGGACACACTGTTGCAAGGAAAGTAGTTCACTTAGACATGTTTTTCAACTTTCAAGCAATTGATAACTCTCCCAATACATTATTTCATTTTTCATCAGGAGGTTTGTGATCCTCAGAATTGTACACAGAAACACCTCAGTTCTTTATTTTGAAAATATAAGTTTATTTACAGCAGAAGTATTTCAAATCTATATGGAAAACATTTTCATTTAAGTATTACCCCTACAAATTTTTTACATAAATACTACTTGAGTTCCTGAAAAAATGTAAATTAACACTGTAGCTATGGTTTAAATTACCTTATTAGACCTGGCACCACAGACTCCAAAACACAGGGAAGTATTTTCTTTGCCATAGCAGTTATCAAGCTTTGAGACTCTGGGCATATATCTGGCTGTATTAGGAATATTCAGATATTCCTAATACAGCCAAATGTGATTTGATTTTTTTCAGCATTCCAATTCACAAAGGAAAAGGTAAATAAAGAATGAGCTAAATAATTATGTGAAAATCCTCTTAATTTCTACTAATCCAGAGCAAACACAATTTTTCTTTCACAACAAAAATTCTCTGAAATACTGAATTAGTTAAGATTGTGTGAACACAGCTCAAAATAACAGTTACAAGGGAGTTTCATTTATTTTTAAATATGCTTTGTCTTTGGACAACTTGATATCAATCCAAGATATGCTAGTATTTGCCAGCAGACTTCTGCCTGCTAAGATATTCTGAAATAACATGTCTTTAAAAGAAAAAAAAATCAGGCCACAATGGTTTCATAAATATCTTCTCTGATATGCAATCCGTGGAGCCAAAAAAAGATAAATCTGCAAAAGAAAATAATGCAGAAAGAAAGACTTCAAAGGTCATTTTGACAAATGTTTGCCAGTTGAAATGATGCATAGTGCACTGTTTCCAATACAGTGCAAATATAGAGATCTCAGCTATGCCAACAGCTAAACTGAAATAAAATGGGAATCAGTTAAAAGGAGAGCTCATTTCAAAAGAGATGCTAACCAGGATGGCTAAAGAACTTGCACACACAGTTCCACAGTTACCAAAACAAAGGATTGGCAGAAGCTTATTTCTGGTCAGAACAGAGCTCAGGACATCAAGCAGACTGACATCCTTCTGTTTGTGCATATCCTAAGTCCAAAAGACACTTTTTGACTTAACAGCTCTTACTGCAAGCTGCCATGAGCTGGCATGGACTCACCTTTAGAGCGAATAGATTCAGGTGATGGCACTATGGAGTAAAGGAACACTATTTGTTTTGTTGAAATGATTTGTTTTATTGAAACAAGCAGCGTGTTGAAATCCAGCGATTTCTAAAACAGGTGCAGGCCTCTCAATATGGAATGCAAACAGGATTTCCATATTGTAAGAGAACTGCTAAACACAAACATGTGAACTGAACCTGTACATGCCTTCCTGTCTGCATGGGTCACCCTCCCTCTTGGAACAGTGGCTCTCAGTGGCACAGGCAGCTGGTGTGCAAAATGCTCACAGCACAAAATACCACCTGGAAGAGAACCACTTGGGGAGACGCAAGATTCAAGGGCCAAACTGTATTTTAAAGTTCCCTCCAGTTTACTGTTTACAGTTTATTAATTCCCATCTGGAATTATTAACCATCCTATCCATTTCCACCAAGGAATACCATAGCTCCTTAGAGAGCACTTCTCACCCCCAGACAAATATCCACCCATGTTCCACACACCTACCAGCTTTACTAACCTGACTCCTCAAGTGAGGATGATTTTCTCTATCAAATCTGAACTTATCTGAATCCATCAGACAACCAAACATCGTATCCTCGGAATTCAATTCACCCAATGTCATTTCAGTGCCTTTGATCAAACCAACTACTACCAGTAGTTTGCAAGAAAAATGATCTGGACTAATGGATGAAATTAACCTTTAAGTTTTTTCTGATAAATTACTTTATCTCCAACAGGCTCAATATGTGCCACCCTCATTATTCACAAATTATGAAAGCCCATAAGACATTAATCAACTGAATACCAGCAAAATGTGAAAAATACAAATCTGAGGTTCTGATGAGATGAAATGGGTTTTCATTTCTCCTGCCTTCCAAGTGTAATCAAGATAAGTGTACAATGGGAGAGATACATGTTTGACTCATATGTAGCTTCTGCTAGGAAAGAAGCTTCTGCCCTCCAACACAGCAAAACCTCTGGAAAAATGACGGAGTCTGAAAGTAACAGTGCCTTCAGTTCTTCACCACATTACACCAGGTGAGCTGTGTGTGAGCAGCTTCAGTAATAAAATCCAATTTTATACTAAACAAAGAATAAAACTGATACAAACAAGAAAACAGCTGACTTTGGATGAGTGTTTTTCAGTACAATTCACTGTCAAGAGATGGTGGTTTCTTCCAATTCCTAAGCACAGAGTAAGATTTAAAACAGACTATTCCAGACCAGGATAAAACATTTCACATTTTCCTTGAAAGAATGAGACCATGCTTTTATAAATTCAGGAAAAAGAGCAAAAGGGAAGCCATCTTACTGGTTTGTATCTCAGTGCATCCCTGTAGGATCCAAAGAGTGCTGCCTGTGCCCGGAGGAAGGCCTTGGCCACTCCGTCGCCCGTAGCTGTCGACTGCTTTTTCAGTTTATTTTTCAAGGCCGAGACCTGCGTGACAGAGTGGAACAGTTAAATTAACACCTCAGAAATTGGTACAGCGAGGTATGAACCCAATCAGCAGGCAAACCAGAGTGTCTATAGGTCAGACAAAAATTCATCCTCCTCCTTGATAGCTTATCTTTTTAACTGCAAGGAGCACCTGCTGGTCTGTTAATTGAAATGAAGGCAGGGGATGATGGTAGAGTGCTAATGCAGATTGGTTTATGCTCTCTTTTTTTTCCCCAAGGCCTCTTGACATAAATAAGCTTAATTATTTTACAGTAAAATACATGAGTCACTTTATTGCAGATTTTTTTCCCAGCATAACATGTATTTGCTTGCTTCAATGCAGACAGTTGGAAATGTTTTATTTAAGCTATGAAAATTTATTTTTAAGGACTCTTAATGGTCATGTACTACACAGTGCCAAGGAGTATCTCTTATTTTAGGTCAAATTCCTATCTTACATCATTTCTCATGCACCATGGGAGTACCTGCTACCACAAACAAATAGTTGAGAAAAGTTTTTGTCAATTCAGTATTACACTGCCTCCAGAATTGTCCTTGAAGATAAAACATATGAAAGGGAAGAAAACAAAGACAGCAATTAGGAAGTGCCTGCAGTTTAGAAGGAAAAAAAGAAAGAAAACAAGACCATTCTGATTATAGTGGTTGACTTTTTAAAGGAGGTTTGTCTTTTTTCACTTGGCAAATAATAATCACTGGTTAGACAGAATTAGAGGAAAAGAAAAAAAGAAAGGGAGGAAATTTTAATTTAAATAATTGTTACTTGGGCATACTTTGGAGGAGAATCACACAATTTTGGAATTATTACAAGATATGTGGAATTAGACCCAGATATAGTCTATATTTTCCATCATGAGGGACACCTGGAAAATAAGTCAACTCTATGTAGAATACACATTTCTACATCCTTTTGTATTGTAACATACCCAACAGAGCATTATTTAAGTCCCTAAATGAAGTCACATTCCAAGTTACTATTTAAATGGAATATTATAAATACAAATTTATCACCAAAACAGCTTTTATTCTTTAGGAAATATATGCAAGAATGAGTATCTTTTTGTTTCTTTATGCAAGCAGTCCTGACTGCTCTTGTAGATGATGATTGTAATTGAAGTGTCAACCTAATTAACAACTAAACTTTGAATAATGCTAATGAGAACTGAACATGGCATCAGAGAAAAGACCAGCTCTACAGGTGATAAACCTTCACAGTAGTGACATTTTCCAGTGTAAAGTCACAGTTACTGTGATCTGATCAAAGAGAGAGACCCCCATTGGGTCCAATTATAACTATAGTTTGGGAAAAAAAATTATTGAGTTATGATGTTCATAATCTATGCAGAAAGGCCTTTACAGTATAGGTCTTTTCCCCATAGCTGTGATCTTTTCAATTTATGTCCAAGCTCCACAGATCTAGATAAAAGTTTAGAGCCTGATTCATTTAGCCCATGGAAAGCACACACCAAGGCTCATTTATGTTCTTGCCTTACACCTCAAAAGGAAAAAAAAATACAAGTCTGAGTACAAAAACTGGCTAAGAAGTCCAAGGTTGAAAAAATAAATGCATGTCTTGGCTTTTTTTTTCTTTTGTTCTGCATTGTATGATTATTTTATCATTGTAAAAAAATAATATTTCATTGTGGGGAAAATAAATGCATACAAGAAAATCTGCCCATAGACAGTAGCACCATTTGACTAAAAGAAAAGCAGTAACATGAAGTCAACAAGAACTGTCCACCTTAAAATTTGGTCTCTGTCAAGACAGGCAAAGCATCTTCTAAATGTAAGGGAAGGAAAAGGTAGAAAAGTCTCCACATTCTTTTAAATCTATATTCTTCTAAATTATACCTTATGATTTTGGGGAAATTATGGCAGATGATAGGACAGGTTAAGAGAATAGGGGGGTAAAGATAATGCAGAGCAGAGGGATGACATGACCAAATGGGGAACATGAATGAAAAATGTATTTTCTAATTTTTTCAGTTCTGGCAGGCTCTAAGCACCCTACTGTAAATTTGATTAACAGGATGCTTTAGGCAAAAAATGCATTAAAAAGAACAATAGAAAACAAAAAAATCTCCTGCTCTGTTGCCCTAGTGGTGTGTCATTAGCTCAGCAATATTAAGAACCTCCAATGGGCTGGCAGTTTGGAGGCAGGTGCTCTGGACATTTCTGTGTACTGTCCTAGAGGGAGTTTTGAGTCTCAGAAAGGCAATGCTGGAGTTCAAAGAAAGCTCCTCCAACTCCTGCTTCTCTCAGGGGGCAATGCTTGAAGGCAAGAAGAGCTCCATCAGATTACTCTGCAGAAGAACCAGGAGCACAGTGCTCTTCAGAAGAAGCCTGCAGAGATGATGTGAGGCAGGGCTGTGTGTGAGCCACTGCCCTGCAGTGCCCACTGTCCCAAGCAGGACCCTGGCTGCAGCACACCTGAAGTGCCCCTGGGACCTGCCTTGGCTTCCTCCAAGCTGAGGCCAGTGAACATACAAGCAGAGGTCAGTGCTTACTCAGGGCCCAGCCACACTTGGGTAGGCTGATGTCAAATTCTTCCAGTTCCACATTTGAATCACAGACAGAGTGACAGAGTGATAATGTAATTATTACAGCCAGGATAGTAGGCATAGGTAAGAGACAGGGTGCACTGAACTCCTTGGAAGGACCAGGTACACAGCAGGATTGTGATTGCTTAGATCCACCTCAAACCAAGGAAATGTGAGATCCCTTGGGGTGACATCATTAATAGCACTTAAAATTATTTTAAAATTACACAGTTCTGACACCAAGTTAAAAAAATAGCAAGCAGCATCTGTATCAAAATCTCTTCCTCATATATATTTTAATCCATCTACCTAACTAGAATTAAGAATGCCAAACCTTTCTTCTTTGTATCTCTTTTGCAGAAATAGCCTTTTACAAAGTTTAAAAATAAAGAACTGCAAGCAACGAACTGCAGGGGTTAGAATGCTGTTAACATTTATTTCTGAAAGACACCAGTGATCTGCAGCAGAAATGGTATTATTAATTTACACTCGAAGCAAACTGTTTTTATCTTCTCCTAGCAACAGCTTCTCATAGGAAGGTGACTTCATTGGACTGCTAAACACTGCCCGTGAAGAGCAATCAGAACTTCATGAAGGTTTAAATCAATAAAATGGTTTTTCAAAGATACAGATGAGACTGATACATAATTAAGTGTATCTAAAATGTAGAAACATACCGTGTTGGTCATTGAAACAAAAAGTATCATTTATTTAAATTGCTACCACACATCCTTTCTAGGACTCCTAAAATCTAATTTATGATAGACAGAAAACATGACTAATATCTCTTCAATATCCATGTGAATAGAAGAATCACCTCGAATTAAAAAATAAGTTAATAAGATCACATAGCTATTAATCAAAGTCTTTGTTCCTGCAAAAACTCAAAAGCACATAAATTTAAACACGTATAGAAGAATTATGTTTGTGTATGTTTGTTGTCTGAGAAATACAGAACCACACACTGGAGTTTCAAATTACTATTAGATCCCTGAAAAAAAAAATCCCAATATTTCTCTGGTATTAGCAATGGTTGTTATGTTTTAAACTACTTTTTGCTGTTCTCTGTCAGATGATACTATAAAAGTAAATAGAATCTCACTCTCAAAAACAAGAAAGTAAGAGAAAATCACAGAGAAAAGGAACAAAACAAAAACTTCAAAACAAACTAGAGTCTGATATTTAAATCACTATTTCTAGTAAAGGGTTTCTACATATGTGATTATTTGATTAATATCTACATGCAGAGGATTTAGGCATCTCAAGGAGACCCCCAGCATTTAATGACGTTTTTAACATTTAGACAAAAACAAGTACTTAAATGCAAATATTTTCAAAACTAGTTGTACTTTTCAATCTCATATTCTAGCTTCTAAAACTAGATCGAAGTTCAACAGAATCTCAGCTCCAAGAACTTGTTCACAATAAACAGTTGCTTCAGAACACTGCAAACACTGCTGACCGCTCTGAGTTTCTAAAATATATTGGTAATATTTTTGGCTATTTTCTGATGGAAAAAAAAATACAAATTATGCTATTCATATTATGCAAAAAATCTTTTTAATTGCACTGTTAGACATTGACCTTAATTTCGTTTTAATACCATTAATAATCATATTTTAAGAAATTCTGATGGATCCCAGTTATCACTGCATAAAGTAACCAATTTTCTACATGAATTACAGCCTACTTCTCAAATGCTACCTTTAGAATAGCAATGTTCATATGCCAAATTTATGGTGTTAAAATCCTCTGACTTTAGGAATCTCAAAACTAAAGCTCTAAACCCCAGTATAGATTCTATACTAAATCACAGTGTGTAGGTACCAGGCAGTACAAACACTACACATCTTTCAACAGCTCTGTAGCTTTTGCAGTTGACAATATTTAACAACTACAGAAAAAGCTAGAAGACTATAAAGTCTGTTGTTTTCTGAAGATCATATTTACAAAAGTTCTGCTCAGTCTATGATTTCAAGTCATTAAAACTTGGTTGCTAGAAGTGATGCTGTCAATTCTGCAAGCTGTTTGGGAAAGTGTTCACATCTGAGCAAACGAGAAGTCTTTCTGTCAGAGTTAAGTGCAAGCAGGTACTGCAGGGTCAGGCCCAAAATTTATAAATTTCGGTCTGTGGTCATGAATGTTCTTCTAATGCCTTATATTATTAAAGTGGAGATCTCAGGACTATTATATTAGGAAATTTACTCCCAGAGAAGTAGGTCCTTACTTTTTTTTTTTTTTTTTTTTTTTTTAATTAAAAAATAATAGACAAATTCACAGTGAAATGATGAAATTTAAAAACAAGCTTTCTTGTCAGAAGAGCAAAAATAGAGGGGCTTTCCCCCTTTCAAGAAAACAAAGGATTCCTGAAAGTCCAGCCCTGATTTATTCTTCCAATTTTAAATACCTTAGGAGTAGCGGAACTGCTACTGGCATGGTAGTATTTCTAACAGTCAATAAATCTAAAATATTATGTGTGAATATTGGAATGAAGCCATTAAGAAGATTACAGCATGCAACACAGCAGAGGGTCCTCATGAAAAAAGGACTGGTAATTCAGGACAACTGTGACCACTGACCTTTGAACAGTCAAGACCACTGGTCAGTCTGACAGAATAATAGAGTTCACATGCATGGAAAGTCATCTAGCCTGTAACTATAATTTAAATGCTTAAGTGAATGATTTAAAAAATGCCTTTAAATCTCAGTTAATTTATTATACAGTTTATTAGACAATGCCATAGAATGTTTATTTCAATCTTAAATATATCATGAAAAAATGCTCACGATCAGAGCATATATACATGGGTAAACCATTAAATACCTATGCTGTGAGGACATCATCAGGCTTATTGATCAAGAAAGTAATTACTCTGTTCCCTCTGGACACAAGAAACAGTTTTAGAAAACTTGGAAAATACTGCATTTCTTTTTGTTAGGCTGTTAACCAACCTGGAATCAATTTTTGAAAGGGACAGTAAGACTACAACTTCTTTTATATTTTCAGTTCTTCATTCTGTTTTAATGCCTTTCAGAGGCACTCACTATATTTTTTCATCAGAAGTTTTACTACTTTTCTATGTATGCTTATGAGGTTTCTCTATATAAGTTAAAATGCTTCAGACACGTATCTTTGACGTTCCCTTTAATGTTTTAAGCCTGACTTACCAATTTGACTCCTCACTCCTGTGTCTTATACTTTTCTCCAAGATGTCAGCAGCTGCACTGCCCCTCATGAATGCAAAAGGAGGACAAGCATTTTGTCACCTTAAGAACCAAACACAGTCTTGTCCTTTTTGTCTGTGCTTTTTATTTCCAGGTTTTCCAACTATAATTTTATATGCATTCCATAAAAAAGTTTAATTAAAGTGCTTTATAGATTGAAGCGAAGAGATGGGATTATTCAAATTAAAAGCTTCAGTATAAAATCCTCAAGTTCTGCAAGTATATTTTGCATAGAACACAGCTGTTCTTTTTTCTTCTATATTAGATATGGAAAAATATTATTCTAAGTCTAGTTTGTAGTCTGTACACTTGGATAACCTACCTGAAGATTTGCAGTAATAACATGCATATATTCTGTGAGAAAATACACTTTTAGAAGAAGGAAGATCTGTATCCCTATTTCCTTCAAGCTAGCCTGCTTATTTAGAGTTCATTTTGATATGCACCTGCAAAACACATGATAAGTGTCTCTTATTGCACAAAGATCCATTTGGGCTGTTTGAAGGATCTCCAGCATCTCCTGGAACATGATGCTTAATTCTCAACTCCATATCCAGCTATTATTTGGCATACAGACCTTCATGACATTGTAACATCAACATTGTTTAGTCAATGCAAGTCCAGTTAAAATTACTTACCAGGAAATTACTCTTTTTTTACTTAACTTGTTACACTCTTAACGATAGAGTACAGTCAAAGTTATTGTCTATATGTTTGTGCATGTACCCATGCATATGTAAATCACAAAACATACTGATGTAATAATATATACTCTAATGTAAACCACAGAACATCACAATAACTTGTACAGTCTTTTACATTTCTGAACTATAGCTGATACTGAGCCCAAAGATCAACCAGATGATCTATAAAAAGTCTAGATTTTAACATTAAAATCAAAGGACACTCTCATAAATATTATCATCAAGAGATTGACTTCTATTGTACTAAATACGTACAAATTACCAACCAAATTTTGTTATAACAAAAGACACAGTATGTCACTACAGGATCTTACTTGGATTACGACAGAAGTTTTTATGATTTACAATTTCAGAAAATGTAACTCTTTGATTTCATATTTTGATATAAAATTCTTTGTCTTGACAACTGATTGTGATAGCTTGTGCATCTTTAATTGAATAATGAAAACAGTGGTTTCACAATTATATTATTTTAGAGCTCTATCAGGAAAAACAAGATAAGTGAATTTTGTGACTATTTAAAATGATATACAGAATATGTTCCCCTGTAGGCAAAAAAAAAAAAAAAGAAAAAAAGGCGGGGGGGGCACCCTCTGCAAGATCAAAGTCCAGAAAGAACTGGCACTTAATTTATCATCCTTTACAGACAAAAGACAGCTTTCGTCATTTCAAAAGGATCAGATGTCTTTTATGACAAACTGGGTTTGCAGTTTAATTTACAAATAGAATTCTAAGTAAGCAGTCTTTGCTCTGCCAAAGCAAATGACAAACAGTATAGGTTTTCATTCACGCAGTCCTCAGCAGGATAGAAGAGATTAAAATAAAACTGAAATAATTTAGAGAAAATAAATAAATGTTTCACAAAGTTGAAGAAGATCAAAGCCTGAATTTTCTGACCCCAACTGTACAAGCATTTCTTATTATATTGACCAGTGCCATCAGATCATTAATTAAAAGGAAAGCGCTGGCAGGTGGCAGGGAAGCAGCAGCCGATAATTGGCCCCCTTCTTCTTTTTGCCTTCAAAAACTCTCTCGTTCTTTTGCAAGACATGCCACTAGGCAGACAGAAATGCCTACTTTGTAATATAATGATTAAGATGAGATGAAGAGACTCTTCCGTTTAAAGCAGCTCTGCCTAATGAATGCAGCTAGCTTTATAATTACGACCCTACTTTTACAATAAGGAATATGATGTTCCATTCAACGTCTCCTCAGCTGTCAAAAAGGTAAAAATCTCAAATATAGGGGTCTGCACGAGGTGCTTTTCACCCCCTTATTCCTTTTATAGCAGTTAGCAAAATGAGGCAAAAATAACTACGAGGAATTCATGCACCTATATAAGAAGGAAAGAAAGAAAGAAAGAATGAAATGTCTAAGACTCACCACTTCACCAGGTAGGTTGTTCAGGTCATTAAAAGGAGTTTCTAGAGTGTTTGTGTCAACATTTAGTAAAACCACATCCTCCAGTGATCTATTTTTAACTCTCTGTTAAGAAGAAAAAAAAAATACTGGAAAAACAATTTACTATGGTGTCCTCCTGAAGTACATTTTTATTATAATGTGCTAAATTACAAATGATGATTTTATACAAAGGACAGCAATGGCAAAAAAAAGTTGGAGCTTCAGACGTAGGATTTGTGAATTAGATACAGCATTCAGAGTAGCTTTTAAAAAATACTTCTTATTCTTCAAACACTAAGGTTATATTAATAATCTCTGAAAGGAGTTTCTGAAAAATAAGATTTACACAGAACACAGTTGAATATATTGGACAAATATATTTTGCAAGTATACATATCCTGTAACAACATTTCATTCACTCGTATTTGTGAAAATTAGATAGGATGTAAATCATATAATCAGATGAAAACCAGAAAAAATACAATTATTTGCAGATTTATGTAAGTACCAAGCATGTGATGCCTACTATTACCACAGAAGAATGGATAAAATTCTTTTTCATCACTGTACTTGGCTAGCAGCTAAGAATTAAACAATTTGTTCCTTTCAGGAAAAAGGGACAGAACTCTTTTCTATATGGACCTACAATAATACATAATAATGCAGGGCAGGAAATAATTCCTGAAGGAACTGAGCAACTTCTTTTTTTCAGGGCAAATCTTTCAGTTCCATTAGTACCTTATTGAATAAGAAAAACCATCCTAATCAAGATATTATGACTGATGCATGCAGGTAATGTGAACCTGATTTGGGAGCACAGGAGGCTGTGCCTGGAGTTGAGAAGTATAGATGATATAGAAGGCCTTTTTTTGGAAAAACAGAAGTGCTGGAGGGTCAGGGAAGAACCAACCCCATCAGCTTAGCAGATGTGAATTGATCCTTAGAAACTACTTTAGCAGAAGTGAAAATAAAATAATGCTCCCAAATCAATTATCTACTCTGTATGATAATCAGATGGCATATGTAGGTTTCACAGCATAATCAAATGGCTATGGGAAAAGGCAAAACTATTTCATACCCAGCTATTATGTACCAGTCAGGTGAGTTCTGTTGTGTTGCTTTATGTTCAAATCTGTAAAAGTCACCTCTTGTTTCTGGCACAAATTACTAATTTCTAAATTAATAGTTAGAAATGCTATGGGATGGAGGTCAGATTCAAGTTTTCAGAGGGACAGGAACATAAATTATCTGGGAAATCACAGTAACGCCGAAACCTGAGTGATGGTGACTCCAAAATAAATTTTACCCATTCCTGAAAAATGAATTTTTCCTCATTATTGGGAAAATCTGTTCCTAAAGTACTAAAAGGCAGGAAAATAACTACCACCGAGCTATTAATTAGACAGAGAAACAAATCATGACATAGAGCTGCATGTTTTCATACAACACTTCAAAAGTAAGATTTCAAAGAAAGACATTTTTTACTTAGCAAAGCATATGAAACTTAAATTTTGTAATTCTGCATGCTAAAATACAGGGATTTTTTCTGAAGCATTTCCATTAAATTTTTTTTATGGCACCCACACCTCATGCTTCCCAGTACACTGAATGTACTTACCTCTATCAAGCTTAAGTGGACGCCAATTAGATAAGGCATCGGTGCACTGAAGAAAGAGTGGAAAACATGAAGTTTTAAGTACAATACTAATGAAGTATTTTAAATCTTAGCACATAAGACCCTAGCAGACAGTCACTGTTTAAGACAGCATTAAGTGAACAGAGTTGCTACAGGAATGTTTACCAGACAAGGAAAAGTTTGTTTTACTCTGCAGTAAAGATGAGCACAAAATAAAGGATGCTGCTGCAAGCTATGAGGCCTGAGCAAGGAGGCCCCACAGCTTTTCATCCAGACCTAGTTCCAGCAACTGACCACAGTGAGCTAATCCAGCAGACGTTCCCAAAGTGGTCTGATCCTAGAACACCAACCGGAGGACATGGTCCCAAATTACCATCACCACAATGCAACATAAACATCATTACCACCAGTTTTCGTTCTGAAACCCTACCTTGGCAAGCCTTTGGAAGCTGTGTAACATCCTATTTAACTCAAGACAATAAAATTCTCCTTTCCAATTTCCATAAGACAAGGAACTATATTCTCCAAATAGAACAAATATCCACACAAAGTCACTGCAGTAAAACCTCCTGCAGTATGCAAGCAAGCAAATTGAATTAGGCTAATTTAGCATCGTTTCCTACAATCTTCTGTTCTGGCAATATCTGACCAGTAATATACTCAGTGTCCAGCACTGAAGGAAAAAACCTCCAACAATCACCATCAGATTTTTGAGGACTGTGAGATTAGTAACAATATTCACTCCAGAGGAGCAAGCAATTAACAGGCTAATTTAGGCAACTCAATGGGAAATTAATCACTAAAACACCACAGAGTAAAAAAAAACCTAAATAAAAAATCTCTGAAAAATAATGGGAGGCAAGATGACATACAAAAGTGCACAACTCACACAGTAATTACTACACAGTAATTTCTCTCATGGCAATAATTTGATCAGGGATCTGAGCCAGTGGCACTGACTGATTGGTGATTGACTTCCCAAAGATGGGGCAAGGTTTCACTGCATCAGTTCATGTGGTCTCATCCATTTGGTCCTACCTCTGGGACCAGAAAAAGCAATTCTCACCTGCCTGTGACTACAGCCCATTTTAGAAAAATCTGTACACCCTATGGATTAGCCAATTGCTCTCATTAACAGTGTCCCACAGGAGAGGATCAATGCAAAAAAAAAAACAAAACAACCAAACAAAAACCAACAAAAAAACCAAAACCCCAGCCTGACCGAGGCCCAAACAAGATTTCATGGTGTCCATGACATCAAAATATAGGTTTGTTGAAACTGCAAACTGTCATGCCTTAAACTTTCTAGACAATGGGGCTTCCAAAAAGAGAAAAGAGGCCTCTATTTTTCCACACATCTTTTTCTTAGCCCAATACTGACAAATTTTAGCACTTCCTGATGACTTCATCCAGGCTAATCCTCATGGCTTTGTGAACTAGACACAAATTACATGGAGTTCTGAAACGAGTGTCACTCCAGATCAGACACTCATACATTCAGAGAGGATTTAAACAGCTTTAAACCACTCTGTAATTTTAAGAATACTTTTTACTATGTAATGTATTTACCCAAGCCAGTAAGAATGATTATGGCTGATTCTGCTGCAGAATATGCAGCAAAACAGATCCTCAGGTTCCTCATATCAGGATATCTCAGTGTCACAAATAATGTGCACAGGCAAAGCTACAGTGAAAACAAGTGCTATGTCATGTATGGATTTTATGCACACTTGTTTTCTCGTACATTGACACTGTCCAGTAGCTTCACCACACCTGTGCTGACTTAAGATAACTGGTGATTTGCTCCATCAATAAATCTGTCATTAAAAAGGGAAGTATGTAGCTCTTTACTCTAAACAAAGTAACAGCTACATCCATTCAATTTTGAAGTTAACAGAATAAAGGTACAAAGCACATCTTGAAAATTGATGAAATAAAAAACTGCAGGTATGGGAAGTCAATTTAATTGTTTTCAGCAAAAAGTGAATTTTATCACTGCTGGATTTTGAGTATTACAGTCCTCTTAAGAGCAGAGGAGTGTAATATGCACCTGAAATTGCTTACTATGATACTACTGGGAGCTGCTATAGAGTTTTTCTCTTGCTTATGCATTTTATCACCAAAAATATCAATCTGTGATATCACTGCCCAAAATAATTGCTGTGTTATGCAAAACATCCAAGTTAATTGGGAAATAATCATCCCATTCTCATGAAAACAGGCGTGTATACACATCCTAATTCAGAAGAGACCAAATCTCATAAATTGCAATTGAAACTTGAATTTTCTGACTCCATTATGTTCTCAACAGAGCACCAGCATAACAGATGCTTTATCATCCACAGACAGAATGGCATGTATTCTAATATCAGTGATGTAGTTTGCCAAGATATTACACAGAAATCTCATGAAATTAGCTTTCTCCGTTACAAAAATTAATTTTATTCAAATATAATTACTGTACCAGCATTCAAACTTAATTTTTTAAGAGTTTTCTTGAAAGCCAGCCACCCACTCCACTGAGTACAAGTGTCCTTTTACTTGCTTAAATGTAGAAATCAATTTTTAATAACATAACACAAAACTCAATTTTTATTAACTGTGATGTGGGGTTTTTTTGCTGCATCTACAATGAACATTATTTTCTCAGCCTATATTTTGCTATCTTTTAGAAAAAGAAATATATTATGTCTCCTTTTTTTGGATGGTAACTCCAATTCTGACACTGGAGTTCCCCTAAGTGCATTTAAGGCAGAGATAAGCTGTGTGGGGTAAACCCTCCTGAAATCGATAAACAGACACTCTGTTCACACACTGGAGCTTGGCCCTCACAGCCTGGCCAGTCCTGAGGCTGCTGCAGTCCACACTGACCCTCTGCTTTGGGCTACTCCAGCATTGTCTGTTACATTAGGTCTAAGTGCAGCCTGTAAATCAGGCAGCAGGATAGATAATTAACAGATTTTTTTTAATCAAAAAGGTAAGTGGAAGAATTGAAATAATTTTAATACAGCCTTGTTTTGCTCAAAGATACATTTTTCTTTTTTCATGCATACAAAATATACGGCTCGGCACTTTTTGTAGTTTCTCAAATTCTAACCCCCACAGAATTGTATCCTTTATCTTTATAATATTATGGAGATTCTTAATCCAACTAATTAAAAAAAGTGGACTTCTGTCAAAAGATGCTATATGATTAGTGTACAGAAAAAAGTTACAGAATCAGGCCTATCTTTAAATTAATTGATTTAAATGTATTTTATCATTGTTTTAAAAAAGCCTTACTACCACAGAAAGAACAAATTATCCAATTGATAGCCCCTGTTTCATGTATTTGAATACCATTTCAAAACAGCACTAAGAAAATGAGAGTTCACAGGAGACATCCCAACAAGTCCAAGTGAAACGGTGACAATGAAATTTCCAGGTATGAAAATGCATGTTGAGCTAAAAGGAAAAATGGCACTTTTATAAAAAGAACTTTGCTTATCAAAATGACAGAAAAAATAGAAGTACACAAAATAGCTTTTAAATTCAAATAATAATTTTAAATTGGCGTGATCCTGTAGGACTGCAAACTGAGTCAGGCCTACTACAAACTTTGACCTGAAGAATTCATCAAGGTTTTTAAACTTGATATATGATATACCTATGAGGAGAACATTTATTTACTGCTAGTACACCAGAACATGAGGAAAGCCAAGAACCATTCAGATGATCAGAAAGAGAAATGTAAATGCACAAAAATTGGAGTCAAAAGGTCTGAATTACAGTTGCTGTGATAAATCCATCAGTTGTGCATTTTTTTCATGAGCTTTATGTTTCCTTGTGAACATCCCGAAAACAGGGAAACTTTTTTCTCCACTCTATTGTACTACTGTGAAAAAGAAAAAAGATATAAATGAATCTTACAAGTTTAAGAAACTCCATGCTTTTTTTTAATGAGTAAAAAAAATTCTCAGGTCATGCCAGAGTGACCCAGAATCCCAACTATTATCATCATCACATGGAGCGGTGTACAGCATCTAACATTGTTATTTCTGGAAACATTATCTGGGATTAGAAGGGGAAATAAAAAAATCTTCTCGTATTCAGGATGCACTCTACAGGGTACAGCTTGAATAAAGGTGTTGATCTGCCCTCTGAGAACAGCATTTATGGATGATCTGAAAAATTACAAAGGTTCTGGCCATAAGCTCAAGTAATACAAAAACTAAAACATACCCAAGTTCTAGCCCATCTTGGTACATTTTATCAAAAGCAGGAGGAGAAACAATTAGGACGGAGTTTCTTCAAAAGAAAACTATCATTAAAGATGAAAGGCTTAGCTATACTTGTAAGTAAAGGGAGGAGTTGGAGAAGAACATTTGTTTTCTTTCTTAAAACAACAAATAATGTACACATGAATTGTAACAACTACCACAGAAAATATATATAACAGGGACAAATATTGTGAATTTCAGGAAAAACTATCGGACACTTTAAGAAACATAGTGAGAATTTGTTTGAAAACAAAAGTTCAGCAGACTGGATGGACTTCATTAGAACAGCAATACATTCATAGATTTGAGGGGGAAAAATCCCAAACCAAAACCAACAACATAAAGCCCAGCAAACATATAAGCATAATTTATTTCTATGACAAAAACATAGACATAGCTTGGTAAGCTGGGTCTCAGTTTTTATATATCATAATAATAATTTTCAATCTCTAAAACAGCTTGAAATGGTTCATTTTTCCATAAAAGACCCAGAGGGTATAGATGAAGTGAAAATCTCCAGGGATGGATATTCCTGCTTAAATGGAAAATGGAAACTCCCATTTGTTATCTCTGCCACTACTCTGAATAAAAGCAAGTCATCTTAGCCTGAAATTGTGAAACACAGGCATGTGGAAACATCATCCCCTTGAAGGATCAGAAGTGAATCAAAAAGTGATTCTTGTTCAAATTAAAAATATGCCAAAACCACAGAGTCTATCATGTGAACAGAAACACATCAGGAGAAACAGAATTCTTATTATAAAAATTTTGGAGTCCCAAAAGGAGTTTTTAAGCTCTTTTGGGAAGGCACTGGCTAGAATCTAGAGCCTGGCTGAGTTAAAATACAAACACTAAATCACTGATGAATACTAACATCTGATTCTGGAAAAAATGATCAGGGTTTTTTTGAATGCTTCTACAAGTATAATATATTTCAACTTAAAATAAAAGCCAAATAAAAACAAACTGCAACACGTTTGCATTTAAATTATTGAATGAATTCTCTTACCAATAAAACAGAAACAGTTCTTACAAACAGGATTCTAAATGCTGCATAAATAGTAAACAGCACTGTAATTCAAGGTACAAATTCAAACCCCACATCAAGGCATGCTAGAATATCCCTACTGAAGTCATCATTTAAGCATTGGCCAAAATGCTGTCATTAACTGGATCCTGTATGTTCAGTCACAATGAAGAGTTAGTGTTTTCATCAGTTACTCAGAATTCTAAGACAGGTAAGAATCTCAGAAATGGGGATAACAGGTTAGCTGTCTTACCAGCAGTAGTCCAGAAGATGTGGAGGAAGCACTGGGATGTAAATATGTTGCCAATACATTGGATATAACAATGCAGCTGACGCATGAACACAAGCAGTTAACTAAAAATAAAAACACACACACAGAATTGGCAACAAAAAAAACCATGAATAAAAAGAAAATCTTAAATTAACTATAGACATGCAAGAATCTTAACCTCCCCAAGCCATCTATTATATGATTTTGTAAATTACTCTGAACTGCCAAAACATATCCATGGAGAACTCTGGTGTATGTATACAAGCACAATATCTGCAAGAAGTCAGGCTAACATATCAAGTTAGCCCTCCCTGCTCAGCTATTCCCTTGGAAAAAGGGAAAGAATCATGAGTTACTTGATGCAATCATGGTCAAACATGGGTACTGCCATGAACACACAGGACTGAAGTGCACCCCAGTTTCTCCACTGAGTGGGAAAGATTCAGGGGAGTTTTCTGGTCCCCATTTCTGCTATTTTTAACTGGCATTGATCTGAAGCTGCATGAAGCCACAGAAGAGCACTAAACTCAGAAGCAGGATTAACTCCTCTTTGTGTCACTATCTTGATGTCCAAACTATCTTAAAAAAATCTGAAGTGAATATTCCCTGTAACAGAAAAGCAACTTAATTACAGTTTTCCATAACTTCCTTCCCAAAGCAGAGACCTCTAAGCCTGGAACAAGAATCATGGAAAATTAAGGATTCCTTGACAAAGAAAGGAGGTGCTACAAACTGTTTACCACTCAAGATGGACATCTCTAGTTTTCTAAAACAAACAAAAAACTACCACAACCACCACTTTACTCACAAAACAAACAAATAACTATGGCATTCATTAGAAATGGGGCTAATTTAATTCCACAAGTGAACAAAATAATCTTGCAATATGTAAAGAATTTAAATTTGATCTATATTTGCTATCACAGAGTCTCTCAAATTTTGATATTTTATTATGCAGGCACAGAGTCACAACAGAATGACAAAAAAAATCAAGACTGTTCAAAACAAGGTATCCCATATCCATCCCATGTAGCACTACAAACCTGATAAAAAAAGGAAAAAAAAAAAATTTAAGAAAATGCCCCATGTAGAAGTTCCCAAGCTGATGGAAAAAGACGAGGCTGTGCTAATGTTTTATATCACAACAAAATTACTACCTGAGTTTAACTTGATAATAGCACTGTTTATTAGACATGAATTTTCACAGTAACAAAATGAAGAGCAAAAAATAAAATGTAAATCCTGCCCATACAGCAAGTGCTAAAACATTATGGATTTTACATGGAGAAAAAACAACCCTCTTTGTGGCACAGATCAGCAGTTAAAGCGTTCACACCCTGGCTGTCTTGGACATTTAGACTTGTAAATGAAAAATTACACTACAATTTTGTACATCTATTTTTACACTAAAAATGAAAAAAAGCAGTTATAAGACCATTGCAGCAGAAATCACAGACAATTACAATTTGTGCAGCCTAGTTTGCTCAGCACTCAGATTAATATAACACGATTAAATATGGAAAAGAAGAGGGTCTGAAAGCTCCTGAGGGATATCATTAGGGCAAATTGCCAAAGAATGAAACATGAGCCAGTCAGGAGAGTCTGGAAGCTGCAGTGGTACCAGGGGACTTGAATGTTCGACAGTTGGAGCTTCAGTAATGTGTGAACTGCAGGTTAAGGTATCAGGAGACTCTGCTCACTGACACACAGAATGTCACTATTGACCAGCGAGCTGCCCGAGCCTGACAGCTACAAAGCAGAAAGCCAAGGATATCATAATTCCCTATTTAAACTCTTCCTTGCAGATTAACATCTCCTTCCTTAGCTTTATACCACACCTCTGCAACTACTCTCATTTCGGACTTATAATAATGGGTATTTTAATAACTATTGGGTTGTTACTAAGAATTGATTTGGGGGAAGAAATAAATGAGTACCTTCTCCCTGTTCTACACAGTGGGATTTATGAGGTTTATTTCCATATTATCTCTCTGTGTAGTTGAACTAACACCACTGAGAGCACAGTCCAGCTCAGCATCGCGTTTTTTGCTCTTTCTCTCAGAATAGATATGGCATTACTAATTATTATGTCCACATACTTTTGTACACAGTATATAAAATTCAAAATACAACAACAACCTATACAAAAATTTGCATTTCACGTATTTCAATCAGAGGCTGAAATAAAGCTGAGCATACAGTTACACAGGATATCCTCTGAGTATACAGTTGCCTCCTCCTCCTCTTAATAGGCATTCTTAAATTATGAATTAGGATGACTATACTATTTGCATGAAGAAATTTCCCTATCTTATGCATGTCCGTTATATTTTAATTCTCACTTTAACAGCGGAAGTGTGCAATTCCTTAATAAAATCTTAAGTTTTATTAACTCATTTTGTAATCTGTATTTTAGTGTGGCACTCACACTAACATCTATTTACCATTTATAGTTTTTAATCTACTAAATTTTATTATTTCTAGCAGGAAAGGTAAAAATTTGATTACTTACACATCAAGCTTTTGTTGTACTGTTCCTTGCTTTTCTATTTAATAACATCTTAATGCAAACTCTTATTTAAACATTTTCCTCTATGCTGTTGCAGTAGGCTTCCAAACATTTTAGTATGCCATGAATATGTTTTATAGTTTCCTGTTGTATACAGCCTGTAACAGAAGCAGCTAAGGGATTATGCTGCTCTTCAGACTGTGTCACATTTTATTATTCTGCCAACTCTGCCTTTAAGCAAATACTGATAAGATAATTATGGATTTCATATTAAAATTTGCACACTTGCAGTAAAAAAATCTCTTTTTTGCCTTTTTTACTGTTTCAACGGTGACCGCATTTCTCCAAAGCATTAGTTATTTAAATAACCTTCCTCTTTAACTGACACATCCACTCACAGCACAGAATAGGACTGCTGTGAACCCTGGAATAATGCTGCACGTCTTAAGGAACCAGGCAGTTCAGGAGATCTGAAAATCCAGGCACTAGGGAGAACTGCAGCATTTACATCAGAGCTCTACAAAAGTGACACCAGATTTGGGGGTGTCCAACAGTGTCTGTGCACAGGAGCAGAGCCCAGCAGGCACCTGACAAAGGCTGCAGGAGGAGATCCTCAAACACAGCACCCAGCACAACTCCCAGGCAAAGAAATGAGAGTCTGTTGCTTGACCAAGTGGGGATATCTTGTACAGAAAGCAATTCCTTACACTATTCAGGCACAAAGGCATCTCTCTGGAGTCTGTCAATTGACTGCTATCTATTCCAAAAGAAATTACCAAGAATTACCTTGATCTACATCATAGAGCATAAAAATCAAACCAGGTACACATTCTCCTAAATTATCTTGAAGTTGTCTTCAGAGGACATTCTCCCAAACTATGCTGAAGTTGTCCTGTTGTTGCTGAAGTGTACAACCCTACCTACTTGTCTGCTGACAACTGGATCTAAACATCAACTGTGATTCCTTTTACAGGTAGGTTTGTATTAAAGGCAAAAACCTCTGTCCAATAAAAACTCCTGTATGTTTATGTATACACACAGATATATATTACTGCACAACTCCGCAGTTTGGTGAAAAATCTTAAAATACAGCAGATGAGTGCTGCAGAATCTAGTTTTCTCATAATTTATTACCTGGTTTGAGGAAACAAATGATGTTGAGACATCCTCCTGTAGTTCAGTGCACTACAAAAGATCTACTAGAGCTGTGTTTCTATCCACTAAAAAATGGGCAGACAGTTTTTAAGTAAAGTTTTTGTCCGCTGAAACTCATCTGCCAACACTGAATAGAACTTCTAATATTTTTGCTTCCATCAATTTTGATTTTTAGACTGTTTTTCTCCATTTCAAAGAATGTCTTCTGGTTCAACAACTTTTATTTTCAAAAATAAAACTAAATATCGTTTTAAAATTGGTTTAAATTATGTGGTTTTAAACTACATGAACAGCATGAATCAAATTATTTAAATTAGTTAAAATCAAAATTTTATTGTTCAATCCTTTAACAAATAACACACCTAATTTGAAATTTCTAACATTTGCACTGGGCATAAGAAGCTTTATGTTTTATTCCATCAGTAATAGGTTTACTAATAATACTGAGTACAACTGAAAGTTTCAGTCTGTTTCTGATCTCTCCTGATAAGATGCTGCAGCCAGAATCAACATGTGAGCTTTTAAATCCTGCAAGGAAAGTAATTGGTGTTTCCTCCAGAGTACTCCACTGGTTCTGGTAAAATAATTTTTATCTTTGCCCTGCAAAAAAAAAAATTCTGAAACTACATGCCTGGTGAAAATACAGACTCTCCAAATAGTAGGAGACTACATTACAGAGTTTGTTTATTGGGTGACAGAAAATTGATTATTACCAAATCTCAACAAGACTGAAATGATGCCCAAATTCTAGAGAATGATGAGTTAATTTCTACCTCATGGCAATTAGCAGGCAGTTAGGAAGGCTGTTCAAAATTCTATGCAGTGATGGACATGAACAGCCAGGAGAAGTTTTAGTTCAAGACTTGATCAAAGAAGGTTTACCTGCTCCTGGGAACACAAAGAATGCAGCTCATCCCCTCCCGCATGTGGATGCATTAATTCTGATGTGTGTATCTGCTACCCCAATGCTCACTTCTACCAATGAATCTTTCTGCAAAGGCACTGGTCCCTTTTTGTGTTGATCTTTTTACCCCTTCCTCATTTCAGGTCTTGCTAAAACGCTGTGACACGTCTGGAGCCACAGAACTTCAGCTGAAACATTTCCTGCAGACTCACAGAAAATGCTTATTTGATACCTATTGTTCACATAATTTCAATGAGTAACATGAAAATACCTGTATCCTGCACAAAAGGTACCTGGCAGTTCCTTTCTATCTATATAAATTACTTTCTTCAAAGCCTTTTCTATAATCAAAGGTAAAAAGAGAGGAAGAGCATAGGTGGCAAGATTTACACACACTGCAATGCACACTCTAAAGACAAAAACTGATTAGCAGAATCTTGTCAGAAAGCCAAAAACAGCAACAGAAGTTAAACAAATGCTAAAGTAAAATTAACCTGTGATTCTATACAACCTTTCAAAATCTACTGTAAGCAACTGAAGAACTACTGTGATAAAAGCATTTCCTGAAAAATCGTCAAACACTGTCAATCTCTGTCAACACCATGTCCAGAAATGGGTACTGCTGTGCTCTCTCCCTCCTCCCTCACAGTCCCAACGGGCCAAAGAACTGCTTCCCTCCCACTGCCTTGACCACACATATGTTGAAAGATGCCCAAGATTCTGTTTAGCTTCGTTCTCTCATCTTCTCATTAATACCTATAGCAATAAACTGTAGGGGATGGGTCACTGTTTCACCACAATTACAGCAGTCACCATCAGTCTGGACCAACCCTTGTGGCTCCTTCCCCAATACCCCCAGATCATTGAATTACTGAGAAACACTTTCTGCTTCCTGAAAGGGGAACAGTTGCACAGGTGAAAGGCAGCCTCTCCTCTACACTATTACAACTCATAAGACAACCAACTTTTATTTTAGAGCAGCAAACACATCTAAATTCTGTTTGATTGAGAATGAGATCAGGCCTCAAACCCATAACTGATGCTTAACATTTGTGGAGACCTATCCTTCCATCCCCTTCTGGAATGGGGGGCAGGGCAGGGGGAAGACTGCTGGGGAGTCAAAGTGGGAAGGGGGCTCTTGCTTTTGCCAGTTTACAAGAGAGCATAAATCTATTCCAAGCTCTAAAGATTAAACAGTCAGACTAAATGATAAACTTACCTCATTCTGCCGGCAAGGGTGAGAAATCAGTGAGGAAAAAAAATTTAGCAACAAAAGAGAACAGAATATACGGTCCAAGCCATGATATGCAAAGCCACTTCTATGCAGTTGTTTAATTTAGCTCCTGGCTAATCGTTTTCCATCTGCCATCCCCATAATCTTTAGGAAGAAAAAGAGGGAGGACCTTAAATGAGCCATAATGCATTTTCCTCCTGTTGGCAAGATGAAAGCCCAGCTCTCCTCTCTCACAGAAGGGAGAGAGCAAGGGAAATATATTTCCAATTCACAGATGAAAATTTTAACTTTTTCCCTTCTAAAAATTAAAGATGCAAAAGAAAAGACTTATACAAAAAAACTTATTTTCTCCTAGAATTGCTGATTGGTTTTTTTTAGCATTTTTCACTTCCTTTTATCATTCTTTCTGGGGGAAGGAAAGGGAAGAGATGAGTGTTATTCATGATTTTGACAGCACTTCATATACAATCAATTTCAGTCTTTTCTTGCAGTTCTTGATTCACAAAGCAGCATTATGGCATCATTCTTGTGCATTAGTTTGGAAGAGAAAAGAGAAGACTGCAGACACGGCTCGTTCCTTGCCTATGGCTCCAGGAGTGACAGGTTTCCCAGTAATGGAAACTGAGCAGAAAATAGAATTGAAGTGGTAGTAGACAGGTGAGTGCCCAACAAGGAATACCACTGACATACTGTGCCTACACCAGGGACCCACAGGCGCTTACAGAGATAATCAGAGGGATCTATATAACAAAGTAGGTGTGGGTGCAGAGAAAAAAACATGTAACTTCATTCAGTTACTCAACATTTTCATACCACAAAGGTTTTCTGTATTTTTCCTAAGTTGAAAATTAAACTCTTGGAAATTAATCATCAGGTTTTATCCTTAACATGTCAGAGATTGGGTTAATAACACATCTCTTATGACACTAATTTATCCTATAATAAACTAACTATGCTTCTTTATATCATCTGTTCAAAAATTGCAGTTTCCTCACATTTCTTCATTTCATCTCGGTATGTTCTTGATTTGTTTATTCCCATCTTGACATTCATTTATTCCCTAACTTCTTTATCTCTTCCTCACTCACAAAAACACAGAACACCACAAATATATGCATCTTTGTTTCCCTTTTCTTGACCATCTCCTTGATGCCTCCTTTCCTCCTTCCTTTATTTTATGACCCATCTCCACGGAGGAAGAGCTACCCCCCCGTAAAATGAGAGGTCTCTGCAAATGTTTCTCACCTCTGAAAAGAGAGCTTCCAGGAAAATCACTTTTATTAACATTTCCTCCTCCAAGGGAACTCCATGGCATGTTCTTCTGCCATACTCTAATTAAGAAGCAGCAGGGAAAAACTTCCTCGTGAATGGCTTACTTAAGACAACTTACTGCAGCAAGGATAGAGATAACCACCAGTGATGCTATAGTTCATCTTATCATTGGTGAATTGAGGAAAAAAAGATTGATAAAGTAGTAGCAAGTACGAAAAGGGGAAATCCTGCCATAGAAGCACACCAGAACCAGGGCTGGTATTACACTCATTCACCCTTCAGCAACTCCTCCTCACTTTTGCTTCACACAGCCACCAAATGACTTCAGTGGTACTTTCTGTAGGGGTTGAGACAGTTCTACTCAACAGAATAGGGACTCTTCCCCTTTCAGTTCCCTTCAGCCCAGCCACAAAGGACTCAGTTCCTAAAGGCTTCTCTCAGAGTCCCACAGCAGAGCCTGCACTGACTCTACACAGCATTTAGTTCCCTCAATTTCTACTGAATTGCCAAAAGTCATACAAAAAAGAAACAACTTTTCCCCAGACTGACTCAGTCTTGGAGTTTTCTTTTTCCTGCAAGTTTGAAAAATTAAATTCTGGGGCTAATTTGTAGATCTGTCTAGAAGCCTTTTCTTTCTACAGTGTGGATTTTTGAGGTTTGGGATTTAATTTTTTTTTTTTTTTAATAAAACCCAGTAATGGAGTTTTTCATGTTTTACGTAGATGGCAGGTAATAGCAATTTCCAACTATTTACTGGCTTTTTCCCTCCCACTGTCATTAAAAGATTTTTTTAACCATACATTTCATTTTCTTTTCACAAATTCTTCCAGCAATTATTTCTCCTAACGTTATACTGTGGCAATGGGAAAACTATTCTAAACTTCAAAACTGGGACAGCTTTCCAGATCTGGCTGTATATTCTAACCCCTCTTTATTCCATGTTGACATCCCGTAGCCTCAATGCTGGAATTGTGCTCCCTTCAGGCATTCCAATGGGACCTTAACTGCACCTACAACAGTTTACGCCCCTGCCCAGTTTATCTTAGACTGCCTACACATGAACTATAAAAAAAATATTAAATGCCACTTGTCATTTACCTCCAGACCAAATGGCCCAAGTGAGGTTTTATTCCAAAATTAATTCTAATGATGGTTCTGGGAGCACAGTGAGTAGCAGCAGAATATCCGTTCTGCCTTGCAAGTTAATGATAAATTCCCATCCATTTCTTGACTTTCAATAACCAAATTTAGCCCTCGAACACTTCCAGGTCACATAAATTTGAGATATGAATTAAATTTTAAATCTGTAATTCTTTTTCCTGAGTGGCTATGGATAGTGTGACAAGAGCTGAGCAAGACTAACGAGACAAAGAGAATAAAGCCACAACTCAGTCCAATTCACTGAGGGCAACTGGGGGCAACTGTAGAAAGCTTTCTTTGACTGGAAGCAACAGTAAAAGTGCTTCCACAAACGTATTCAGTGCTCCTCCAACATCAAACCAAATAAATCTGTACCTTTTATTGACATTTGGGGTTACCAAAGAAACCCAGAGCCAGCGCCAAGCATAAACTTTTAAGCGCCGTGCTCCGAGACACGTCAGGCTTGTATTACCTGAAACACATCCTGGTCTGAGTGGAGGCAACGTTCAGACATTTGCTTTAAAGTGTAGCGTTCCTCCACCTGCCAGCGCCGGCCGCAGAAGATCCAACCTCGTTAGCATATCACTGACAGGCTGATGAGAAAGCTCCTGTCAGACACTGGCCAGCCGGGTGCTGGAGACAGCACACAGCCCCAGCTGACTAGTTAGGGAGAGACTGCAGAGGTACAATTACAGAGGCATATGACAAGCTTACATGCTTGAGTGACTTGAGAACCGATGACACGGCTTTAAACAGCAATCCTTCCTACCTCCGGTCACAAAACAGCAATAAGTCAACTGATGCACTGTTGTAAAATCATGATTTATTCCTTTGCTTTGAATACATGAGAGTGTGGTATGATGTTCTGGTAGACTACCACAGCAGGTGCACTTGGGGCCAAAACATCTAGGGCCTGCCTCCAGCATGCATAAAGTCAACGCTGTAGCTCAGCCTTTCTGGAAAAGCCAACCCCAGCAGTTCAATAATTTATAGAAAGACTGAACTAAAAAATTATTTGTACTGAAACTCATACAGCTCCATGCAACTAATAAGAATACATGCAGATGCAGTGGCATGTGAGGAAACAGTACTGTGAAAGAACATACAGCCTGACATTTAGGAAAGGTCTTCCTTTTGCTGCTAGAGTGAAATAACTAACAGCTACCTCTGTGAATAGATCAATCCCTTTGTTTCATTCATCCTTTCACTTAATCCAAAGCCACATAATTTGTTTCTCTTTCATAGTTTACTGTTCAAAAGCCAGAAATGGTAATTTTTGCTACAAACAGATCTTATGAAACATAATCCTCAGGCTAGCTGAATCCATCTCCCCCTAACGCTAAGCCTGAAGCAAGCTGTGAGGTTGGTGATAATCACATTATTAAAGTGGTTGGAAAGTCAAGCTAATAAAAGAATCAACAATTAGGGCAAATGATGACCAGAAGCTACAACAAAATGGAGTGGTGGGAAGTTTCCACTTGTATCTTGGTAGTAATTCGAAGGACTGGCAGACAAATACCTACACCAAAGAAATTCTTAAAGGGGACAAGCCCACAAAAATCAATTTAAGGAAGATGCAAAGAAAACACAACAACTGCCAAAATCTGAAGATAAAACAAAGCCTGCTTGGCTGAAATAAAATATAACCTGAAACACCCTCAAGATGGGGGGTTTTTCTGGGTTTTTTTCAGGCTTTTATTTTTTTTTAATTAAAAAACTCTACTCAGCATCTTAAAATATGCAGCCTTCTTCTCTTTTGTTTTTTTCCTCAACAGTAAACCCTTTTAAATATAGCATCATTTTTTGCCCCCTTTTTTCCATACTAGGACTGATCCTTTACACTTGACTATAATGACAGTATGAAATTAATAGGGCCGAAATGGTAGACAAAGAATTCCTGAACATAAGTAAGTGCAATTTTCCATTCCTGGCCCCCACAAAAAGGGTGAGGAGAAAGTGAGCAAGGCCTTGAATTATGCCTTTTGTTATCAGTCAGGGCCCTGAGATAGTGAACCAAAACAGAGCTGATACCTTGAAGGTGACATCACAAGCCAGTCTTCATGAACTGACATAAACACTTGATATTCAGTTAACCCCAAAGATAAGACACAACTCCCTTAACAGAAAGTTATGCTTGATGGCACTATTTTTGAACAAATAATCTTTTCTAGTATCAAGCTGTAATTTAGGAATATTGGAACAGGAACTTTGCAACAGAAAGTACAGTCTGCTGTGTTTTGTATTCAACAGTAAAACAGCACAAAGCTTGCAAAGGCTGATGTCCAAACACACTCCATTTGGTTACTGTATTACATCAAGCAATCTCTATGTTAAAGAAGAAGTATCTTTTGCCAAAAATACATTTAATCATTCTTGGCAATTCAATTAAATTCTTATAGGCAATACTGGAAAGTGTTTCATTAACTTTTTAAACTATATTGCTCTGTAAAGAAGCAAGCCATGCATCACCCCTGCTCTGTTCATGAAAGAGATGAGCAGGCAGCACTTCTGTGAACTGAAGCTCTTAATAAGCCAGGTATACTTTTCTGTTTTATCAGAACTCACTAGTACAAGTGAAAATTAACCAATCCTGTATCAAAAGTGGATCCAACATGATGTGGCAATATGACTTAAGTAATGCTAGTAGACTGAAAAAAAAGTGAAGCTGATGTGCTCTCTCATTTTGGATTTGACCTCCAAGCTATTATTTACATTCACAGCTTGGGGACACTCTCCAGGACATCCAAACACCACTACAAATGTCTGGAAAGTGACATAAATTATTTTCAAATTAAGACACCAGCAAGATGGCTATTAATTCATTAAAAGGTTAGGAATAAGCAGCCAAAGTGCAAACCAAGTGGAAGTTTCTCACAACCAGAATATTCTACCTGTTGTTGTGTAGTGACTTCCAAAGAGAAATCAGATCATTTAAATAAGGTGGTCTAGATCAGCACAATCTAATTCTGGTACTTCCTCTTCTCTTGTCACATCATAGCAACAGAGACCAGCTGAGATGTTCAGCCTAACAAAACAAGTCCTAAGCAGATCGAAATGTAGGCTGATTCTAAATCGTGTCAAGCAGACAGACACGTGCTCACCTGCAGAACGAATCTTCCACAGGCTCAGAGCTGCCATTACAATTCCTATCTGCTCTCTTCTGGAGCAGTAAAACAGGGCTGACTGGGGCATCATTGGAGCTGAGGTTTTTTAATGGTGTATTTCCCCCCCACCTTTTTTTCCCCCTTCAAATATAGCAAGCTGCATTTCAGACTGGCAAAGTGAAAAAAAAATCTGATTCCACAGTTTTGCTACCTCATGTGAGCTTCTGCTAAGACAGGTTCTTTGAAAGGGCTTTCCCTTCAAAATCTATTTGCCCATTCAGGTCTTACTACTATGCTGTAATGCACAATTCCTTCCCCATCCATTTCAGAAAGGGGAGGGGAGCATGGAGAAGGGGAAAAAAACCCCTGTAATAAAATATGGAAATTTCCTGAGAAAAAGTAACATCTTCAGTGGTTAAAAAATCTATCATAGATTAGTAATGTGAAGATTTTATAAATTAATTTAGTATTTATTTTGCTGGTTTTTAGTTGTTCATGCAGCCTCTGCAAATCCCATGTTTCCTTCACTCCAGTTCCCAGGACTGACTTAGCTGCACACCCTGCAGAGCACTGGGCAAGTGCTGCCTTTGTGCACTGCCCTAACTGCAGTGCTGGTCACAGATCCAGGGACCCAACACTGTGCTGTTTAAAAAATAGTAAGGCAATTAAATAATTTCTACTGCACCTAGAATTGTAAAACCTGTCATACTTTTACAGCAATTCTGAACCTTCTCTGTTTTCAATTTAGTTTTGACTCAAAAAAATTTAAAGGACATTTATCCACTATTTATAATCAAAGAATTCTCACTCCTTACAGCACTTGCAAGTCGTTGAAAATAGTAATTTTTAGTATTATATCCAACCTTACCCATGTGTTCATTTATTTGGTAGTGCAACTAGCAGTGCTCAGTAACACAGAATTGATTTTCCACCACAGAGAGCATATTAAACAAAATGTTTTATGCAGCAATCTTCAAAAAAATTTAGGTAACGGTGCTTAATAGGCTAAAGATTCTGCATAAGAATTATACTCTGTGATTAAAACTTGGTTATAAAGAGACAGTCTTGTACTGATGCAAAATTGACTTGGGAGTATTTTTAAAATACAGGGGATTTTAAAAATCTGTGAGGTTCTGTGAAGAGTAAAATAAAATGCCATCTGAATATTTAGGTATACCTTTCAAACGAAATGCAGCATTCTTTTATTAAGTGGCCTAAGCAGGCATAAGGAAGGAAAAGAAACATTTTAATGTGGGCAGTAGCTCAAAACCTTTAATTAAAAAACTGCTATTTGGAGTTGTACATTATTGACAGTCTGAAGAGCTGCTCCAAATCAGAAATATTACAGTGTGCACTCCCAAACCACTCTAACAAAGATGAATCTACCTATTACCAGGTTAGGAGAACAGCTATTATTAGGGATCCTTGATTTCTTTCAAGTACCTCCAATGGAATAAGCCACAAGTGAATAATAAAGATCTTATAATAGCCCTTAAGAATTCTTTTTAGGTTAGAAGGCACAGAAATGAACTCAGGAGAGTTAAAGAACTCTCATCCCCTGATAAGAAAAATAATTAACCTGACTTAATGTATCTGAGTAGGTCTTACATAAATCAGACTTTTGTACTTCAAGAGCCAGACTAAAACCATATATTATAAGAGTATGTAGATATTGTCTTATAAGTACACATGGAACATATCTAAAACCACAAAGGTCTGCAGGTCATTTTGTGAAATGTTCGATATACCCTACTTAAAAGGAGATGTGTGAAGTACTCACAGTGCTTAGTTTGCTGGAGGTAATAATGATTCTTCTCTCATGCAACATACTGGCATAAAGTTGCAGCATGTTGTTCACATCCACAGCAACAAAATATTCAGTGAGGTTTCTCTGTTTAAATAAAAAAAAAAGTTAACAATATAGCAACAGTGGTAGCTAAGTGGAACATTTGATATATATTACTTGTGAACATTTTTGTCTAATTAGTAGGTGGGAAAAAAAAACCAACCCCAAACTATTAAAGAAATCCCTCTGCACCAAAATTTATGCACTTTAAAAATAATTAATTGGGTTTTAAAGCAAATGAAAAGTTAACAGTGGTGTAAGTTATTAATATTTTGCTCATTTCATTACGCTTGTGACTCAGATTTGCCCTTTTGAATTTTCAAATTCAAAAAAATATGAGATTGGATATTATATCAGTATGACCATATGCTTTCAAGGTGACCATTACTCCCAACCCAGGAACAGACCTTTCACCATGGTGATAACTGTTCTATCACAGCTACAGTAATAAAACTGCTACTTTGCCAGGCTCTCTCAAAGTCAACACATTTTATTCCATTACAAGTACAGCAAAACAGCTTGTTGAACAACACCAAACTTTTGCTTGAGCTGTGTACACCAGGACATCAAACATCCTGCAGAACTGGTGGAAGGTACTGGCTTCTTCCTGCAACCACCCTTTTCACCCTGGTAAGAATCCCACTGTGGGGTTTAATCAGAGGTAAAGTCACTGGCACCTCCTATTAATAGTTCAGACATCAGAAAAGTGGGGAAAAAAAGGGTGGGGGGATCTCTGTGTTCCAGCTGAATGTAACTGTTATTTCCGCAGGGCACAGCACCAGAGACACACAAGTTCTGAATAAGCTAAAATAGCTACCAGCAAAATTGCCTCGGAAAACAGCAAATTTCTGTAAACATTGTATGAAAATATACTAATACAGCCAATATGCAAAATATTTAATTTCACACATTCATTATCATATCTGTAACCAGAACTGCTATTCATCTCTTCTCAGGGACAACACTGTTACTGAATGTTCATGTAGGAGGTCTATCAAGGATAGGCCCCACCAGAAGGACAGACATCAACATTGGAATTTTACACTAACATTCTATTCTGGCTGTGGCCAGCACACAGCAGCAGCAAGGTCACTCAGCCCTGAAAAAACAGCCGGGGCAAGATGGGTAGGAAAAGCTTCAGAGTGAGGTGACTTCCTTTTTGGACATATTGCAACATTAAACAACAACAAAAAAAAATTGAAAAAACAAACATCCAGTGGTCAATCCAGTTTCACGCAAATTCACAAACCAATTATTAATTTCAAGACATGGAGTATTAGTTATTCTTGGTCCACACTGCATAGAATTTTGGTAGAGATGAAAACCAGAGATTTAGGGCTACAAACACTCAATTTTAGGAAAAAACCTCTGGTCTTTCAACTGTTACTTTTAAGGAGTTGTCAGAAGCTGATGCACCATGGGAATCTCAGTCCAATTTACCCTCTAACACTGCAGTTGATAATGGTGTGCTGGTTCTGTGCTGAAAAAGCTGTGTTAAAAAACAGTTCACTATCTTGTACAGACCAATTTATCTTGGGGAGACAGTCACAGTTATTTCTCTGTTAGAGCTGAAAAGTTACTGCCCCTGAAATATGTGAACCTTATAAGAAAAGGTAAAAAAATTCATTTTATAGCTAATTTACTGTAATTACCTCATCTCTTCACTCCTTGAATGTTCTACCTCTCTATTAGTACTTTACTATTTTGATTCATACTGAAAGGATGAGACTCTAATTAGTGGTGTAAAAAGTAATTATAGAAAGGCACCTTAAAGTTATTTTACCTTTCTCAAACCAGAAAAATAAATCTACATTGGCATCACTGCAAGAGCCTTTATCAGCCCCAGGCCCAGCTAGATGCTTTCCTGTATTTTCTTCAACTTAAGCCCATAACACACTTTCTAGCCTCCAAAACTGTATTTTAGTAGAAAACCAAACAATAAGTTAAGAGATTCCTTAACAATAGAGGCATTCAAAACATTAGGTGAAACAGATGAAAATATGCATTTAAAAACTAAGCCCTGTCCTACCCTAGCAACAAGTGTCCTCTCTTTTATCTCTCCATCCAGCAATTTCCCCTGGTTTCTTGAGTTGCAACATGGTCCATACCCCCTCCTCAGAGTCCTTTCCCAGCAGCACAGATGTCCCTCAGGCCTCCTCTCTGCTACCAGCACCCTCCTGCTCCTCTCCACCCCAGTTTCCCAGAAAAAAAACCTTCCCTGGCCCATGCCACCCTGCATCCCGGGGTGCTCCCTGTGCCCCAACACCATTAGCCACCAGAAATGAGTTCTGGGGCACTGCATGGTTTTGGGAGCCCCCACAGCCTCCCTTCTAAAGGAGGTCACTGTTTGAAAGTGTAAAAACACACGCCTATACAGCCATAGACAATTCCAGATTTAGAGGCTGAAGGGGGAAGAAAGTACACTTCAAAGCTCTTTTCTGAGATGCTACCTAGCTAAAAACGTCACAGAGAATGTGACCTGAGATTTCCCATTTGCAATTTACTCACAGCATCATCCAGGATTTAGCATCTACATAATGCAAGTCATCATGAAGAAAATAAAAAAAAACCAACAACCCAAAAAAAATAAAAAAAAAAGCCCCAAACCCCCTGTTCCTGGTGCTTGGTCAGCATCCAAGTATACAGCATGTTTTCCAAAAGCCTGAAACAATGCCTTCTTGCACAAAACATGACTGCATAATCTTGATGGCTGAATTTGCAGCTGAGCAATGCAGTGTTTAAAAGGCAAGTATTCAAATAAAATACGAGGTGCACAAGCAGAATACATCTTATATCAGTAATCCTAGTAAATGCAAAGAAGGCAAGTAACTACAAGCAAAGGGTGGATACAGCAGTGGTCAGAAATGCCCTGTTAATGCTTTAAAATGGGTTAATGAATGCACCAGTAACTACCAGCTAAAGGTTGCAATAACAGACATCAATCATTTCTAAAAACAGTCCTAGGGAAAAAAAAATCTCCTCTTGATAAAAGCAAAAGTTCAGCCTAGCCCAGAATGAGATCAAATAACAAATGGAATACTTACACTTTCAGGGATGGTTGGCAATCCAGTTATATCAGGAGTAATGAAATACGAGTGCTAATCGATGGGAAAAAATAATTGATAATTTATGCACACAGGAAAAAAAATTATCTTCATAAGAACCCAGCTTTAGGATTTCCAACCCCATCTGTATTTAAGCAAACAGCCATTTTTCTAATAATATTCTTACTGCTGCTAGACAAAGAATTAAGCAGATCACGACATGAAATGACAAGCTCTGGTTCTGCACAGCACAAAACCAAGGGAACAAAATGCTGGGCTGCAGTTTTGAAATAACATTGAAATTAAGCCAGCTTTAAATGTTGCCATGAGCTTGAGAGTAGCATTGATTAAATTAAGCATTGAATTAAAAATTGCAACAACAAAAAAAGCTACAGGACAAAATGTAAATTTAGAAAGAAAACAAAAACCATCACATGAGAAAAATATTTAGAATAGAAATATCATTACTTGATATAAATACTCTTTCCAAACATCTTTGAATCAAAAATGTGGTAACAGAAATGCAAGATCTGAAGCCTGAGCTTCTGCAATCATTTATGAAATACATTAACAATTTTATGCATCTTAGTTTGAGGCCATCTAGGATATAAATATAAAATTGATTAAACTAAAACCAGATGTAATGTAAATTAACTCTCATTAATCTAATGCTCTTATTAGTTATCAGACATGGATTTAGCTCAGTAATTTTAAGGCATTTTTTGCATGTTAGTCTAAATTTTGTTGGAAAAAAAACTAGTGCATGTTAAATAAGATAACTATTGATTTTTTAGTTTTTGTTTTTTATAGAATTTTGATGTTTTTTCACTTCTTGTTTTTACAGTATATTTTTATTATAATTAGCAACACAAAGACATAGCTTGTTCTCAAGTCAAACTTAAAAATTATACACCAAAACAAAGTCTATAAGACTTAAATGTGTCTTGCATTCAAGAAAAAAAAATTAATACCATTAAGTCTGTGTAGGAGACTTATTAAACCAGCTTGATACATTTAATAGAAAGTTTTCCCCACAAATTAGGTCATTTGGCAATAGTTTAAATTTAAGGAAAAAATTGGCTTAAAAAAGGCATCCCATAAACATCGTACCACTTGCACAATAAATATCACAGGTATTGTTTCACATCAACACAGGGAAAAAATATTTTTTTCTCCTCTCAAGAAGAGAAAAATACTGAGATTAGATTCAGATAGAATGCCTCCATTCTTCAGAAGTATATTGAGAACAGAAAATTATTCCCTATATGTAATAAGATCACAGAATATTTATCAAAAGATTTCTGAGTAATGAAGTTATTAACTTAGAGAAGCAATTATTTCTAATTAACAAAGTAATAATATTTCACTCATTAAACAGAAAAGGAAGCCAGAACTATGAGAAGCAACAGCCATTACTGCAGTCATGAAGAGTCGTAAAGTAGCAAAAATACTGTGGTATGGAGTCCTTGCACATCTTTGTGAACTCCCTTAGGAAGATGAATGACCTTGGAAGAGATACTAAATTATTAGCTGTTGTCCTGTAGAAAGTTTTCTCTAAAAAGGACACTGAAAAATGCAAGTTTTGCTCATCAGTCCCAGGGTTTGATTTTCGTAGCAGTTTTCACAAAAGGATTATGATGCACACAGACAAAGCTCTGAAGCTGGATTTAAACAGAAAAGGCACGTTAATATTAGATGGGTCTTTCAGGCCAAAGAGAGCAGCAGAATTCCCCAAAGGATAGGTATAAATGAGCCTCCAATCAACAGAGATGTCCTATAGCAGGTGATTACTTCTTTAATTATGATAGGTTTTAGATAGTCAGTGCCTTTTAAACTCACCGATACAAGACAAGGCTGTTTTTTCAAAACTTGCTCACTTGTAAAAATCATCTCTTGGTTCTTATGCAAGATGAGAGAAAGATTGAACAGTTGACTTTTGAGTTTTCCAACAAAAAAGGCCAAAGCTGGCTCTACTGCTTATAATACTCCATGTTTAAAATACTGGCTGAAAGTAAGTTTCATTCCTTCTATTCCTCCCCCATTTGAATTCAGACTTAGCTAGCCTTCCCAATAACAACAACATTTAAAAAAAATTAAAACAAACAAAAAAAGTGACCTAAATTATTTTTAAGCTCTGGTTTCATAGAACAAATGACCACCTCATAAATTTCAGCTACAGAGTATTTGTTACTGGGACCAACAAGTGAGAGTAGAACTGGGTCCGTAACTGGACAAAGGCATTTTGGTGTCTCTTGACCAAAGATTGCTAGGAAACACCACATATCCAGATACTGGATGTAATTTATGCACGTTATGCACACACAATCCTAAGGACCACTGTGGTCTGCCACCCAAACCCTGCTGCAGCATTCATGAGCCTTTACCCTGCAGCACATCTGAGTGAATGAAATCTCAACCAGACTGATCCTGGCACAAGGAAAAGCCATCTCAGGATGTCAGTTCTACAATTATTTTTCAGACTGTAATTTAAGTCTATTACTACTGATGGTTCCAGTCTAGTTTTTCTACAATATCTAAGGACCAAGAAAGAAACATCAGCACACAAGACTTGAACTGAAAGTGCCAATAAATATTTCCCTGCTCCCTGTGGCATTACAAAAACAGAGATCCCTTTAGATCCAACAGGCATTGGGATTCCAGCTGACCCATTCCTCCCTGCTCTGCCCTGTCTCAACCCACAATATTTGCTCAACGGTCTCCGGAGCCAAGAATTTGGCAAGAGGTCTGCATTTAGATAGCCACTGTTCAGCAAGGAAGATTACAAAACTCTTTGATATAACTGGGAACAAGGCATAATTGAGAAAAAACAATTCCAAAGTCAGACAACATTGAAATAAAACCAACAAGTATCGACTTTATAGCAAGCAATCTGTCATTGCAGCGCAGCCAGCTGTATTCACCAAGACATGTCCACATTCCCCACAACATTCATTGTGAGGTGGGCAAGTCATAGACAAGATGAACTTGGTGAGAAATACGTGGGAAAACATATTTAAAACTTCTCTATATCCCTCTGAACCACAGGAGTTTTGAAGGACATTTTATAAAGCATTTTAGAGTTGCCAAATTATAATTGGTTGTAATACTATAATTAATGATAGCAAAATATTATTTGAGATGCAGAAGTATTTTTGGCAAAGGTGCTAGGAATTGAAACATTACACTGACAACAGAAAGAAAAAATCTATCAACAGAAACAATTTCAACCTCAGCCTCAAATCCAGTTCATTGTTCTGGTGAAAAACAACACACAAGACTGGAAGGACTTTCAAATACTTTCAATTAGCACTGTACAAGGTGGGAAAATATTAGGTCTCTATAGCCTAGTGAAAAAACAAGGAATCTGAAATATGAGAAATTAAAATAAAATAAAGGTAGCATTATGTTAAACAGCAAGGATCAGAAACTGCTGCAACAGAAATGGTAGACTCCGTTTTTCCTCCCTTCGTAATAGGGCCAGATGCTTTTCTAGAATCTGTGCTTACTTTAATTGAAGTACAGGGCTTATTTCTAAAATATATGAGCTAAAAGTCACAAGAAACCACACAAATCAGGTGAAGGTAAATAATCTAACAATATTTCAGTACGTGTGTAAGCGAAGGCTTTGCAAAATCACTTCTAACTGTGTCCTGCAACATGCAATGGTTCCACCAAGGCCCAGCTATTTGCACAAGTGGGCAAGTGCAGTAACTGCACAGATGCTCTGAACATGCACAATGGCTCAGCAGAGGTTCTGTGCTGGCTTTATATTTCACACAAGCTCTACAAGTGTGTTTGAACATGCATTCACAAGCTAATTTTGGTTAAAATTTCAGGAACTGTAACAATGACATATCCACTTTTTTGACGTTTCTGCAGCAACACCATCTTGCCCCACTATCACCATCCCATCCCACATCACAAAAAATTGGAGCACAAAAGCGAAGGAGGCCTGGACACATTATTTCACTGAGATGTGCTGAAAGTCTCACATAACAAAGTGTACTTCTACACTTCTTCCTGCAGCATTTTTGTATGATTAAGCAAAACTACAAAAAAGGGGAAGAAAGATGGGAAAGCAGCCAGCTTTCACAGACTTTTGACCAATCCTGAAACTGTACCTACTCAGACTTAAGAGGCAATAAAACTGAGTTAGTGTCTCCGGATGCACAGCAGGAGAAACCAAAATTGTCTACATGAAACAGCTGGAAACACAAAAAAGTAGTTCTAGCACTGTCAGATTCCACTGCAGTTTACTTTCTCATCCATAGAGCAGAATTCAAATTTCTGCTTCTTTATGACTACAATTTTTAGAAAACAACATGAGACAGAGACAGACTCTACCCTGCACAGAGGAAAAAAAAAGGTTGTCCAATCCAGTTAAGGATGGGAAGCAACATAAATTTACACTTTCAAAGGGTTGAGGTTTCTTTTTCTTTCAACTTCACCTACTATTTCATAGTCAGTCGGAATAAAATAGAAAAAATACTTACCACACTTAAACTGACTAAAGCATTCGCCTTTGGCACAGGATGGTTATACAATGATTGTAACAAATCATTTGAGTCATTTTCCTATGGAGAATACATTTTAAAAGTAATTAATTATCATATAAAAATTAATTACTATTTACTACACATCAAACTACATATTGACAAACAGATACAAATATTTAATAACCAAAACAATTGTAATTCATAATGAAGTATTTAAATATTAAGTATAAAATTCAGGCCAGCTTTTTATCTCATAAAATGATTGTATCTGCAAGTTAAGCCAATCTCTTACATGTTTCTCCACTCACCCCTTAAGGGACTTACAGCATCTGCAACTGAAAACCGGGGTACCATGTCTAGCTGGTCTGTATATCCTGGACATCATGTTCCTTAAACTGTTAGTCATGATATATGTTTATTTTAAAATTTATTAAATATATCTCATCAAAACACACAAAACAGTTAAGGTTTACTAAAATGTACTTCCAGCTACCTGGTTTAACTGGGATCTGTCACTTTGGTCTCTAGAAGGGATATTTACTTAGGAAAGAGAAGTGATTGGAGCTTTTGCTGGTTTGGGGTTTTCATTCGGTTTAGGGGTTTTGTTCACAGTGATTAAATTCTTTATGTTGCCAAAGTAAAACCAAAAGTACCAGTGACAAGCCAGGGACAGCTTTTAAACAAATTGTTTTGAGTTTACAGAAAGCTTCTGCCTCTCCCTGTAAGAAGAGGATGCTACTGGACCTCATAGCAGTGAACAAGGCTTTGGGTCCAGCTCTTGGTCACATGAACAGTGCCTGGGCCAGGAGGAAGCAGCATCGTCCCACAGCCTCCTCAGCAACAGGTATGGCTCCAGGCAGGGGAACAAACTGCTTCCCTGCATGCTGCAACTCTCTGACCCACCACAGCAGTTGCCTCAGCACATAAAACAACAAGCCCTGCTACCTAAATTGCTTGAAGTAATAACTGCAATGCCAGCACTGGTGATCAAGACAATCCCTATCCCCTTACCTCAAATACAACCTTAGTAACAGCTTTTTTCTACTACAGTGAAATAGGGACCAAAACCAAGGTCTAATTACAGCATCTGTAAGACTTATATATATTCCACTTCATTGAATCACACAGCTAAAACCAAACTTTCCTATTTATCTTTTTACATAAAATATCATCATTCGCCATAGTTCACTTACTATAATGCATAATTATTGCTTATTCTATACTTCATGTATTTTTGGGATGTCAGCTTTTCCAGTATACAGCATATGGCTAAATATTGATGCTTTTTTTTTAATTGAAATCTAATACACTAATATAAAGCAGAAAGGTACAGCTTTAATGTTCTCCATAAAGACAGATGCCAGTAGCTCCTTTGCTGTGTAATCTTGGAATACCTCTAATTGCTCATGAATATGCAAACTAAACTATCGTGATTCTTCACCAAATGCTGCAAGTAATTTTGTCTTGCTACTTGAGATGTCAGAATTACGAGGTAGTTTTTAGTTAATATGAAGGGTGTAACAGTACATCATATTTTATACAGCTCTGAACAAAAGTGTTTGCAGCTGATATTCAGATAGTTCCAGAGAGCTACAGTTTACAATCAATACGTCATGCAGCTCTCCAGTGATGTGACACGACTCACACTTCACACAGGACTTGTTTATGCTGAGACTGACACGTTATAAAGGTATATTTTCAGCAGCTTTTTTAGAATAATATGGGATTCAAGTGACTGTGGAAGCTGTATGTTCAGATTCTTTGAATTTCAGTAAGAGGAAGAAAACTTGCTTCTAAACTTAAACTTTTAAACAATATAGAATCCCTTTACAGTATTTGAAATGGTGACTAATATTTAAAGGAAAGCATTTTACAAAAAGAACTAGAATATGTAAAATTACCTGTTCTTTAGCCAAATAATCTGCCAGGGTATTTAGGAGCTTGTAGTATACCTCAAACCATGGTAGGTAACTAAAACAGGAGGAAAACAGTGTTTTAATAAAATAGCCATGTATTTTTCCAGTGCTTATAAAATATGATGATTCATCTGACTTGCACATTTTTATAACACTTCTGCATATAAACAAAAAGCATACCAAACTTTTCCCCAGAAATTTAATGGTACATCACTAACAAACAGTATAGATAGATGGTTTCTTTATGCTGAACACCTGCATGAAGTTCCATTCAGCACAGATTAACTCAAAATACTCAGACTTCTTGGTATTTTCAAGGCACCAAAAAAACCATTTGAAACATTTTCCAATCTCACTCCTAGTATCATTAAATGTTACAGATTTCAGCAGTTACTTGCAATTTTGAAACCCTACATCTTCCTATACCCAGTGGACTGACAGACCTGCTGCTTCCCTGGAGAATGAAAAACAACTTTGGGCAGACCAGGTAACCCTATGTGACAAGTGGTGCAATGTTTTGCAATACTAGAGATGTCACATTACATGTAAGAATACTGGTTCCCCTATAAAGTCATTTCTATAGATAAAATTAACTTCAAAAAAAATAAAAACATTCACCAATATTGCAAACACAAACACATTAATACATCTATACTTAAAAGACTTTTAACATAAGTTTGGAGCCTGTGAGCACAATACTCTCAATGAGTTAAACAGAATCCAAGACAAATAAGACATAACAGAAAAGTGCAAGAAAAGAAACTCAAACACAGTGGTATCAATTCCAATTTGCCATCTTCTAAAGAAGTTACCTTTAACAGTGATTTCATCAGAGACCACACACTACAGAACGTTGCACCATCACTATTTAAGATATTAAGTCTGATAAACTAAATAATAACAATATAAATTATGCCTTATTCACAAGTTACACACTCTCATTTCTGTTAGAATTTTATCACAAACATTAATGAATAGGTAATATTATAGTTAATATTAGTTGAGATTAGAAGGGGGAGCTGAAAAGGAAATAGTGCCTGAAAAGTTTACAGAACATTTCATACCCATATATAACACTACTACAGACTTCATTCCTCAATGCAGTGTAAATCCACAGACATGTATTTCTTAAAAGCTTTAGTGCACTCTGCAGACAGACCTTAAATTTCAAATTTATATATTCCAGGAAATATGCTAACTGCAACTGCAAAAACCCAGTGTGCAGAACCGAAATGTTTTCCCTGATAGGAAAAGGAAAACTGTCAGGGGGAAACCCTGGCTGGTAGAGAAGCCAAGCACTGCTTTGTGCAGTGAGTCCAGTGAAGGGTTATGTTTTCTTTGTAACACCTCTGTTCTCAGTACCCAGCTGGCAAGGCTTTAGAAACAGATCCTGATTCTTAGGGTAAAGAAAAAGCACAGCAGAAATCCAAACATGGTTATAGTTAATGCATTTTCTAGCAGTCTTTGCTTTAAAAATGCTTAACTATTGGCTCCTAAAAAAACCCAACAAACCAAACAAAAAAACCCCCATAAACAAACAAGCCTCACCAAAAAAAAAACACCAAAACCTAAAAACACACAAAACCAAACAAATAAACCCCACAAAAATCCACCATGAATTTACTCTTGCAAGGCCAAAGATACAAAGGCAATGATTTGATTATTTCCTCTAAATCCACCATACTAATGTCTTTATCACACTTTACCATACATTGTGCAGGCTATTAATCAAAACAAGATCAACCTCCTAATGCTCACAGACATTTTTAATGCTTGGTATTGCTGACAGTGGTTAAGGTGTGATATTATTACATTTGTTTTTCAACATATTCTTAATATAATTATAAAATTTATTTTAGTGCACCTTTGCAAGGCCACTCAGTGCTTACAGGTGTGAACATTCCACGCCCTCATAAAACACCCACCGTATCAGCACCTAAACCATCTGATCTTTGAGCATTCTTTCACCTAGGACTCCTGTTCTGTTATCTTCTCCAATCACACTAACCTGGTTTTACACATCACTGAAACACAGCACAGAGAGGCAAACAGAAATAACTGTTCACTGCCGTGTTCAGAGTTTCTGCAAATGTCAGAGCTGTGGAACAGCTTCACAACCTGGAATTACAGCAGGGACTGGAACACTGTCCTAGCATTTTGTCAAAGTCAAAGTTCAAGGTGGGTATAAATCACAAAGTATTTTTATAACACTGCACACACAAATGGGTAAGACTGTCTAAAGGCTTTCCAGTCTCTTGCTATCACCTCTGTGTAAACAGTATATATGACCCCAGCACATTTTGCTGTAGAATACTCCAAAACCTCATCTGATCATCTATATTGGATAATGAACATTTATGAACAGCATTCTATAAAAAAAAATTCTCCTATTTCAATAAAATATTAACCATACTTCTCTTCTATATGCATGATCTCAGCTCCCCTATTACCGAGAAAAGAAAAATTAAATGCAATTTTTAAGCATTTAAAAAGGTCAAATTAATTATTTGAAATTAATGAACCCTAACAGAAAGCCAAGGGAGATTTTTATTTCATACAGTAAGGCATGCTGACCAAAGTACTTGCATAGAAATTTCTTCCCTTAGCAACATCAGGTTGATGATACACTTCCATGTCTTTGTCTAACAAAACCACTAAGAAAAACATCCTACTTGACCACAGTTTATGAAAGTCAGTGCCCTTTATGAGCTGAAAGAATGGTAAAAGAATTGCTTTAAGCTTAACCAGAGACACAAGGTTAATATAATTTCAATGTGTCTCTTAAACCTGAAAAATTAAGGAAATTAAAACAAGTACATTACATTATATGGCATGAAACCAAAGGCTACCAGAACCTGTCCTCTGCTTCTTTTCTACATAATCTTCAGTTCTTCAATTATACAGCCTAATTACAAAAGCTTTTGTCAATATTTCTAATTAAAATGTTCTTCAACAAAATATTACAAAGATCTACTAGAAAGCAAAAAAGTTTCCTTTATATTTTTCTACTATGTATTTGCTAATTGTAATTAATTCAGCATAATAAAGAATCATTATACCTTTTTTTCATCAACAATAAAGAGTGCATTTGAATGTGTGCATATACAAAGCATCTCTGCATTCAAAAATGCTTGTTCATAATAAAGACACCATCAGGTGGTTTTTAGATTCTCAACTCAAAGATCAAGTATAAGCTCTTTGCAATTTGTTAAATCCTCAAGGCTGTCAATCATCACTTTTGTCCTCTTTTATCATAGGCTAATTTTGGAAGCATGTTTGTTAATAATCCTATTAACTGATTGTGACTACTCTAGTAAACAGATTTATTTGTAGATAAACACTGGATGATATAGGCTTTACATCCTTATCCATTATATCACACTGGACAAAGAACTGTATATGGAATCACAGAATCCTGTAGGTTGAAAAGATCATTAAGTCCAACCATCAACTCAGCATTGCCAAATCCACGTCCCAAACATCACATCTACAAGTCTTTTAAATCCCTCCAGGGATGGTGAATCCATGACTTCCCTGGGAAGCCTGTTCCAGTGCTCAACAACCCCTTCCATGAAGAAACTTCCTAATATCTAATCTAAACCTCCAGTGGTGGAACTTGAGGCCATTTCCTCTTACCCCATGACTTATTAGCCAGGAGAGAGCCGGACACCCACTTGCTACACCCTCCTCAGGTGGTTGTAAAGAGCTAGAAGGTCACCCCTGAGCCACCTTTTCTCCAGCTAACACCCCCATATAAACACCCCCAGCTCTCTCAACTGCTCCTGATCAGGTCTGTGCTCCAGACCCTTCACTAGCTCTGTTATCCTTCTCTGGACATGCTCCAGCATCTCAATCACCTTCCTGAAGTGAGTAGCCCAAAACCAAACACGGAGTTCAAAGAGTGCCACGTCACCAGTGCCCAGTACAGGGGGACAATCCCTGCCCTGCTCCTGCTGGCCACACTATTCCTGATCCAAGCCAGGATGCCCTTGGCCTTCTTGGCCACCTGTGCACTGCTGGCTCTTGTTCAGCCACTGCCAAGTCCTTTTCCATCAGGTAGCTTTCCAGCCACTCTGCCCCAGCCTGAAATGCTGCATGGGGCTGTTGTGACGCAAGGACAGCACACAGCATTTGGCCTCCTCGGCTTGCTTGGCTTTTGTTTTTATGACACCTAAAATCCAGAAGCATTATGGGTCAAAGGCTTATCTTAGCTTGTCCTATTAACAAGTCTTGCAAAATTATTTGATCTTTGCTAGCAAAGTAAAGCAAAAAGTAGCAAAGTTTCTATGTACAGAAAACTCATCCAGCACACAAATGTCCATCAGCATCTATAAGCTGGGTAACTATTTCTTTTTAAGTCAGTACAGAAATGCATTATCTGAAACACATAGGTTTTTTTAAGTGGCTGATTGACAGAGGAAGCCTGTAATATATTACTCCTCCTAACTCAGAACTGGCACACTAATATGTACATTAATATGTACCTCACCCACTAGTATGTACCTTAATGTGTTAAGGTACATACTAATAGGTACCTTAACAACAGATAAAAATCAAAATTAAAGCCCATTACCAGAAAAACCTCACCACCATACCTGTATTCATAAAATTATTTATGAGCAGTCAGTATATTTCATAATTAATTAGCAGTCTTATGAAAACGTCTAAAGGTTATCAATAAAGCCCCTTCACAGTAGAGAAAGTAAAGGAAAATCAGGGCTTTAATGTTCAATTTTAACGTATTTGGAAGCCTAAATTAATTTCAGTTCTTAAACTATGCAGCCACTACTGGTTTCTTATTTATTTTTCTTTAATTGTAGCCACTGTCCTTGCATTCCTCAAGTTACAATCACTAACTGTTTGAAAAACAAACATGTAAGACAAGCAGAGGACAACATCCAAAAGCACGCCACAACTTCTCTAAATATTTCTTCCACAATCATGAGAAACATAAAAATATAGACAATATTAATAGATATATATTCCCTGATGGAGAATACAGGGGTCTTTATTTGAAAGTACAGCCTCTGTCTGTCAGAAAAGCAAGAGACCAAGATCCTTCATGGTTAATTAAAAACATACTTAGCATTTTCTCTTAATCCAAATGAGGCACAAGGCAGGAGCTCAGACTTTTATTCAAAGTCACGCACAACCCTTGTTGCCACAAGTAGACTTCCACCTCACCAGTGCTTCTACTACAGCTCTGATAAAACTTTTACATTCATGAGTCAAAGGTTAAACAAAGGAGAGGAAATGTTTTCTGTCAAATAGTCAGGTAACCACTAACAGTCCTGAACTATCAGCAGGAATCTAACTTCTAGTAATCAAATAAAACTAAGGAAACTGCCTTTCCGTAGCTAAACGTCTAATGTCTAGGGGCTACTTTTCTGTCTGGAAAATTGACACAAAATGTGTAAAATTGAAACATTCTGCTTCTGAGGGATTTGCCTAAAGGAAGAGAGAAAAAGTTTCAAGCGTGGTCTGAACTAAAGAACTACAAAGCCTTACCACATAAACCTGTCTTCCTTATTAGAGCATTTCATTTGGAAACGTAGGTGACAATTTTACAGTCATAAAATTAATGAAATCTAAGACTGAGCATTTTAATGATGCATTTTGTGTTCCTCTGCATACCTAAGGTCAACCTCAGAGTCCATCAAGAGTTTCAGATTATTTGTTCTTTGTACTAAAACCATTCAGGTAATTCAAAATCAACTTCATGTAAACGCAGAAAGTACTATTTCCACAGCAAGCAGCCGTGATACTTAGAAACAAAACCCAGAAGAATTAAGTCTACTATAATTCAAAAGCAGACATTCAAGTTTCTACTGTGTCACTTCAAATGTCAACTAGTAGCACTATTACCCAAAAATAGGAAAAGTAAAACTAGGATAAAAGATCCAGTATAGGTTATGAGTTCAACAAGGTATTTGACAATATGCCTACTGTGTATCCCTTGTCCTACAGGGCTGCATTAGCTCAATGGTTTGTGGAGAGGGAGGAGGAGACACAGCAGGATTCACACCGAGAGCTTCATGAAGCAGCCATGCAGTTTAATGAGAAGAACCAAATTAAATAAAACTTGCAAAGGAATCACACAGCATTTCTGGAGAATAATCCAGAGTTATTTTCTCATCTTACTATGGTTTAGCACTTTGTATTTGGCAACTGCAGTCAAGCTCTGCACATTCATTCTAGACAACACAATATCACAATTAAGTTCTCCAAACAAAATCACCTGAGAAAAGCTACCTTGGGAAATCTTTATTTCACTTTATAAACATAGAGAGTATTTTAACAATACATTCTGATTTGGAAGACAATTCTATTTACACAATTCATATACATGTGTATATAAAATGTAAAAAACTCCATAAAACTTATAGAGGAATTTTGAATGTACAAATATATTTTCCATTTCAAACCATCCAGTTTGAAGCAGGAACATGTGGCTGCAAATTCAGAGATAATTTCCTTTAATTAGTGTTTCAGATGGAGAATCAATTATAGAGCAAAGTTCCATAAACCACAAGACTTTAATCTTACATGCAGCTTTGAATTGCTGGTGTAAAACCTGAGGACAAGCAGCCTTTACTTCAGCTTTCAGTTAAGAATCCCATTCAGCACTTGAAATTCTATCTCTTTAGAAGCCCTGGCATAGGTTAACACAAGGTTTGGCACTATCCACAAAAGATGTGCACAAGGGAAAAGCTCTGTCCTGCTCCCCACTCATCAGCCTACCCAAATTTCTACAATATTTCCTTCCAATCACTTTGACTGGGTTGTTCCCACTCATCTTTATAGACTTTTAGTTAAATTTCACTTCTTTATGGCAATTCAAGTTTTCTGTATTTGACTATCTCTAATTGTCTTTGTAGAAGCCTCAGTCAGTAATCTTATCATAGTCCTCTTGTCCGAGGGGGTACATCCACGTGCACATGGAGAAGGCAGTTTGATGTGGCATTTCTGTACACCTGCACCTGTGTTTATACAGAAGTCCATGGCTATTGGGCACTGACCTGTGATGAACAAGTAGTCCACACAGCAAATATCATTTTATGTCATTTTGATATGTGGAAAAAAAGCGAGGTTGAACATGCCTACACACTCTTTATATATAAAGACAGCATTCATTTAGTTTGTTGGGGGTTTTTTTGGTTTTGGGGGTTTTTTGGGGTTAATTTAAGAACAATAAGCATGTGCAAAGGAGAGACAGATAAAATGCCCAAAGAAATCTGCTTAGTGAGTCTTCTTTCACTTGGTCACTTCTAATGAATCTTGGAATTCAGAGCAAAAACCAGACTGGCTACTAGAACACATCAGATGGAAATAGGGATGCATTCCTTCCGTCTGAGCTAAACCCAACACAACACACACACATATTCTGGAGATAAGCAGACTACCCAGCTACGAGTACAATGCTGTGAAGCTAGTGCTGTTATGCATTCAGCTGTGCACTGTAAATTTGAAATTGTCACAATAAAAGCAATAAAGGCAATGCTTTGGATACGGTTCAGTGAAAAATTACAGCTTGCTACTTTTCATTTTCCTACTTATTTCTACCAAGTAACAGACCACTGACTAATCTTCAGCTCATGCATGTCCATGGGGAAATGTTAAAAGAAATACCCAGTTTACACCAGCTGAGAATTTACATCCTTTGCTTTGCAGCACTCCACACACTACTTAAATGTACTTGAGTGTGCATAACTGATTAAATGTTGTTACAACCACATAAACAATGCAAAAAATTTTGTTTCTAGCTTGATGAGGGAAGAAAAGATTAACTCAGAAAAAAGAGATAAAAGCATAGATCTTGCCTTTAACAAGGTGTATTTTAAAAAAAGGTATCACAGAGAAAAGGGTTAAATAATATACATTCCAAAAGCCTAACACTTAAATCCTTCTGCAGTATTATTAAAGACGTATTTCAAAGTTCCCAGAAAGTAAATTAATTTTCAGAATAAAATATTTCCCTTCTACTGCTTTCATTATGTGGCAGTATTTTTTTTTTCTTTGCAATATTTACAGCAAACATTTCTTTTCAAACTACTTGCCAAATACATCCTGCATATACTGGCTCTCAACATTAGTATGGCATCTGTTTAAAAGTTCATTAAAATCTTGATGTGCTCTTTCCAATAATTTTAAGAAGGCTCTGCAAGTCTCTATATTGGCTGGTCTTTTTTCCCCTCAGTGTTCATTTACTGATAATCCTTTTACAAGCTGATGTTCAGTTTTTCTCCCTAACTCACATGGTCTATCCTAATTACACCCTCCATGACTACCTGATTTCCATGTTGACCAAATACCTGAAAATCTGCTTTTCTCCATATTCTTCCTACCCTACTCTCCAAAATTCTCTCTTTCCCCTTTGCTGCCAATGCATTTGGCTCCTCCCCTCTTGTGTTTGGAGATTCTCTCTTTAAAAGCAATTTAAATTCAATTTGGTTCTTCCTATTTGCTGCTGAACTGGATATTCCCATCTCCTCTATGGGGCTTGCAGGCTGCTAGGCTCTTAATTGAAGTGGCAAATTTGTCTTCAAATCAGATCACTCTGCCTTTAACTTTATTAAAATGGTTTTAGGACAGCTAAACAATTGGGGGTTTTTGTTACCAAAACAATTATCTTAAGAGAGAAGAAAGAAAAAGCAGAGGGAGAAATAAAGTATTTCTTTGAGGTCACTCTCCCCAACATCAGTGTCTCTTCTGCAACAAAACAGCATGCTCTTACCTTGTGAATTCTCTGGATCTGGTGTTTCTTATACTAGATATAGTCTGGACAAAGAACTTGGAAGAGACACCCAAAAATCTCCTTTCCAAGGACAGGAATACAGAATAATGCACTTCATTGTAGAATTGACAGAGTGCTTGTCAAAGATCTGATTAGAAAGTAAAAATATCCACATAGCAGCCCAAGCCTCTAAGGCTGCAATGTGTTGCTCTCTGCTTTTAAGCAGAAATTTCATGTTATTTAAATAAAATTATTTAGCTTCACAGAAGAATACCACCACATGGGGCTTGGGGCCAATTTTACGTGAAAGCAATGGTAACGCTGCCGGAGAAAAGCAATACCCTGATAGCCAAGTTAAACATATTAGCAGAGAATTTGTAAAAGATAAGTTTTTTCTTGTATTTTTTTATATTCACTCACTGACTCAATTTTTATTGTTGCACCTTACCTTAGAATACAGAGGCAGACCTTGCCTCCTGACGTCAAACGGCAGAATCCAAACCTTTGCTTACTTTCAATGTCGGTGAGCACAAAGGTGAAATGCTGTCCTACTTGGTTTTGGGACACCCTGAAAAACCAGATACAGAGCATAAAACCATTAAATCACATAAAACATGACCATTTCAGTCAACGGGCTCAAGTATTTTCATGCTCAATCCTCAATACAATTCTATTGTTTTCCAATTCCTACACAATCCTCTACAGCAGAATACCTAAGAACGTGCTAGTAATGATTAACCCCTGTCATTAGATGACTGCACTGAAAATTAATTCCCAGAGAAGCTGAAAATCATCACAGACCTCAGTCTACCAATCAGAGAGCACAAATACTTTTTTAATTTATCCCTTGTAATATGTGGCAGGGGGGTTGTGGTTTTTGTTGGTTTTGCTGGTTTGTTTGGATTTTTTTTAAATCTCCAGCAAAATAAAATACAGAAAATCTCCCCCATATGGAAACAGAAAGTAGCAGTTGATCAAAGGGCAAGAGAAGCTAGATAGGACACAGGGATTTTATACCGTTTAACACGTGCATGACAAAGGTTTAAAGATTAGCTAAGTGGTACCACTACCCAGCCTGTAGAGTCTCCCACTCTTTTCAGTTTGGTTTAGCCCCTCATGAACATAAAGTGACTAGAATGAACCAAAAGCCGGTGCTGAGCATACAACATTAGAAGACACACTTAGTCCAATAAAATCACTCATAATTAATGGGTTTTTTTCATTAGGTAATTAAACTCAAATCATTAAAACTAGCACTCTCTTCAATTGCCTTCAACATTCTGGAACAACCTAGTGCCGCCTTTGAACACTGCAAATACTCAATGGCTTGTGCTCCGTCCCTCCTTGCTCAGGTTCTGGGTAGCTGGGATGCTGCACACTGTGCCTGGCACCACAAAGCCATCAATAGCCAGGCCTTCCTGCTCCCCTGCCAACCCTGCAGTTTTCTCTGCCACATCTCTGCACTTTGCTCTTTCCTGCAGAGAGCAGACTGCCATGAAATGTGCGGTGTGGTTTCAGCACCCCTGCACATCCTGGGGCCGGGGGCTCCCACAGAAACCCAGCAGCAGCTGCTCAGTGGGAGCACTGGAAATGCTCCCAGCAGTGACCTTGGCTGCCTCTGCTCCCACACTCCCTCTTCTCAGCTGTGTCCCACTCTGAGGCTTGGAGCTTCCAGCAGCCAGGCCTGGCTTCTCCTTACACCATGAGACACCTGGCAGGGTTAGGCTGGAGTCTCTGTGCACAACCATATTAACCTTAATTGGTTTTAATGTACTATGTGCATCAATGTGAGGCAAAATGTCTGCACACAGGATCACTTTAAAAATGAGATTCAAATTCTGATATTTTCTATTAAAAATAGCCCAGCCAAGTTATGAGCTCAGTGGGAAGAATTTCCGATGCTATCTCACCACCTCCAAATCACAACCTTCCCTTTGCTTCTTTAAGAGAGATCACTCCATGTTTTGGCAGTGTAAGAGTGGCCCAGCTTGAAAACTGCTTCCCACACAATTTAGAAAGAGATGCGAGCAGCAAGTCCCACATTTTTAATATGAGAAACACTCCAAGGCTAAAACTGAATTTCTACAAGAACCCACAAGTTTGCATTCGGTCCCATTTGCTTCAAAAGAACAGCTAACAGAAGCCAGTGACCAACCATCCATCTGGACTACATTTTCTGTTCAGTTTAAAATAGTGAATTAATTCTTGGTTTCTAATTTGAGAGGTCCACTTACGATGTGGGGGCAGCAAGGATGCCAGTTTTTCTACTCCTCTTCAGCAGAATTAAAACTGACTATATGTAAGCCTTACCATAAAAAACAAATGGTAATTGGGGATTTCAATCGATAGATGACCACAGTGTATAAACCAGACACATAAAACATTCCACAAGCACTACAGTTTTAACACTTTTGTAGCATGTTCCATCATGCACACAAACACTGGCCAAGTGACCTGGGGTTTGTGCCTCTCTGTTTCACTGCACCACGTTCAGGTTGTTCAGAAATCAAGTCTCCCCTCCACACACAGGCAGCAGCTCCTGGCCCTGCTACCTGGACCACAGCATTGATGCCTCTCAAGTTTTCCTTACACGAAAATCGGCACAGATAAAATGAAATTATTACATACCAGACTTCCCTCAACAAAATGTTATCTAGACTTTTTATTGGAGCACAAGATAAAGTAGCCCAGCAGCAAAACCTTTCTGCAGAATGCTGGTCTAGGCTGTTTGAAGAGAGCATGATCTGCTCACTTGCAAAGGGAGAGAGCAGGCACAAATCGTTCCCAACCAGTGCTGACATTCTCCTCACTCATTCCTCTGCCTTGCTTTTGACTTACTTTCAACTCTTGCCCTGCAAGCTCACTTTTAATGTTAGTTCAACAATAATAAATCACTAATAATGAAGAATGTGTGTAAATACTTATTAACCCTGCAGACTACAATGGGCTCTTTCAAGGTTATTACAGTTCATTATAGAAATAAAAATAGGTTTTAAAATTTTCTATGTACCTACACAATGCAGAAAAGGCTCTTTAGTACCCAGGGAGTAGGTAAGGAGTCATTTTAAAGATTTTTGTTTACACTACAGCCATTGCTCAGGCCTCATTTTAAGGGAGCCTTGAGAGAGTTCATTAAGGCAGGAACAGAATCACTCCTTCAAACAAAAACCAGAATATCTAATCACTAAATTTATCCTTTGCTCTCCATAAAAACTGCTCTTCTTCCAAATTATTTTATTTAGGATAGAGGAGACATTTGAAATTATTTTTTTCTTCAAATTTTGTAAATTTTTTAAGTTTCCAAAAATTTAAGATCTTATACATGGGAATAGAGATTTCTGTTTTCTTTTAAAAATAAATCATAATGTCCTTGTTACTTATAAAATATCATGTACATGTCCTTGACCAGTGCAAGTAATATACACAGTTCTGACTGAAGCTTGGTGGCTGCTACCTAAACCTGAAAGTTTCACATGTATTACAACTCCCAAACTGACAAGGAAAACCAAATCCATCAGTCAGTCACCTTAATTTCCCCCAAATCAAAGAACAGAATAGAAACTGTTTCAAGCAGGAATTTGAAAACCAGATTTAAGGTAGTGGTACAAGCTGATGGAGAGACTGGGGAGACAGTAACACTAGGCTGGGCATTCTCCTTCAGCTAATTGCTATCCCCTAATCTAAACTTCAGGGACTATTTTCCTCACTTCCAGCCCCACTCCAGGATCCACAAGTCCACAGCTCAGTCTCCCTGCGTGGAGAGCTCCTCTGTTCCAACCAAGTTATCTGATTTGAGCCCTGCCTCCCAAAAAACCCAACCCTTTATAATTCAGAAAAAAAAAAAAAAAAGGAACAGGAAAAAAACTGCATAAGATATGAAAATGGACAATGTCACCACCAAGTATGAAAATTCCCACAGATAAAAAGCACAGTTAGCTTATTAATGGGGTTATGTTTTCAAAACAACAGAAGCATTAAAAGAAACCACAACTACTGAGTAAAGAGTCTCACTGGGAGTATTTAAGCTGCAACAGAAGCCAGTCTAGAAGCTCTGTGTCGGGGCCTGACCATCACACCTGGCCAAGGGTCTATGGAAGCACACAGCAGCTCCTTTGGCATTCCCAGGTTTCCTCTCAGACAGGTGCACTTGTGCACACACACAGAAACCAAACAATCCCTGTTTGAAATCAATTGTTACACTCTT
>VXBB01008799.1:198345-216369 GCA_013399915.1 Illadopsis cleaveri | reverse complement strand
CAACCAAGTTATCTGATTTGAGCCCTGCCTCCCAAAAAACCCAACCCTTTATAATTCAGAAAAAAAAAAAAAAAAGGAACAGGAAAAAAACTGCATAAGATATGAAAATGGACAATGTCACCACCAAGTATGAAAATTCCCACAGATAAAAAGCACAGTTAGCTTATTAATGGGGTTATGTTTTCAAAACAACAGAAGCATTAAAAGAAACCACAACTACTGAGTAAAGAGTCTCACTGGGAGTATTTAAGCTGCAACAGAAGCCAGTCTAGAAGCTCTGTGTCGGGGCCTGACCATCACACCTGGCCAAGGGTCTATGGGAGCACACAGCAGCTCCTTTGGCATTCCCAGGTTTCCTCTCAGACAGGTGCACTTGTGCACACACACAGAAACCAAACAATCCCTGTTTGAAATCAATTGTTACACTCTTCACTGCAGCCTGTCCTTACACTTGTCTCTCACACACACATTCACTATCACACAAGTGCCATAATGAAGTGAGACACAAGATGCAAAGAACTTTCTTGTGTGTAGCTGCTGCTACATTTCTGAGTTTGCAACCCTCCCTTGCAAACTGACTGCAGTGCCTGAAGGGTACAGGAAATGCTGCAGTTTATTTATCTTCACTCATGCAGCTTGAAATACTTGATTGATTATTTACTTTTCATTCTCAACCATTTACTCTGAAGGCTAAATTTTTGTGTAAGATATGTTATAACCACCTTTCACAAGATCTGCAAATCCAATGATTTCGAGGCATTGTTTTGCACTTCACTTGATCACAGCTGAATTTCTGCAGACTTTTACCACAAATATCAACAGAAACAGCATTAGTCAAGAACAGGAGAGTGACAGTGATGTCACTCCTGCTATCATTACTCATCCACTCCAAAAAATGATGAGTTAAACAACTGGCACAGTAATTCCCATACTCGAGCGACATTCTGCTGCTAAGGAGAAATCCTCTACAGCAGCAGCACCATTGATTATTCTCCAAAATATAACACTTCCCAGTGACTGGGTGAGCACCACAGGGGAATTAATGAGGTACACATCACTGTCTCCATGTTGATCCTACAGGCAGTTCCCAAAAGAATACCTAAAAGAAGCCTGTGTGCTTCACGTTCAGCAGGAGAAATGCATTCTGAAAGGGAAAACACCGAGGAATGAAAGGAGCAAGGGAAGTACTTAAGGTGGAGAGAAATGACAGAGACTCAAAGCACAGATAAAAATGAGGGGTCAAGCAGTGATGTAGCACAACTTCAGACTGAACCTGAAATGGCTCCAAAAGAACAAGAGAAGTTGCATCCTCTCTAGTCATCAGCCAGCTACATAACTGCTGAATGTGGAGATGGAGGTATGGACCCTGCAAAGTTACACTGAGTTTTGGGCTGAGGGAAAATACAAAAGACTGCTGGAGAAGGAAAAGTGAAGCAAACACATGCACGATTTGCACAGAGGATTCAAGCAACAAGAGACAATAAAATGGTTTTGTCTGAAGCATTAATATTACTTTAGCAAACATTGAACAGAAATTCAATTCTCTGTCCTCAAATGTCAAGTCCTCCTAGACCATAGGAAAAGAAACAAACTGAGTACCAAAGAAAAGGGTCTTTGTAAATACATACATGCAAACTGTTGGAGTATTATACAATTGTGCCATTATTAATTATAAAATAATTTATTCACAAAAAGAGACATAGGTACTCAGAACAAATGCTCAAGAACTTCTATGATGTAATTAGTTTTTTAAGTCCTTTAAAATAAAATGTAGGCCACAACTAGAAGCAATGAAATTACGTGTTTGTTTTTGATAAAATATATATATAAAACTCAAAGTTTAAGTCATGGTCAAAGAATTTTTTTTTACACCGTTGTGCCTCTTTTGGCTTGACTTTCAGTTTCCATTTAATGGGAGTTACCTCTAGATTTTGAATGACCATTCACAGTATGTACTTTTGATAATTAGAGTGAGTAGTGTACAGTTATTTATAACATCTGCATAAAGTATGCCTGGTGAGAGGACGCAAGCAGCATCAAATAGTGAGAACCAAATCTGGATCTCTATCATCATTGCAGGATAGAGGATAAAAGAAAGCCAAATACATGTTCTCATTTCTTTCTTTTTTCAATTCCTTAAGTAATTAATATAGGTGACTTGAAAGAAAACAGGTGAGAATGATCTTACTACTGGTGCTTTAACTGTGCTTTAACTTTCCTTTCTCCACAATTTGAAGAACACAGATTTCCTACTTTATTTAGCTAGGTAACAGAATGAACACTCCATTATCTTGAATTCTGCTGGGTATTAGAAATTCAGAAGGAATCTATAGAACAGAGTTACATTTTTTAAGTATCTTGGTCAGCAGAATCAGAGGAAGTTACTATTTTTGGACTAGTAATTTCTNCAAAATAAAAATAATTAAACTGAGAAAGCAGAAGACAACTGGTTCTGTTTAAAACAATGGGTGAGGTGTGTCCACACTATAGAAAACACTTGAGCTGAGCAGAAAATGGCAAACACATCATGCAGCCAGTAAGTTGTTGACACAAACGACTCGCCAGCAGCAGTGCCCACTTTCCTCAATGAGCTTCCAGCATATCCATCCCTTGCTCCACAACAGATCTGCCCCTCCTGGAGTTGTTCTATTCCCCCGATCTCACGCTGCCTTTGGTTCTCCCTCAAGTCCCCCAGAACTCGGCTCCCAGCTCCGCAGGCAGCTGCGGGTGCGGTGCCCGTTCCAGAGACACCACGGCACTGCCTGAGCAGTCTGCAGGCCAGACTGAGCAGCTTCACTCCTCTCAGCACAACCCCAGCTCCCAGGAACCTCCACTCCTGTCCAGCTGACAACTTTTATCAAACTTGTAGAAATCTGGCACCTTTGAGAACACTGCTTTACAGTCAAGCATGAGGCCAACAGTCAAAAAGAATCCCTGGGGAGAGGGCACAGGGAGTGTTAACAAACAACAAACTTCCTTCAACTTTTGCCTTTTTGTCCTTTTTTAGTTTGTTTTTTACCCCTTCAGATAATCAGCTAAAATACATACTTAGCTATGCTATAAATTCAAGTATTCCCACAGTTTTTTAAGTTCATCCTTTTTATACAAGCAGCTAAGTGCCTTCTGAGTGGTTCAAGAGAAACAGTTAAGGTAAGACAACTTATTTGAAAATAATTATTCACTGCCACTGATTATCTTCTTGCCACTGGATGGCAGCAACAGAACCTCACCTTTTTCTGTTATTCTCAAATTTTATTTCCATTATTCATTTTCATTACCAATTTTAAAAAGAATTCTGTACATATCTAAAGCACATTAAAGACTTTGATGCTTTAAAGCCAACACTGACAACCATATTAGTTAAGTCATTAAAACAGCTTAAAGGACAGTGAGCTTAACCAGTTCAAAACCCAAACAACTTAATTAAATTCAGCTATAAAAGACTAAATAAGCCTAGCTTACTTCAGGGAAGTTGTGTTTATAAAGATCTTTATTTTGCCACTGTGTTTTGCTGCAAAGACTCTCTTCTTTCCCCTCTACACACACCAGCTTTTCCACTACTGACAGCAGCTTCTTGCATCTGATAGATGCTTCCCATCTCCTACTCACCATCTACAACTGATGCCCATGTTGTTCTGAAATTGGCTCAGCCTGAACATTACCTGGGTGTATCTTTCATTATTTATGCAAATCAATCTTTTAATTCAATCTTTGCCAATTCCGACAAAACGAGTTTTCCAAACCGAGTGAGTTCAATCTATTAAAGAAATTACCATTAACCATTTTGACAAGCCCAAATAAATATTTTCACTAATAAAAACATTTTATATGAACAATTTATAAAACAGGCCGCATTACATGGAAGCCAGACTATAACTGATACCAGAAAGGTAAGGACTAATTAATTATAAATAATGGGCTTGATTCTTCTCTGAGAAGAATCAATTGCATATTCAGCTACTTCCATGTAATTAAAGTCTTAATTTCTTTGAACTCAAACAACACGTTTTCTGTACTGCTTGCTGAGTTTTTACATCCTGGTGCACCATAATATTTTTAATGAAGCTTGCTGCTTGAAGGAAACTGTGTTATATCCTTATACTAACACAGATGGTGTTCACAATTACAATGGACAAAACTGGGAGCTGGAATGTAGCTGTACCTGGATAGAGATATTGCTAAAATTCTGTAAGGATTATATTTTGCTGTGATAGTTTCCTACTAGTGACTTCATACTTACTTGAACAAAGGGCACGTTTTCTCATCTGCAGGTGCAAGTTTAGGGAGTACGTTACATTTGCCTTTTCTTTAAACACTTGCCTCTAATTACACTAAAAACAATTTTCTATGAAATATTTTTAAATAAATGACAACTTTAGCACATACCTTTCAACGTCAAAAGGAAAGCAGAACTTTGGAACGCTGTTCAACACTTCCTGAAAATAAAAGCAAAAGCAATGAAGTTAGGGGGTTTTTGAAAAGGCTTCTGAAAGGTTTGTTTTTAAAAAAATGGCAAAAAATACGCATAACAAGTAGTAAATTCAAGGAATATATGATTACAAAAAATACAGCACACGTTCCTGGACTGAAATAATTGATTATTAAAAAGGAATTAGGTTTGTGCTTTGGCAGATTGCAAAGACAATGCCATAGAAGCCCCAGGAGGGAAAGGCCTGGCCTGAAGGGTATTAACACCCTTCACATCCCCGCTGGGATTCCCTTCAACAAGGCCATATGGATTTTACAAGAAGCACCACACCATATGGGTAAGCCACGTCTGCTGCTACTTGTACCACAGACTAGCCACAGGGACTTCTGACAGATCCTGGCTCAAAAATACAAATGTTGTTTCAATTAAAATGCAGGCAGAGAAAAGGGAATGAAGTTGGCAGCAGAATGAATTACAGAGAGGTATAACAACTCTATACATGTTCCATAGTCAAATGCTGAGAATGATGGAAATCATCTACTGGTCCAAAGCAGAAATTTATATGATTAACCCTTTGGGTTTCACAAGCAAGCTTTGCAATCAATAAAGGAAAGGAGGGGTGGGGGGGCAAAATCCACCAGATCTACATTCATACTACAGTATGAAAGGACAATGTCTCTCTTTCGTGCAGAATTTTATTTAAGAAGCTGTTTAGTGGCAAATAAAATGTGTTAATTAAAATATAAAAATGCTCTCAAACTAGTCAACATTTTTCTTAAAAAAAAAAAAAGGTGAATTACTAGATCATTTAGCAGCAAATATTAAACAACAATTTTACAAGATCCTAGAAAATAGGTTTTATTTCCTTGCTCCCAACTGGGAAAACAAACGCCCTGTGAAATGCTTCAGCAAGAAGAGACAGCTGACATCAGTGCAGTTGGTCAAAGCTGCAGAATTCCTTTTTTGTAGCAACCCAACAGACTAGTATTTCTGCATACACGAGACGGCCTGCAAGGTTTGTTTTCAGCAAAGAGCACATTGATTACAAATTTCCAGGACTGCATGTGAGGGTTTAAGAAGCTGATTTAAGGTGTTAGCACTCTGCAGCCTGAACACCCTGTTTACTGCATGTTGGACAGTCAACTCCCATTAGGGGAAACTGTGTATTTAAATTCCTACACACTACAATGACTATTTACTTCAAACATTCACCAGCCTCAGTGGATAGTGTAAAATATAAAGAGCCCACACAAGTTAATCAGCAAAAAAAAGACACCTGTGACTACAACATGCGTATGTTAGCTCCAACATTTTAAGGGTATATGATGTGCCTCAGTAAATCTTCACGTGATCAAAATCAGGAAGTCAATCCTTTTCGAATTTCCACGTCATACAAGAGATTTCAATAAATCTTTAGAACTTTTACTTTGTTAGCACAGGTAATGAAAGCCACAGACGTGTTTGGGGAAAGGTTATTAACTCCATTAGGAACAACAGCAGTACAGAGAATACTCTTCAAAAGGAACTGCTCAAGCACCATCCTGGCCTGCTCTGAGCGCCCACTGCAGAAGAGTGAGAAGCAAAATATAAACAGGGCAGGTAAGCATTGGATTTCTGCAGTCAGGAACAAGCACACACAGTGCTAGTAGTAACAATAATAAATTCTAACAAAAGAGAGCAAACAGAACAGGCTAATGAAAACTTCTAACTCAGAAATGTCAAATGTTTCCAAACAGTCACTCACTTCAGGCTCATAAAGCTTGTTTTTTCTGTTCCAAAGAAATAGAATCTTAATTCTTTTTCTAAATCTGCACCTATTCTCACACTATAGGAAGTGGTTTTTCTCCTCACTAACAAGGATTTTAATTGCTGCCTGGTGAGCTTAGCACTGACTCAGAATTGGGTATGGAAATGTATTCATTTATGTTCCCCATTGTATTCTCTCAGAATAAATTATCACGCGAGAAAAAGAAAACAAAAACAAAAAAACCGAAGGTATTAGCTCAATATTTTGACTAAACAACCTGAAAATTACGGGTGTGTTTTGCAGCGCTGCCCGGGCCGAGCGACAGGCCAGGGCTCCCTCAGCGCCGCCCGGCCCTCCCCGGCCAGACACGTGGGCACAACTCCTGCGGAGCGGCCTCCGCTCGCTTCCCAACTGGCAGGAGCATCCCTCGGGGGACAAGTCTTTAAACCTCCGCACTCTTTAAAATTCAACCAGCCAGCAGGTCTATAGACTGGTGTATAAATAGTATAGACACACACACACACACACAAAAAAAAAATCCTCTCTCAGCTTATGTCAGTGACAAAGCAGCTCAGCAGTTGACTGCTTCTCCCCTGACAGTATAAGCCGGGTTTACACAGATCAATAGATGGAAGTCCTACCTAGCTTCCAGGGCCCCGTTTTCTCCCTTAATTACAGGTGCTATTCAGATTTTTAAAATGGAAGAAAACAAGATGCCCCCAAGATGCTCCTAGATGAATTTAAAATGCAAATGATACTATGTAGACATTCACATTTGTGTACGTATTTGTGCACAATTACAGCTGGTACTTGAAGCGATCTCTATTGGATAAAACTGGAGCTCTGTCTCCTAACGGGTCATCATTTTCAAGGTTCCCTAACCAGCCAGGACTTCCTCCTGAGTCAACATACACACTCTCAGAAAAAGAATAATAACATTATTTGTTGTCTTTTATATTCACTACTTGATAAAATTATGTGTTTATTTCTGAAGGCAAAAGGTCGTACAGGTCTTCAGAAAGCAAAACAGTTTGATTCACATGTCCCATGATTATTCCCTTCTCCGTCTCTCACAGTATTAGTGCTTTCAGAAATGGTCCTTGTGCCATAAACAAGGTGTATACAGGGGCAAGATGATAATGATGTAAAAGAAAGAAATAAATAAAAACCCACCCAAGTAAAGGATTATCTATTTGCTTTTAAACACTGACTAAACATCTACAGGTGCATACAAAATTGTATTTAATTGCTAAGTTAAAGGATAATTATCCCATTCCTCATGCAAACTCAAAGAGAAAGAAGAAAATCATAAAATTAGTAACATGTGAACTGTGACATGCTGCTTCCCTTGAAAAAAAGCTTAAACAAAGACAGAAATAGTATTTACAAAAATACTTCCCTTACACCTACAGCACAGCAGCAGAACCCTGCACTCTCACAAGCTCATGCATGGTGCAGTGATTTATTAATTCTCTCTCATCAGTTGCACTGTCCAACTCCAGCCTGGCCTGCTCATGCTCACTGACTCAACAATGGGAGAATATTACAGAAGCCTGGAAGGTAAGATTATTTAGCATTCCTTGCTTGCTTTGGTACCCACTCAGCTAATTCTGTGTATCAGCATTTTATAAACTAATGTAAACAGTGGTAGAAAATGCTTCTGAATTCATACATGCCAGCATTGTGGGAAAAACAGGTCCTGATAACTTTGTACTCTAGAAAGAAACATGGTCAAGAGTTAACCTCTGGCAGTTTCACCTTCAGATGTTTCAGATTTTCCTCTAGGTCTAAAAAAAAACTATAAAGAATTCCCTGAAACGGTTTTACATAAAAATTAATACCTAATAGCAATTATTAATTGGCTTGCTAGTCACATCCACGGGGCAGTCCCACAGAAGTCCTGCACACATGGCACCATTTCACCTGCAGTGTGACACCACAGGATGGGTGTAACACAACTGTGTGACATGGGAGTCTCAGTGCCGTGTGGGTGGCACAACAGAGAGCCTTGGATGTGGCCTCTGAGCTCCACCTGCTCCAGCACTTCTATTCACAGAAGATAGAAAAGAAAATTTGTGGAATCGCAGCTCCCTAAAAATAGACCTACTCTTTTCAGCTAACAATTTTCAGACTGACTTCCAGATAGTGCTGTGTTTTTTGACAGCTTTTTCTATCCCAGTAGAGCTGCCACATAACACTTCACCCATCCCTGACAAACATGCAAAGAGGGAGGAGATTCTGGACCACGTAGCAGAAGTTGTCACTAATGGATTCAAGCAAGATTAAAATTCCATTAAACTGAGCTATGTGTATATTTCTACAACCACAGATTGTTTTTACCCACAGAACAAATTCCACTCCACTGCTGAGAACAATTTTTGATCCTCATTCAGTTGGCTAACATGTAGACCACAACTGGCAAGGCTCTACAGCCTAATGACTGACACTCAGAGGAATCCGGGTGCTCATAATGCTTAGGCACAGAGCCTTTTAGAATAATTGCTCTCTAAAAGGTGTCTGCATCTTTAAAAAGCTCATACAGAGAAACATTTGTTATCTAAAATGAATGAGGGGCTGAATACCTGCAAAGGAGGATGAGATCACTTACAGAATTTCAGTTAGGTTTAATTTCTCTTGTTCCTGCTTCCTGTCTCCTCCACCTGGCCACCATTCAGTTACGTGCCTCAGGAAGATGCCAGACAGGCAGCTGAAGATTTTTAGTAGCTTAGTCTGGTGACTTTGTGCTCTACACAGCAACAAGGGCACAGGTAAGGGCACAGACAGATGAGGCAGCAGGACAGGAAGACTTTAGACAACAAGGTAATGGCATGAGCCTGAGATCTTAGAGAAGCAAAATCACATCAAGTAACGTAGAGGTGGCAGTGGAGGCCCGAAGGTCAGCTGTACCTGTGACTGAACTTGGAGGTGATTGCTGCAGCACCACTTAGAACCAACAGCACGTTAAACACACACAAAAATGAAGTGAAAAAAACCTGTAAGGACCAGATCAGTGAAGGATCAGGGTGTGGTGCACTCCAACTGGAGATATGCTACAGGATGCCCTTGCTCTGTAGAGCAGACTAAGGCTGGTGTCTCAGGCAAGACACTTTTAACTGCTTTCACAGCAGCTTTCAAAGGCACTTCACAACAAGGAAAGCTAATCCTGTGTGATTAGTCTGTCCTACAAAACTGAGGAATAAGACTTTCTAAACAACCACAGAGCAAGTTTTAAAATTCAGAGATTTTACTAAATTATAAATTCTATTTGCCTAATTGCTCCTGAATGTCATCATATAACCAGACAAAAAATAAAGCTTACTTGAGATAGTTGTGTCCAGCATACAGGGAATCAATTAAAATAACAAGCTCAGTTACAAATAGCAGAATAAAACCAACATGAGCACAGGTTAATTTTCCTGCTTAACGAAAAAACCCTTCAAATTTCCTGGAATTCATAATAAAAACATAAAAATTGACAATGCTCTTCTTCCCAAAGAAAGCTCCCCTTAGAATAAATTCAGACTGAAATGTTACCATCTACCTCTACTACTGGCAAGGCAAACAAAAACAAGATAAATATTACTTCACCACACATCTCTAGCATGCATGTAATACTACTATTCCACGCAGAAAAAAATAGTTTTCCTTCAGTTCCCTAACTCACATCAGGGAAATCATCATTCCCTAGGCAATATCAGAGAGTTGAGAAAAACAGGAAATATGCCCTTCCATCTCCACTCTTGAGATTACTACGTGAGCAATATTTAACTTTTAAGGTGGTAGAGTGAGCAATATTTAACTTTTAAGGTGGTAGAGTATTTACTATATTTAAGAAAATTAATTACATTTTGTAGCCAAAAAAACCAGGGAAAAAAAGGGGCACCAGTGTATGGCACACAACTTTCTATCACCATGCAGTAGGGGAAAAATGGCTTTTCATTAATAAATACTTTCCATGTCTCTAACACTATCTGGGAACTCAACAGAGAAGTTCTCTTAACTGGAATTACAGGAGACATCATTTTCTAAATCAAAATATGTAAGTCTGAAGGTCAGGTTAAAGTCCCCAAGTCATCCTGTACAGCTAAGGGGGCAGCAATATTTGTTTCACTCAAGACCTCTTCAGATCTACCCCGGCTTCCAACAGCAGTTAACATGCCACTCTGGCAGCAGTGCTGAGAACCTCCTGCACATTCTGTTCAGATGATGTTTCTCCACTGGTGAAAAAATAATTACTGTAAAGGAAATTGCAATTTGAAAAACTGGTTCATAATTATTTGTTTTACCTGTTATTTTTTTCATTCCACCTTTGAAGATCCTGATAGCAAGGGACAGAACTGAGCCTATTTGCAATAAACCCAACTTTACCTATTCAACATATAGCTTTAAAGTGAAGATTGCACAAATAATTTTATTTAAGGAATTATAATTCTAGCAGGTTCCTTAGAAGCTGATTTGCTTTCTCAGTTCCTTCCTCACAAATGCCTACAAAACAGTATCAAAGAATATCATGAGCAGAGTGTAGCTGACGCTCTGGTCAAATAGCTCCTATTTGCAAGATTTCCTTCTCAGCCACCAAGAAAGGCTGTTTATAAAAGGAAAATGAACTATAAAAGAACACTATAGATAATGAATATCTGCATTTGCATGAAAATGAAATATACTGAAAAAAATCATAACATTTCAAGCATGATAAACTACTCCGGATGTGACTTGATACATTTCAAATTGATTTTAATTCCAAGCATATTTTGTTCCAAATATATTCCAAGTATTTTTTTTCCTCACCAAGTACTGCATTAGTTACTGAAGTCCAGAAACACAGAGTGTCTGTAAACAGTAGGATGCCATTCCTTGTCTACAAAGCTTTTAGTGAACAACTGGCCTGCCCAGTAAATACCCAGTGCTGGTGTATACACAGAGATCAGCACCACTCTGCATACTGCTCCTGCCCAGGCTGGGCAGTGAAACTGTCTCGTAACAGCAGGTGAAGCTCTTCCAGATTCACAACTTCCCACTGGTTATTTCATAAAATGACTGCACAGCATAGGCCATGAAGAAATCCTGATTTCACTGGCAATTCAGAAACTCAGAAAACTGAGCATCATGCAAATTAAGGAACAACTTGAGTGCCATGCTGAGAGAAAGCATCTGTAGCAGAAAGTGATTTATGCAGATAAACAAGGTGAAGCAGTCCAAAAGCCAAACCCTTGTCTGGGCTCATCCATGCCTAAACGTGTCCCCTGTGGGACAAAGCTGGCTCCCATGGCTGGGTCAGCAGCAGGGGAAGTCAGGGAACCACACTACCCTGCACAGGGTACTGAAACCAATGACGTGGGGGCTGAGTTTCTTGGGCTGCAAGAATCTACAGCCAGAAGAAAAGGAACTGAGAAAGGAAATCAGCTTCTAAGGAACCTGCTGGGATTGTAATTCCTTAAATAAAATTATTTGTGATATTTTTATAAAGGAAACACTTATTTCTTGTTTTACACTCAGCAGAGGTTACATTCTAAGCTTCATCATAACACAGTTTAGTAAGAATTGCTTGCAGTAACAGTTTTTCAGTACTAAATTGAGATATTATCAAGTGTGTTGAAAAACAGAAGGAAGATGAAACAACTCCAGATGAAAGACCAAAGAGGGAAAGGGAAGAAGCAAACAAGCATAAATTTAAAGTGTTAACTTTCCCCTAGCATTACCCAATGCAGACAAATGATTATCCCAAAAAATAAAATGCAGTGGGCATACAACTGGGTGTCTTTTTCCCAAGAAGATATGCAATGTACATTCACTTTACCTATGGCTGAATCTGTCCAGACCTTCTGGCTCCCTGCTCAAAGCCTCTGGCAGCTTTATTGCCAGCAATTATTCTGCAACAATTGCAGGTTGGTGTTGCTGCATGTGAGCATCAGTCAGCCACCTCACCACTCTGTCAATGAGCTTAGCTTCGACCTCTGATACAGCATAAGCCAACTCTGAACAGGAACAGCTAAGACAAGAGGGAGGCAGCTTTCACCAGCAAGCCAGGCAGCACAAGCAGCTACAGCCAAGATTTTCATCTCCTTCACTTTGATCAGAAGAACGAAACTGCCCATGCATGCTCAGGGAAGACACTCATAAATCTAAATCTAGCATTCACAACACTTACTGAAAAAATTAGCAGAAATCCTGTTCCTGCAGTAGGATTTCTCTATCAACTGAAAGAAGTCTTCCCTCTTCCGAAGTTTAGTTTAGAACTCAAGAATGGGTGTACTGAGTGTTCACTGGCCCAGTAAATTTTCTCTAATCATTGTCATTAGTGCCTCATGAAGGATAAAGGGCACACATAAGCATGCACTGTACCCTCAGAGAGAGATGATTTCTCATATGTGGATTTTTCATTACCAAGTGTACATTTATTAATGACTGCACAGAGAGACAGGCACACAAAAGCCAGAAACTGAACACCTCTGCTTAGAGGAGAAACAAGTCGAGTCTACCAGCCAGGTAGTTCAAAATGCCTTGAAAACTTTTACAGAAGTAATGAGCACCAGAAATAAGTTATATTCTGATGGATTAACACATTTCCCTTCCTGATCACGTGCCTGGAACTTCTCCACCTTCCCTTATTCCTGGTCCAAGATCCCAAACCAAATAGCCTGGATCTCTCCAGCTGCAGCCCACTAATCACCCTTGCATTGTTCTTGCTGCTCCTGTTCCTGATTTTAGTCCCATTGAGTCTTGTTCTTTGCCTGGTTCCTTGATTTCATCACATGTGGATTATGCACTTTGATCCCAAGCCATTTCCTAACATAGGCAATATGTAAAAGAGTATTTTATCTAACAAAATATCAGCAAATTATTTTAAGTGACACTTCAAATACCTGTAGCAGTAACAGTGAACCAATGTACCTCAAATGCTCTCCCAGTTCTGCAGAAAACTATCATGAAGAAAGGCAGAAGAGCCAAGAACCAAACACAGGGTTCAGGAATATTGCATCCCGTACTTAATATAAAAAGGATAGGATATTCCTAAAAGTACAGCAGAACAAGCCTGAGACACAAAAACAATGCTGAAAGTAGAACAGAGGCAACAAACTGAAGACTGAAATGGAAGGAGGATATTAAGGATGCAGATGACAAAGTATAAAGTATCCCAGAATAAGGAATTAGGGAACATTTGACATTAGGGAATATTCTGAGGGCAGCTGAGGTCAATCAACAATGACACCACACATGACAATTTGGCAGTCTTTCTGGAAGGTGTTCCAAATGATTGTCAATGCTACTTCAGCCATCAGTTAATTTTTTCTTCTTTGGTTTGGCACATCACTGTAGGCTGGAATCTGATCTGGCTTTGAAATAAGCCAAATCAGTAACAGTTATTTTCAATAGGCTGATACAGAATATCTGAAGGACAGTCAAATATTAATTCTGTATTTATTTGAGCAAAGAGAGAAAAAACTACTTCTACAAAATGTAGTCCCCCCAATATCACAGCCATATGATTTTAAAAAATGGCTAACGTATGCAGACAGTCTATTAAAATGCACATAATTTATTTGACTCAAAATGAAAACATATCTAACAAGTAATTCTATTCATCTGGCCCTTTTTCACCCAGCCTTAAGATATACAAATGTGTGCCTTTTCACCAGAACACAGCAGCTGGGAATGAAAAGAAAAGCATTCAAATGATCATTTTCACATCATATTCCATCGTCTTTTCACCAGCTTCTCCCCAGTCTTTCTTTGAGTCCCATTCTGTTACAAGAGAGCTGCTTTTTAGATCAATTCATATTTCCATAATCCACACTGCTGGTCCTCTCTCTCCTCCCCAGGGTGGACTAACCCCTGCATCCAGAACTATGGCTTACAACTGTCATTAAGACCTGTAACGGTAACAAGATAACAAAAGAGCTGGTAGAGATGAGGTTAGCCAGTACCATATGCTGATCAAGTTCAAAAATTTTAACTTAAAAGCTCTATAAAACAAAACTCCCACAATTCTGAGGACAAGCATACTTCATGTTGCCAGCTGTCCTCAAAATATCAAGGAAATACCAAGTGTTCGGAGTTGGCCTTTTATAATTTTAAAAATTTAAAAAATAAAAGTGTCAAAGATTTATTCTGTCTCTTTTGGGATGAATTAAAAGAAAAGGTTGAGAAAGCATCTTGGAATATTCACATCTTGACTGATGTAAGGGTCTCAGTGATTCTGGGTGTTCCCAGCACATGTACATGGGCAGTTGTTCCACAGAATATTTATCAGGACTGAACAGATCTTTTCTGTTCACACAGTGCAGTTAGCAACTATAAATACACCTCTGAATGTTTTCCTGCTGATCATCCATCAGCTGGGATTTGCATAGACAAAAAGCATTGTTGCCTTACACACAGAGTACTTTTCAATAAAAACAGTATGTCTTCCAAACGCAAAGTGTCAGAAAATCACTTCATCTCAACCAGATAAAGTTCCCTTGCAACGCACAAAATTGCCATGTTGCCATCATCTCAGCAGGGCTAATTGCTTTGCACAAAGATTCAAGTTCCAAAATATCCCTTAACTAAATATGATGTGCAACATTTAGACAAAAACACTACTGAAAATTAGTAAACTCATTACATTGCTTCCTCCTTTTTCATACCAATGCACCCAAATATTAATCATACTTATTAATACACAAACAAAAAAATCCCCAACCCCTTTTTAAGATTTCCTGATAAAAACAATCCCACAAAGCAAGCACCTATCTAGTTAGCATAAACATTTGAAACATGCATTTAATGCCTCATCAGACTACAAGAACAAAGCCATCTCATGCAGAAAGCTGGTGAGATGCATCCCCTAACAGCACGCCTGCAGCCTTGGAGGGAGTGTAAACAGCCTCGTCCCTCCTGGGTTCCTGCTGCTCTCTTAAGAGCACAGACAAACACAAAATCTCACTGCTGGCTTCCACACATCAGTTTGACCCAGAGAACAGATTTTAGCTTGCTTCTTGAGAATATTAAAAAAACAAACAAACCAACCAACCCCGACTTGTGTTATTATTGAAATCTTTAAAAGAAGAATATAATCTTTTTCATGGTGACCTCATTTATGTATTTGCTGCCACTATCCATGCAATTAAATATTCCATCCTGAAAGAAACTGATCCTTTTGTCTCCAATCAGATGCTCATTTAAGCCAGGGTTAACTTTCAGTAGTTAAAATATACACTAACAGTCAAGTGTGTGATTGGTGTTTTGCTGTGGGAAGACCAATACATTGGTACTTCTGAAGATTTATCCTTTAAACATCTGCATATGCACCTATATATCTTTATATATACAAATGCTTTCACATGAACCAGGTAGATTTACAGATATAGTATCACACTTTAGTTTGGGTCACTATAGGATACAAAGCTCACAGTTCAGTGGTGACTTCTGCATAATGTGATACAGTAAAACTAAAGCCCAGATGTTATGTAAAATATGAGACAGTAACATAAAGACCACTACCCTAACTTCAGAGAAAACAGCAGAGATTCCTCACATGGGATGACACATCCCTTACTCATTACTCATCAGCAGGGCTTGGGAAAAGCCTGACATGGGAAAGCAGATTTAGACTGCTTGTCTTAGAAAGCAAGAGGAGATAGGATGAAATCTGCAACACAACCAACAGCCTAATGCAGTATGAATTCCTCCTTAACCCATATTTTCAGTTAATAACCCCTTGTCATATTTATTACTGAAGTGGCTTCTGGTAAGACCATCTCCTGATATTAGCTATTTGTTTCATCTTCCTGGTCAGATGTTTTTCACCAGCAGAGAAGTTGCAGGCTGAAACTAGAAAATATTATGTGATTAGACAGGCAGAGAATGAGAACTATTCAATGGACACCACAGACTACAGGTAGAAATCACTTTGGGTCAACAGGTCATCAGATTAAAAAGCTACTGAATTCTTACATAGCTAAAAATAATACCCAACATACCTGTAATCACTAAATTAGTAAGAAATGCTGGACCTCACATGCCTCAAAGGTTAAGATAACACAGAAAGCAGCACTGTCTCTTGTACAGGCACTACCTGCTGCTATCGGCACCGTTCTCTCCTCCTTCCTTGTGCTAACACCACTCCTACCAGGAATGTGTCAACCCAGTGAAGTTGGTGGGAGTGTCAGTGTTTTTATTTGCTGAACAGACACGAACAGAGCCATAGTGCAGACATCTGGACACATGTGACATCAACAGGGCTTTGCTACATTGCCACAAGGAGACAAGCCAGCACCAGCAGATCGCATTTCTTCTGCAGCAATCTATATTTTCTTCTTCAACAGACATCAAATACTTCAGTTTGGAAGCCAAGGTGTTGTTTTCATTTGGGTTGCTTTTCTAAAGCCCTTAAAAAATATTTTCTTCTAAAAAACGAGTGGAATTTATTTTCTGGATATCATAGCATTCATATTTTTTCTACAGACTTCCATTTAAAAATGGGCTTGTAAGGCTGAAATTAAACTCTAGTTTAATCAGTCTGAACAAACAAAATAGCAATTTCAAGATTAAAAATATACATATCTTTTATCATGAGATTTTTTGCATAAAGGGGATATTTGAACATACTACAAGACAGTGCCTCTAGGAATGTACATTCAAAATACACTTTAAACAAAATAAATAGCCCATTAATGGCTACAGCTCATTCTTCATCCAAATTTGAGCATGTGAGGATAATCACAGAAGACCTATATACGCTCAAATCAGAAATCTTCACATTTTTTCTACACTGCTGAGATTATTCACAACTTTTTCAACATTGTCAAACTCATTTTTATAGCACTAATGCCAGTACGACAGAAACTTGTAACTCTATGATGTCTCAAACAGATTAGCTCTTCCAGCTCTTGAGGCACTTCCTAATAAATACTTTCTTTGAAATGGTAGTGTGGCTCTTTGTAGTTTGAATTCTAACCAGCATGAGCTCATTTTTTTCATTGATAGTTTTAAGAGTTACTAAAAATGGAGTTACTCCCACCTCAAAAAATAAAATAAAAAAAATATATATATATTTAAAAAAAAAAACACAACAACACACAACACCAAACAAAAAACAACAACAAAACAACAAACACTTTCTGAACACTCCTGGAAAACAGATGTATTTTTCATTTCCTGCCTTGAAGCATTACTTTTTTTCCTTCCCCATTCTATGTTGTTCTCTTTTCCTTCTTATTCTGGCATCTGAGGAATTACGATAGAGAAAGTGAGTGGTTTCCCTTCAGTCTTGGCAGATAAGGAAACCAACAATGAATCTTGCAGATTCTTTTGGGGTACCAAAACCGTGCCTTAATATTTCCTTTACTTGACAGACTGTGAGTGATTATGACAAATCCCTGGTCTCGTCTTCCTCCTGATCCACTGTAGTTTCTACATCCCATCCACAACAGATGGGATGTTTTGCAAAACATGAATTTGGAAAGTCCATATTTAAGAAAAAAGTACACCAAAAGACTTTTGACCAGCATCAAAAAAAATTGCACAGCAGAAAAAAACCAGAAGATTAGAGATGAGTAAGGACTGGAAGTTCAGACATACTTAGATGACAAATGCAAGAAGGAGGAGGAAAATGTCAGAATGGCTTAGACAAGTTTTCTTTGCATTATGAAAGCAACAAAAAGGTGACATGATAAACTGTAGAAAAATTCAGGAAAAGAGGAAAATATTTTGCCCACTGTTATCACATCACTGTGCAAACAGACAGCCCTTCAATTTTAGGAAAGATGATTCTTTGGGATACATCCAAAAACTAACTCACACGTTTTACATTTAAAATAGAAATGACTGAAAAATAGGATAGAGAATACTCTTCCTTTTATCCTTT
>VXBB01008799.1:157029-197719 GCA_013399915.1 Illadopsis cleaveri | reverse complement strand
TTTTTTTTTTTTTTTAAGATCAAGTCTTAAAAGAAAAAGAACAAAACAAACTAGAAAAAAAGAATTTAAATGACAATGAAGATGATCATTCTGCAGCCAGGATAATTATCAAAACTTGCTGAATGCCTAGCTGAGAACATATAACAGCACACTTTGTTCATTTGTCACTGTTTTACAGGCTGCACATTTCTGACTGATGCGATTCCCTAACCAGACATCCTGCTTTCTGTGTTTGTATATTTATTGCTTTCATCATGAATCACCTTATAGCTGTCTTTATAGAATCTTGTGTTATTGATTTTTTTAAAAAAATCAACAATTTATCAACTTCTACTGTACAACAACACTTCCAGATCATCCACAGTGGTGATATAACCAATGAAGAATATGTTTGCCTCAATATCAGTATAAAAAACAAGAGGCAAAGAAGCCATTGACACAGAGATATTTATTCTATTTAGTTGCTTTATGTATTTTATTTTATGAAAATAAAAATATTCCCATCCAAGAAACTCTTGTAGAAGTTGCTGAAATAATAAAATTTAGTAATTTCATTAAAGTTTAATATTAATAACTTTCATAAAATAGTCATGGGGCAAAAAACCCAACACACTAATTAACAGCTTGCTGTCACTACAAACAGTGAAATAATCCATCAGTCCTGTATGTATAAACTTTCCTTTGAGGATTAATTACAGATAGAATTTAGGATTTTCATGCTTTCAGAATCAGTAACTTTAGATCAGTCTCTTATAAGGGTCTGAGGATTTTTTTTCCCCCAAGCAAATAACTAGGGTATCTCTAAAATATTATTAAATAACTATCTAAAATCTTGCATTGAAAAGGATTAAAGAAATTGAATGCACACATTCTGACATTAAGAGGACATACATGGGTAGCTCTTCAACATTTTTGTTCTTGTGGTTTTTTATAAAATCAATGTTTGGCAAAGTTTTATTGATAATTTTTTCCACATTTTCAATCCCAAAACAGATAAAAACCCAACATGTGCAACAGGACCACCTGATAAAATACTCTATATCAAAAATAAGGTGATACAGAAAATTAGTAGGACAACTCATGCTCTACAACTGCTATTGCATATTCTTGTCACAGAGGCAATCTAATCACCAAGCCACCAGTTGGGTGAAGACTTCCACCCTGCTATCATTAGCATCTGCCTCTCCACAGCTGAATAGAAGAGCTTTTTTATTATTATTCTAACATAAAAAAAAAAGTTCAATCTCATGTTTCCAACCTGGTCTCCAAAGTCCTCCGGGAACTTCCACAGTACCACTGGATCTGTAAATAATTGACAGACAGCATTAATCAGAGGCAAAGAACAGAGTATTACAGTCAGAGTACATTAATATTAAAGAGAGGGTCAGCTTAGCGTCAAGATTTGAGGCAAGTGCAAAAACGTAACTAAAAACTAAGGAAGATACTGGATTATTAAAAAGACTTATTTCATATTTATGAAACTGTATGTTTATTGTTTTACATATGGCAGCAGGTTATAATGTACCAAACTCTTTTCATGTTCAATTCTTTATTCCTGGAATATCTCATTCTTTAGGCACATTTAATTTTCACTTTTTAATTCAATTCACTGCGTGATAAAGAGATAGAAAACCTCTTTTCATCCCAGGGAAAAAGAACAGAAAATTGTAAGGGGGAAAAAAGGCCTTTATAAAAGTACAGAAAAACATCCTTTGTGATTTTAAGGATAATACCAACGTAACCAGCATCCTCAAGAAAGAGTTTAGAAGAGCTAGCATGTTTCAGTATTTTCTGTTCAGAGTCATTTAAAACCAGCATTTCAATAATACCTCGAAGTTTTCATTAACCTCAAGTAAACTGCTAATTATAAAAATAATCACTGTTATTTAATTTAGGCTACATATTAGTCTCCACTTAATATTGTTTTAAAAGCCTCTATCACAACGATGGGAACCATAACCCTTCCACAAAAACACACATTATGATCTTCATCCCGCCCCCCAGAGCTGTTAATGTCTGGGGTTGATACAAACCCTTCCCCAGGCACTACTGTTACACGGCCACAAACACCGGCAAAGCCTCACAGGCCTCTAAACAACAGATCAGCAGCAGTGTTAGTACATCTGCTAAAAGCGAAATTATCCATCTTCCTGCAAGGGAGACCCGGGGCAGTGCCAAAGCCTGGAGCAGAGGCAGAGCTCTCTCATTTCTGCTCTGCCCCAGCCGTGGGCAGGCAGATCCTCCCGCCACTGACCACGCAGCCAGCAGCAGCTCGGCGTGCCCAAGGGCAGGAAAACGAAAGAGGAACACAACAGTAAGTCCCAGGAGATGCCGCCTGATGGGAACTGCCACCTCTTGTCTGCCTCAGGAGCTGCTGGATTCCTGTCTTCCAAGGAGCCAAGGTCTGGGAAACCACTCAGATTTCACTTCAGGCTCTAACACCAGCACTGCGTGATAACTCAGAAACTTCCTTCTCATTGCTAGGTTTGACATCAGAACCACAGGGTTCTCCATTTTTGGCGAAGTACAGAGGTTTCTACTCTTCTCAGGGTCCCACATATGTTTGCTGGCATAAACTGGATATTTAATGAGAAGGGAAATGCCACTGCTGGTGTCATTCCCAGCTGCTGATCTCAAATCCTACTATTCAGCACAGAGCTGTGGCACATGTACGTTTGCTGCTGGCCCAGCCACCAGGAGCTGGAGACTGAAGTCAGCATTCCTCCTTCACCCCAGGCCAGATCTTAAGTCAACAGTAGAACATACATTTCAAACGTGTTACAAAATTCAACTTGTCAATCAATTCAATGCAATTTAGACCGAATTTGTATCCAATTCAAATCTAAGGGAGATTTTCAATAAAAATTGAGGCATTTGACACTACTTGTTGGACAAGCTTGTTTTTTCTCCTAAGAACATCCAGGAAGGATTCTGCAGCTATTATTTAATAAAATGTGTGTATTTTGCATGAGGAATCTTCCTTCATTACTATGGGGAGTAAGAACTTTTGAAGGCAGATAGAAAATTAGATAAGATGCTATGTTTATAAGAATACAAGAGGAAATAAATACAGGGACTTAGAACAAAGACCTTTTCTCCCCAATCTATTTTGTGTGTATGTAAACTGCAAACAAATCTCTATAATGACCAGGTGCAACAGGAGTTTGACTATCCTGTGAGAGACCTCTTGTTTTTATTCCAAATTAGTATCATGAAAAAGAAAGCAATTACATATCAACAGTGATCCCTGATAAATCCAAGGAGTAGCAAGTACGGTAACATATCAAATACTCGATATTAAGTAATCCATAAATTACTTGCTAAAAAGCACTGAAAACTTGTAGAATCCAAAAAATACTTGAACAGAGCTTGTAAACCTAATGCCATATGTCCACAAACATTTCAAGCATAAATTTCTCTTTGAAAGAGCAATCCCTCCGCACTTCCACCACCAGGTACTTGTTGGTGAAGCTGTAGCACTGTCTGTCTCCTGCTGGTGCAGACTGGCACAGCTACACGGAGTCAGATGAGGGAACTGACTGAGATCAAACCAACCGTCTGAAACTTTTCAGGTCAGCGTCAACTACATCACTTCCCCAAAACCATTGGGTTCACGCCAAAAAAAAAGGAAGAAAAACTGGGGAATAGGGAGTTGTGGTGAGAAGAAAGCAGGACTGCTTCATGCGGCAGCACTCAGCATCAAGCATTTGCTACAGCTCGTGCAATACAAGCTGGTTACCAGCTGCCTCTAGTTCCATTTCTTGTTACCCATTTCTTGTTCACAACTTCCCAAGTCTTGCAGTACCATTTATAGTTGCTTCCATTGCACAACCCCAGCGCTATGGCCTGCGAGGAGGTGAGGGGACCGCTCTGCAGTGAGGCCGGGCTGCTGGAGCACTGCCAGCCAGGAGCTTGGCAACAGCGTCCCTTCCCAGCAATGAAGCCAGGCAGATGATTTTGGCAGATGTGAAGTACAGTTACATGAGAAACATTTCGTACAGTGAATGCTTTAGCAACACAGTAACAGAATCACTGGGGTTTCTGAAATCGGACAGAAATGTAATTTCTTTCCTTCACTGTCCTTAGTGCAAATGTAACTGCCAGGCTTCACAATAGGAAGCAGATCACAATAGCAAAACCTCCAGGTGTTATTTTAAAAGGTCACAGTCATGAGCAAAGTACATTCTCAGAATTAAGCAGAACTTTGGGTTTGGGGTCAAAACACACATCAATGAGGTGCCAACACAGCTAACAGCATTTCAGAGGGCCACCCTTTATCTACAGGCAACAAGATCAACAGCTCCAATAAGTTCTTTCAGTGCCCTGATATCCCGACAGAGAAAAAAACCCGAAAACTTTAATTTAATGTGCTGCTCAACTTGCCATCTTCATAAGAAGGCTCTCTCATACTACTCCAGTCTCACTTGAAATGGTAAAAACAAATCTAAAGTAAATTCCAGTTCACTCAACTGTATGTATAACAACATGTACTTTCATATCATGAAAGGATGTTTATATCATGAGAGCATTATTAAATACATGTGATCTAAACAGGACGAACAATGCTTTTAATACTCCTTTGTGAAAACAAAAAAGAGCCAACATGAAAAAAAATATATTTCTAACTCAATCCAAGAAAAACATTCGGTGCTACACTCAGCAAAAATTACATGCCTTCAAGACTTGTCCAAGTGCTTTGAGCTGGGTTTTGCAGCTGTTATTACTGGCTTTTAACTGGTTATTTTAGTAGGTACTCGCCATACATTTATTAAGTAAGAAAATCTGATGTGACTTGTGCTTCAAAAAGAAAAGTTACTATATTCTTTTTATGCCTTTACTCTCTGAAACCAAACCCTAACACCTATAAAAAGCCTCAGGATTTTATGATAATTATCCAAGTCTGGGATTGGGGTTTTTTTCAGAAGATTATGTTGGTTTCTGCTTTTGGAGCTAGGCTCAGGAAGCATCTGACACATCTTTGGGACAACTTCTCAAACGGGCTGCAAAGGAAGAAACAAAAGGGTACTGATTTAGAAATAAAAAGAGAAAGTATAATCCGATTCTGCAACTTTATGCACTCTACCTTCAGGTTTACAAAGACTGAATTTTCTTTTCCCTGAGGATTAGTTTCCAGATACCCTACCTGATCTGGCAATGTTAGGTCAATTTTATGCTGATTTTATGGGTGAGAGGATGAGAACTGCTCAGAAATAGCTGTTGTTGTAGTCAGCTGAGGAACTACTGAATTTCTCGTCATTCACTTTTTCTAACAGACTTTTCAGGACAAATGATTTGCACCAATTCTAAGTAAATGTAGTAGTAAGAGGAAATTGTCAAGTGCACACATAAAACAGTTTGTGTGGTACATGTATAAATGTACATACTGTTGCATATGTAAATGGATATTTCCATGTACAAACAGCACTTTTTCCTATGCCTACCACATCCAGGACATAAATCTCAGCACCTGCCAGTAACACTTGAAAATTCCTTTGCTAAATATCCTACAGCATTGGAAAGGACATCTCCCTTGCTACGAGCCAGATGAGAAACAATCATGGAAAGGTTTGCTGAGGTACCAAAAGAGTGCAGTATAATTACAAGGAGAAAAGCGAGTCACATGCAATGCTTAAAAAAAGAGTATCCAAAATATTGTAATCTAGAACTGCTCCAGAAGACAAAGGCAGGCAAGTATGACACCCACTAAGACAAGAGGAAAACATATGCAGATCCTCAAGGTAATTTCTCTCCAAAAATCTGTTTCTGTAGAGGCAAGGTCATAAAGCATGCCCTCTGTATTTTCAGGAAAACAACTTCTAAGAGAGTTTAACTTCTGTAACAAATCTAAGAAAATACAAAGGTACTATTTCTCATGACAGAGTAGATTAGAGAAGTGGTACATTCTAGCAACAGAGAATATTTCAGACAGGAAAACACAGCTAATGTAAAATGAAACAAATTAATTAAGTAGTCCAATATTTTGGAGATAGGAGGAATCTTCATCCCTGTTGATTGAACTGAGCAGAACAGACAAAAAGACTGCCAAGCAGGATTGGTCATGCTTGGGGTAGAGGAATGGACGAGGTAACTGCTCAGTATTCCTCCACTTATACCTTCTCTGATGCTGTATGGATTTTCATTGGAAAAAAGCTGTCAGTGCAGAGGGGAAAGAAGAGGCTGGGGCCAGGAGTCAAGGGCAGGGGAAAGAAATATGAGGAATAGGAAGGTAGCAAAGCAAAGCTTATTGCAGACTGTTCTTTCTTGTCTGGAAAAAACAAGTGCCACATTTTATTTCCTTACGTGAACATGTGAATGTAATTAATAAATCTGAAATTATCTATCATTATTTCAAGGAACAGCTTTATAAACACACATTTCAGCAATAAGCAGAATGGATTTTTTTTAGACTAAGTAGTTTTCAGCAAAAAAAAAAATTAGTTCTTTAAGTTTATGATAATGCTATTGTTCAAAAATAAAGGTCTCTTACATACTTAAAATAATTTTCCAGAAACAGTGAACAGTAATTCTCGTCATGCTTTTTTATTGATACAGTATTTAATACTCAACCAAACCACTACAACAGTGATTCAGAAACAAAATAAGAAATTAACCAAAACGTGCAACCCAAGGGGTTTTATAGATGAAATCATCTGATTAAAAAAACAGCATTCACATAAAAAAATAACTTCTTGCAAAAAAAAGACTTCTGTATATCCTATTAAAATCTGCCAGTTAACAGTTTCATACATGAAGTGCCAAAAATGGAATAGAATGGAGAGACCCTGCTGCCAGAAGATCTGGGCTCCCTGGTTTGGGGGATCAAAGTGGAGCACCAGCCAGCAGCAGGAGGAAGAAGAGCAGGATGTCATGGAAAAGGAAGAAGAAGGGAGTTACAATATTTTCCAAGCATCAGTAATCAAAAGAAAGAACAAGAACAAAATACATTGAAGCTATTTGATTTTAAAAAACTGAAACTAAGGAACAGTCACTAACTTCTCGGGCACCTAAAACCAGCCAGATTAAAGATAATATGCAAATTAAGGTGCCACTACAGAAAATACCTTTAAGAACATTTTTATACAAATCACGTAGCAAAAGAAAACATATTTACAAAGCTATATCAAATCTTAACAATCCAGCACCTTCAACTCTTTTTCACAAGTGTGCCTTCCTTAATTGCCTCCACAATTTCAAACAGGTCCTACTTCAGCAAACAGCAAAGGAACAAGACAAAATTTATGTCATGGACAACATCAGTTACAAGTTGTTAAATGTTAACAAGTTCCAGTAACTATATTTGCCGGGTTTTCCTGCTATATATGAATACACTGAGATTCTTCACGGTCTCTAAGTGGGACTTGCCTTTCAAAATAAGCCACAGCATGGCCACAGTACAGCAGCCCAGTGTCTCCTGTCTCCTCTTCCTCACCCACACCAGGGGTCTCTGCCTTGTCTTCAGCTGATTGTAAAGTTTATGCCCCATTTTGAAAAATTATTTAGGCACTGAAGGTACCCATCTCACACTGGCATCAAAGGTGATGCTTGGAGTGTGTGACTTTGAACATTTTTCCTTCCAACTTTCCTCATGGAAAGTAAAGTGTGAACTAAATGACAACAGAGTCAACAAACACACCCTAAATACTGACCTTTGGGAAATGGAAAATGGAAAGTAACAGTTTACAGCCTCAGTTACAGCCACCTCAGCTGTAACCTGTGTGTCTTTGTGATTGCACATTTGCCAATCAGAAACGTGATTTTCATATCATGTTCAGAAACATAATTACAAAGACCTTACTGGCAAGATGAAAACGTCTTCCTTCCATGAGGAATCTTTTTCTATGGAACCGTTTTTAACTGTAGTAGTAACACCTGCAATTGAAGTAATTTCGGTAGGACTTATGCTTGAAAATTGCTCCCAGTGACAAAAAGCACAAATTACTCATGGACCTATCAACTGGCTCAGAATTTAGTTACATCTTCCTATAAACACATAATACTTAGCAAATGATTTCAGGATACCAGTGCTCACACCATGTTTGTGGAAATCCAGAATTTTGTTTCTAATGCATGGGGAAAAAAAAGGTACAAGTGACTCTCTAAGACTCACACAGCCCTTAACAAATCCCATACACACACACCACCATCTTCTCTACTCCCCACAAAAATCACTCGCATTTGAAGCCAGTGGGTCCAGCTCAGTCAGCCCCTCATGGCATCACGTCACAGCCACTCCACAGCATTTGGGTGCTGGCCATTGCTGCCCCACCAAGGCATTAACAGCTCACCAGCCAGTCTGAAGTGTGAGAATGTGACGTGTCTACATCGCACTGCAAAGCCACACACGAGATTTGCTGACTGTACAGCTCATCACAGAATTATTTTCAAATATTTCTACTTTTAAACTTATGTGACAAAGGTTCATCAAGGTTTTCAGAAATGTGAGAACACTGCAAATACTGACCTCCCAACTAATCAAGTGCAAGGGTCAGCGAAGTACACTGTAGAGATGCAGGACGTTGTCAGGTTTTGGACCCAAGACTTCCTCCAGTCTTTCAGATTTCCCTGTCTGTAAGGCACTTGAACTAGGAAATAAGTACTTCTTCGCCTTTTACAGGCAGGGAGATGGTTAAAAGTTCCAGCCACAAGTTGACATCTCCTTCAGAGCTGCAGGTCAATCCCTTTTTGCTCAAGAATTTGTCCCACTGAAGGACAGAGCAGTAAGCCATTTCAGCTTACTACAGACAGAAAGAAAGGGTCCTTTTGGCTGCAATGCTATTAGCCATGCTTCAAGCTAAAACCTTAATCAGGGTGAGAGTTCATTGCACAGACAGTGCACAGATAAATTGAGTATGTTCAGCCTTTATTTGGTCTCTTCACAAGATAAGCAGGGGGGTTTTTTACCTGTAAGTCTTTAGAATGACCTTGTAAAGGATGGCAACAACTGTATACCTTTAGAAGCTGTGTTATTCTTAATTTTCCTACTTCTAAGTTGTGATTATGAGTGAATCATGAGAACAAGGATCTAACAACTAAGGCAGCGGAAGAAGCAGCAAGTGGGCACCACGTCTGTCTCCAGCCATTGCTAACGTTTAAGGAGGGTTTATGAAACCAAATACTTTTGCCGTCCCTGGGTCTCCTGTTCAAAGAAATTTAAAGGACACAGGCCGCGCTGTGATCTACTGAAATGAACAATAACCAAAAAGAGTAAGACTAAGAGCATTCACCTTCGCAACCAAACACAAGTTTTACACCCTCCCCATAAGAATGAAAAAGTAACTTGCCACACTCCCTTGCAAACAGACATTCGGCAGAGGTTTCCTCATTTTAAATGAAGATATGGGACTTAAAAGTTCTCTAAAAAATATTGTGGGCTACATGAAATTTTCCTATATTAGGAAATATGCAATACTGATTTTAAGAAATACTTAGAAAAGTTCAAGTACATTATTACCAAGCAATATGTACTGAGTAAATTAGGAAGCAGCAAAACTCCTGCCCTGCCAAGTACACTGGGGATGGACCATCACTTGCTCTCCCATGACAGTGATGTCTGAGCAGGGACAACTATTTTATCTCACAGACTACAGTGTAATATTTGCTTTATGGAACCCCCACACACTGCATATAGAAAAATAAAAAAGCTTTAGGCACATGACAAAAATTACATCTCAGTACATTACGGATAAATGAGTTACTGCCTCCTGATTTACTCCAAGAAATAAAAATTTGGTATTAGCTTGGACCTGAAAACAGGAATATATGTGACCCTGTGAAGCAAACTGATTGATTGCAGAAAACACAGAGTGATATCCAAGCCATTTCTGACAGACATTTTCCAAAAATAATACAAAAATAAATCTTACATTAGCGTTAACATGCCTTAAAAAATAAATTAAAGCAATAAAAAGTTAAACCAAAATCTTAATCCTTCTGCAAGTTTTTTTCTCTACGCAGAAGTTAGTCCAGTTTTTAACTACTTCAAGAAAAAATAAGTGTTCCAGGGGAACTCCCTCTTGGCCAAAGATGATATCATGACTGTCTAAATCACTTCTTGACTGAACAGTGCAGCAACATTCCTCCTACTTTCCACTGGTGAGGACCACATCCTGGGCACAGCCCAACTGTTGGTACTTGACAGCACAACTTCCCACTAAATTATACCCTGTGCCTTAAATACTGACTAGCACAAGCAGTAAAATGTGATTACTCAATAATTAACAGGTAAGTAACTACCTATTACTCAACAACTTACAGGGAAAAATTACCTAAAGGCCAGAGCAATAGTGAAATACATAATATCTTGGAAGGGCAATCCCACTGACACTGTCTTTACAACCAAGGACAGCTACAGGGAAAAGGGGTTAGACTGTCTTTTCACTGTTCTATTCTAGATTATTTATGACACTTTACTTAATTAATACAAACACTACTGTATCATATATTCACCCCATCTCTATGATTATGCTGTGAAACAAGACCAGGAATTGTGCAATGATATTCTGCTCATGTGTGAGAAACTATGTTTGAAAAGCATAGTTTCAAATTCTTTATCCTTTTTTCATTCTCCAATTACAAATAGCGTTTTCTACATGAAATTCAAACCTTTCACACTTTGCTTACTAGCTGTGGTAGGAAGGTATGAAAGTGGAACAGCACCAGAAACCAGGACCTGGCCTGGAAAATTCCTACTCCTCTGAACATCTCCAGCACTACAGCTGAAACATATCCGACTTCAAAAGCTGTAATTATATAAACCAACATTTCATAATTTTATATATGTAAATTAAAACAATCACAAACCTTAGTTACACAAAGCTCCAGAATTCTAACAACTATGTTGGTTAGCCATAGTGCACATATAGTTTGCTATATATGTAAACAGTTCACAGACTCTCGTTTTAAAATACATATTTTCTAGCATATTCTGATTCAGTGTTCATTTTAATCTTTGTTGTTCATGACACATTAAACGAGAACAAAGATGCAGGAGCACTGATCAATAAGCACAAATCTTCTTTTGCCTTTCCTTTCCATCTTACCCCAAATTTATTTTAATATCATCAGGGGGAAAAATAAAACTCATCAGTCACCTGATGGAGTAATTCAAAACTTAACCAAACAGGGCTAATGGGTGAGAATTGAAATGAAAACACCTTGACAAAGAAAGTAATTTCTTTTCTTCGCACTCTTCAGAAGCTGTGGGTGATCGCTGTAATCGAACCATCAACGCGAGGGGCCATCTGTCCCAAGGGCCCTCCACGAGAGCAAGAATCAGCAACAAAATATTTTAGAGGCTGGCCCACATGCATTGAGCCCTGATATGTCTATGGCAGGCAGCATGCAGCTGAAAATCAGTGTTTTGACATTTTTCCCATACCAATCCTTGAAAGTCAACACTAAACTTTTGATAAGAACAAAACACAAAGAGCAGGTTAAGAGGTTGCTTACAGAAAGATCAGTGTTACACCAACAGCTGAGATCTCTCCTGTCAGGAAGTACTCATGCCTTAGTATCCAAGAGCCATGCTCAGAAAAAAGGCTACAGAAAACAACCTGTACACTTGCATTTATGTTACCAGTCCCCTGTAGGATTAGTTTTTGCAGCTAATGAAGATACACCAGTCACTTACCAAACCACCCTCACAGAATCACCAAACCTTGGGTTTCTTCCACAGAAAACAAACAAAACATTATTAGGAAAGGGTCTACCAGACATTTCTAAGGCAGCAACAACACACAATGCATGCTGAGACCCAGGGGCTCAGGCAGAGGCACCGTGACTTTGGCACCTGACTTCCCACGGAACAGATCATTCTGACCCCCACCAAAGACCTCCCAGAATGGGAGAAGAGGCTGGATATCACACCCCTCCCAGGGATGTTCCCAAATTGGGCACTTTTTCCTAACTAAGCCTTTTAAAAGGGAACACCACACATGGCAGAAGGCCAATACAATTTATTTCTCTGGCATCTTCTAACTGAAAAATATATTGATCTTTTAGTAAAATAGACTCTGACACAGCTGCAATTCTCTGCGTCCTTCTCTCCATCTGTTTCAAAACTCTGAAAAGCCACAAAGTGGACAGAAAGGGAAGGAAATTTGTTGGTTTTGTTGAGCTGCATTAACAATATTGGTCCCCCTCTGCTTCAGCAGAGGTTGAACACAGACCCAGCCAGCAGCACAGCACACTGGGAATTAGGAAAAGGCCACTGTTTTTTCAGTCCCACCAGTTACCTGCTGCATGACCTGAAGTCAGTTATTTCAGGTTCCCTAACATCATGAGGTCTTTGAAAATTTAATTTTTTTGGGTTCAGAAGAAAGGGCATTAAAACAGGGACATTTCCATGGGGGCTAAGTTCAGTTATTTTAAAGCACAAGCCACACAAATACGTAAGACAAGGAAAGGCAAGACAAAGGGTTTTCTCACAGGTGTTTACAGTTACCCAGGTCAAAATTTCCAATTATGAGTTGGAGAGGGGTCAGCAAAACCAGAGATGTAAACAGCAACCTGAAATACATAAAGAGGCTGTACCAGAACAGTCTTGTGTCCTGAAGCCCTTGAGGCATGAGGTCTGGGTTCTGAGTTAATAATCCCAAGGCACATTCAACAACTGAGAAACTCCCCAGGACGGTTCCTGGTATCACATAATTCAGTGAATAAACAGAACACTATTTATTCAGAATAGCAAAGCAGAAGGGTGATGTAGATGCATGACTTTAATTTCCATCCCATTACAAAGTAAGGTGATGCAGTTAAAGTGCAATGCTGTGTTATCTCACAAAACCTCAATGCCTAATGCCTGCTTTGTCCAGTGAAATCTCAAATAAATCATGCACAAAACAGTGAAAATTAATTTAACAGTGTGATAATAGCAGACAATATATTTCACTCTAATAGAAAGAGCTAAAGTTCAAACCAACACGCTGCACTCGCACGGCCCAAGAGGGGTCAGAACTCAACACATCCTTTGTAAATTGAGCCTTTCCAGAAGGCAAGGTCAGAAGCTGCCTTCTCCCATTTCAGCAGTCTGCACTCAAACTAGCTGTTCGAAAAGTACAAAAACTTTTTTGTCAGAAGCAGTTACTCCAACAAAGGCACCCTGCAATGGAGGTGACACGGCTCCACTGGTGGGTGAGAGCCCAGCCCAGGCTGACTGCTGTGCTGGTTGGAAAGCCAGGACACACCAGCCAGGCATGGCAGGCCCCAGCTGGTCCATCACCCCTCACAGAGGCAAAGCAGCAGCCCAGGCAGTGTTTCCCACCACACAGAGTAGAAAGGAGAAAGAAAACATCCCTGTACACACTTGGCAGAGCTGTGGGGTGGTTGCAGATAGAAGACAAAAACTACAGGAAGAGAACATTGCAGAATGATGGGCCATCCATATGTTTGATCCGAACATTTCTGCCTCTTAAGTAAAGAGGGTCTTCATTTTACTTTCCTTAAAGCATTACACCAGAAAGAAGGGAGATGAGGCCAGGGAAAACATGAGTAATGCAGTGTATGCACCATACAGCAGTCAAAAAAATCTGCAAGGTGAAAAATGTCATTTTTATTATTGATGTGAAAGAACAAGGAAACATTTATTAATAAATCAACAACAGCATAAATAAAGGTTATGTCTCATCTGAAAATATCAATTTACCAAATAAATCTGATGCTAATATTTTCAAATGCACCTATAAATCTGCAGAATAACAGCTGTCTACATACAGAATGCACAAGGAGCTAAAATATACGGCACTACATGTAACATTATGCACTCTACTACATTAATCTGTTAGAAAATTTTCATTAAAAGTTCTCCTCTCAACCATTGCCCTTCTCTCACTGCCCAAATTTTCCACGTTCAGTGTTTGCATGGAAGGGTTTGATGCTATTGCAAGGGCTGTATTATTCTGGCTTCCATTCTCTACGTACTTCAGCTTCTTCTTTGACACAGCTGATTAAACAAACCTCAGATTTCCTACAAGCCCCACATCACTAATCACTTCTAGTCATTTCACACCCATGCTCTGTCCTCCTGCACATTCTCCATCTCCACCAGTAAGACAGTGCTGCTGCCATGGCTGCAGCTTCACCACTGGAAGGCTTAAGAAGGGAGCTCAATGGATCTGTAAAGTTTGGTAACAACTTGGTAACTACATGGAGCTTTTCTCTTTATTCTTTGTTTCTGAAAATGAAAGACACCTCCTGGAGCACTGCTGAGCTCGATAAATGTATGTAAGAACCTAGAACAGCACAGTGTACAGTTGGAATCAATGCTCAAAGCTGAAAGCAAAATAATTTCTGATCTAAGGAAATTAGAGTCATGACTGCATGAGCCTAAGAAAATGGTACCAGTGTCTCATTGGTCATTTAACAGGAAAACAAAAAAGGCTAAGAAGACTGAGATTTAATCACAGGTGTCAACCAAGCTTCACTAGTGATGCAAAAGAATTTTTGGAGGAAACATAAGAATGTTTTCAGACAAGCCAGTTCCTGCATTAAAATACGCTATGCTGCAGCAAAAACCAATCACTACCCATGTGCATACACTTCTCATCAAGAGCAATTCAACATGCAGCTAGAGAAATCAGAAGTTGCTTTGCTTTAAGATAACTAATTCCATTTTTTTATTAATAAAGACTAATCATAATCCCTCATGCTGAAAATTTTATAATCAGTGGAATATAATGCACTTGTAAATTATGTCTGCATAAAATAAGGTGTCTCCTTGTAGCATCTTTTTAATTCATTGTTTTTATAATTAGTAAAAAAACCCCATGGGATACAAAAATATTGCTGCACGTTTCAAGTACAAAGACATATATTCTCTCTCAAGCATGCCACAGATAACTCCTCTCTTATCTTGAGTCTTCCATCACGCTGATAAACAAAATCCCTGAACTTTCCAGAGCAGGGAAAATCCACCAATTTCTGAAAAGACTAAAAATAGATTTCAAGAATCATGGATGTGCAAATATCACATCTTTAAGAAGTTATCCCAAATGACTTATTATTGTTCAAATTTTTAATTGCTGTCAAGCCATAGAGGATTAGGCAAATTCCATACAACAACATTCTGCCTAAAACTGTAAAGTATATCTCCTTCCTTCAGGGCAAATTCTGTTAAATGTATTTATCAATGGTTTGGACGAGGGGATCATGTCCACTCTCAGTAAGTTTGAAAATGAAACCTAGTTGGGCAGGAGTCTTGTGCAGGAGTGCTGATCTGCTGGAGGGCAGGAAGGCTCTGCAGAGGGATCTGGGCAGGCTGCATTGATGGGCTGAGGCCAACTGCATGGAGTTCAATCAGAGCAAAGTACCAAGTGCTGCACTTTGGCCACAATAACCCCATGCAATGCTACAAGGCTGAGGGCAGAGTGGCTGGAAAGCTGCCTGATGGAAAAGGACTTGGGAGTGCTGGGTGACAGTGGCTGAACAAGAGCCAGCAGTGCACAGGTGGCCAAGAAGGCCAAGGGCATCCTGGCTTGGATCAGGAATAGTGTGGCCAGCAGGACAAGGGTTGTCCCCCTGCACTGAGCACTGGTGAGGCAGCACTTTGAACTCTGTGTTTGGTTTTGGGCTACTCACTTCAGGAAGGACATTGAGAGTCTGGACAGAGGCCAGAGAAGCAATGGAGCTGGGGCAAGGGTCTGGAGCACAAGTCTGATGAGGAGCAGCTGAGGGAGCTGGGGGTGTTTAGCCTGGAGAAAAGGACACTCAGGGGAGACCTCAGAGATCTCCAGAACTGCCTGACAGGAGGGTGTAGCAAGTAAGGGGTCAGTCTCTCCTCTCAGGTGACAAGAGACAGGACAAATGGAAACGGCCTTAAGTTGTACCAGGGGAGGTTTAGATCGGCTATTAGGGAAAAATTATTCATAGAAAAAGTTTTCAAGCACTGGAACAGGATGCCCAGTGAAGTGATGAGGTCACCATCTCTGAGAGGTATTTAAAAGATGTGCAGATGTGCTTTGGAACATGGTTTGTGGTGGAGTTGGCAGCGCTGGGTTAAGGGTTGGACTCAATGATCTTAAAGGGCCATTAAAGAAGTTTAGATTCCTTTTCAAGATTGCAGAAGAAATAATTATGGGGGGGAAAAAACTCTCTTTCTTATTTTCCAAACTTTGACAGGATATAATGAAAGGTGCCTACTCTAAAATACATCAATATTTTAACTTCTGGTGCTTCCCCAAGGGCAAAAATGTCAGTCATTTAGCTTGAGAACACCATTTGATCCATCAAATTGGAAAAGCCAAAAAGATCACAATTCATGAAGTGACAAAACTAACCCATTAAGAACAAGGCAAAAAGACTATAAAGGGTTCCTCATTTTACTTTCACTTTACAGCTATGGAAATCACCTGCTCAGGTAACTCCAGCAAGAGCTACAATCCTAAGCCTTTCATTTATGATTTACATACTAAACTACTTTGCATGTTTAACAAGGTCTCCACTAAAATGCTGTATTTTAAAATCAGTGAACCCAATAGAGTTCCTAAGGAATGCAAGAAAAATAAAGTGTGTTTTCTCATTTGAAGATGTGTCAGATCATGGAAGTACACTCAGTACCACCTTTCTGATGAATTTACCCCTAAAATATTTAAAAAGAAGAAAGACGGATGTCTATGAAATTGAGAAACAAAAGATTAAACTGGGCCAAGGGTCAGAGGATGCACAATGTCTGAGGCTGTGCTATTTCCAAGCAGAAATAAAATCAAGCCTGCACCAAAATATATTTCCCTGAGTGCCGAGAGCCCCTGCCACTGACTTGCTGAGGAACACTGCTGGTTCCTGATCACGTCTCTGAATGCAAGTGGCCTAAAGCTGTCTAGGTCATAAGCAAATGTTTGAAGATGTGACATGTGAAGAGGGTCAACAACAAAGCCTAGCTTTAATCCCTTTGTGTGAAGCAGGAAGAGGAATTCACCTCATATACACAATACATCTATGTCCAGTGAAGTATAAAACTTCCAGAGGTGCACATGCAAGGCATTATGTCTTCTCTGCTTTTTTGCATGCTGGGAGAGGCCAGGAGGGAGGTGAGCAGGGCTTCTCATGGGCTGGATGTAGTGAAGCACAAGGAATGGTTGTATGCCAAGTAGGGAGCTTTAGTGCACCAAGTGTATTAATCACTGCTGGTATCTTCTCCTAGCCTGAGCCAAGAGTAGCACAACCCATTAGTCCAAACGGGTGGACCTGAGAATATGGGAGGCTTAACTATTAGTTAACATAACTTCCATCATTTCTAATTGGATTGTGACTAAATTCCCAGCACTGATAATACCAAAATGAGATCAGAGAGGAAAGCCTCCATATTCCCTTTGCACAAGGATTGGAAACAGCTCTCCCCTGCTGTTGTACAATAGCACTGACCACCCAAAGATCCATGGCTTTAGCTAAAAGAGACCCATCCCACTGCCTGCTGAACACGTGTGAACATGCGATCACTGTGCTGCTTCTTTACAAATTTAAAAAAAAAAAGCCCAAAAAAAACAGTGCAAAGAGTTAGAAGGCCAAATACTAAATGATGTTAACTACACAAAAGAAAATTAGAATAAAAAATTGTAATAACAAAAGGACCTGATACCAGCTGAGGAGGAAGAGAGCAGTGTCTGTGCTTTTCAGGACTGCTGAAGGATTTGATTTTGTTTTTGGGGATCTCTTTATCAAGCATTTAAGAGAGAGCCATGCGAGCTCCAAACTCTGTAGCAATGCACAACTAAGCCAGAGCACATCTTCAGACTTCCTTGTGGCCCATCAGAACTCCTGTAACCATTCCTGACACTCATTTGCTTGACCCATTTCTGATAAACAAAGAATGGAGTACTTGAAGTATTTTTCCCCCTTGTTCGTCCCATTCTTCGCTGGTCTCTTGTTTTGTAGTCAGAGGTTAAACTGCTGACCTCTCACCTTCAAGGCAAGTTTTTCCCCCCTTCCATAAAAGGTTTTTCACAGTGTGCAGCACTCGGATTAGCCCCTATCCCCCTGAACAAAAGCTATGCCTTTGTACCACTGGTTTGGGCATGGAGTCTGTACATCAGAGGAAGCTGCTCCTACTTACCATTCACAATAACTATATTGTGAGGCCCCTCTAACGCCTCGTCTCTCAGTGTCTAGACTTTCACCCAACCAGCCAGCAAAAAGAAAATCCTGTAAAGCACTCAACTGAAAATTAACTATGGTATCCTGTTGTGAACCTGATGAAGACGTTATTTGAACATACGGTAAAACTTTCCATTGTTTAACATAAAGATAAGAGAAAAACTTTTAAAGCCCTGAGGTTTAAATAGTCATAGGGATCAATTAACTCATGGGTCAGTAAATGCATTTTATAAGCAAGCAGCTATTGCTTATGTGTGTCTTTAAAATAATACACAGATTATTAAATTATACCCAAGCACTCAGCATTTGGGATATTTGCAGAGCCTAATTTTATACTTACTATGGATACACTAAAGCAGAACTCAAGACATACAAAAAGAATTGTAGCTTTTAGAATTAATTGAAGGCGTAGCATCACTACTGCCCATTGTCCCAGTTATCTTCAGCAAATAAAAGTATGGCAACAGAAGTATTTTATGCCTTGCTGTATGAAACAAGACCTGTAAGGTAAACTGTGGGCAAGACAGGGTATCTATAAATTAGAGTGCAAACAAACCATTGGATTTACCAGGAAAATCAAACAAACAAAAAACACTGCAGTGACTTGTATTTTGTTTCTTTGCAACACTTGCATTGCTGTAGCATGAATAATCCACAGTAGTAGGACAGTTCACTGAAGTGGACTAACATTAATAAAAATCTATTCTTCCATCTTGATAAAAAAACCCAAAACAAGTAGGCCAGGGAAAAAACCTACATCTGAGCAATACTTTAATGTTTGAATAAGCATATGATGTATTTTGAAACTCCGAAAAGAATTTATTATTGCAGAAAAATTGATGTTTGCATCTTCTTTGAATTCTTACGGCCTCTTTTGAGTGTGCACTTGGAAAGAATTCCCTGGCCTTTGCTAGCAGAATAAGGCACAGCTGAGGAAATGCATCTCTCTCATCAATTCCCCCAATCTGTTTTGAAAAGAGAGCCAGAGTGTCTCAAAATAAGAGGCAAACAAATTGCTGTCTGGCATAGGTTGATTGATTCGGGGAACATGAGGGGGTGTGCTAGGTTTTTTGGGGAGGGGTTGTTTGTTTTTTTTAAAGTATGTTTTGTGCTGAGACATGAAAGTGTGAAATCATCCTTGTCATAACAGGAAAAACCAAACAACAACGTTTATCCTTTACCAGCACCCCACAGTGCCTGGTCATGGCAGCAGCATGTGGAAAGCAACAGGATTTGGGAGTCTGGACACAAATGCAACAATCCAGGAAGGGCCTGACAATAATCTCAGATCTCTAAACAGGCAAACAAGGTTGGATTTGCAAAGGAAGCAGAAATCAGGAGGTAAGAACCTTCTCTGTCTTCAGGAGGATCAGACATCAGGCACACACCACCATCTCCCTCTGCCACACAGGTCAGTCATACTTAGGAATTATTTTAATGTTCCATGTAATGCCCTTTAAAAAAAAAAAAAAAAAAAGCCCACACAGGATAGCTGTCAAACCTAGAGACTGCTGGATATTAATATCTCTTTAGCTATAAAAGTACTTAAGTCAACTTCTGATGTTTTAGGCTCTGTGATCTTTCTGAAGACTGTCTTGTCTGCTTCCCAAGATGTACTGCACACTGGAGTCACTGCCTGGAACACCTGCTGCACTGCCAGTGGAGCATAAACACCTTCAGGTTTGTACTGAACTACTTCTACTTGGAGATACCACGCATAAACTTCACCAAATTATCACTAATCTCCAGAAGTGATACTGACAAATAGCAATACAAGCAGTTACTGCACTTAAATTGGAGAGGATTCCCTTCTCCACCACTGATCAGACACATTTCTGCTCCAGGTCCACTGCCATCTGCCTTCTTCACACACAAGGTCTTCTTGGGGAGAGTCAGCACTCTCTGAAGCTGACCAGTGATACACCAGAACCTAAGTCAGCCCCGCCAGCTGCCACAGAAGAAAAACAACAGAGAATCTAATACTACAATCCTGTTCACAGTACCAAAGAACTTGCTTATGCAAGTCAGCTATTGACTGAGAATGATTCAACAAGATGCACATTTTCACACATATGTAGGCCTGTCAGAAAGGATATACATAAACTGATTTCAGAAAGAAAAAATGTCTGAGAAGTAACAAATACAGAGCATTAACTCAAGAACATGATAATTGAAATTGATTTTCTTATCGTTATTTATTTTAGCTCTACACCAGGTTACTGACAGGACAAAAAATATTAACATGGGAGACTTAAAAATCAGAACACTTCAAAATTCTCCCTGTAGCTTCTGTAGAAATCCACAGTACAACACCACTTTGGACCACCCTCTCCTCACAAGCCAAAAAAGACTGAGAGAAGAATATAAAATAATATAATCTAGGTATGGAAAAGCATTGACTCATGGGCAGGTTCAATAAATTACACGCTCAGGTGAGAGACACAGCTCATGGGGGGTAAAACATGGCACAAGTGAAGAAAAGGAAATAAATAATCCCTATTTCTTGTAATACAAAAATTATAATCCAAGGGAATCAACACTAGCATATTTAAAACAAAGAGAAGGAACCTGCTCACAAACTCTGTACCACAGCCACCGACAGGACTGCTCAAGGTCACTGCCGAGGCCAAGGCTATAAAGAGAACTCAAAGCCCAGAGTGTTTGCACAGGATGGGCCCACATTTCACTCTGGGAGAAAATGTCTGTTTTCACCAGCTTCCAAACCCCGGGTGACCATGGGTCCCCATGCAGGAGAAATACTGGTGACATCCATCAAGGCAGTTTTTGGACAGTGACACACAGCATACTGTGCCTATGCCCAGCACCACCAGCTGCTGCACACACAGAGGAATGAACTGCAAAACCTCCTCCCAGTTTTTCCTCTCTGCCTTGAAGGCTAGAATCTGCATTCTGACACATTTTCCATTTTTCTTTCAGTTATAAATACAAGAATGGAGTCTCACAAGGGACACAAAAAGAAGGAGCAGGTGATAGGGGCTGCCCTCCAGGCCCTTCCCTAGGCAGACTGATCCCCTTTCAGTCGCAATGAGGAAGGACAGAACATTTTCACACATGCACAAGGGAGGCCTGATGCTTTTGGAGATCACTAAAAATGGGTAATAGTTTCATTTGGGATACGAGCAGGAAAGAAGTTTCACACAGTGCAGATTTTAGACTGAGGGTTCAGGTGTTTTGTTCCAAGCAGGCAGCCTTATTTCCACAGACTGCATGCTGAGCTCCTTGCAGCAACATCAGACCTATTTTAAGCTGTTAGATCTGGAAAAAAGAGTTAAGCATCTCTCAGAGGGCATTTCCTGGGTATTTCAGTCAGCTTCAGGTCATGCTGGCCAGTATCACCAAAGCACTGAATTGCAACACCTGCTGTGGTTAACTTCAGCTGGTTTTCTTAACCAGTGTTCTACCAGCTATGTGAAAGAGAACGTGCCTTCACATGGAGATCATGTATGCATTAAACATCAAGAAATGCACAGGTAACTCATCTGCAGTGAATAGAATTCCAGAACCTTAACTTGTCCTCACGATGAGAAGCAACATCTTTCTTTTGCACAAAATCCCTCCAATATAATTTTTTAATAGAGAAGTCTAATTTAAGAACACATTTCTGTTGCTCTTCAAATCATAGAGCGTCTCCTTAACCAACAGCTCAGTCACAATTCCTCCCATATATACACTTGCACCCAAAATTAAACCCAAGAACAAGAAGATAGAAAAACAGGGAACCAACTGCACTGTGATAAAGGGCTACTTCATTAAGCTACTGATATTGAAATCTCATTTCTGATGTGCCAAGAAAAATTTTACAGTTATAAACCAAACACACACAACACAGATTTAAGAATCACCCTGCACAGATGACTTAGTTTACCTTTGTCTTCATCTATGTGCTCTTGTTTACCATCTTGTTCTTTCTTACACTTAAACTGTTTCTCATCTCTGATCTTCAAGCATATAGTAAAATTAACATCTATACAATTATGCAATACAATTAAATACTTACAATTTACATATAGTAAAATTAACATCTATACAACTATGCAATATTCTAGAAGCAGCTAATGAAGAAAAGTAAACTACACACAAATGTACATCTAAACCCCCTCTTAGCACCAACAGATACAAAAGCAATTACCTGTCTACCATTACTTTTGGACACAAATCATTTTAATCTCAATTATTCAGTTACTAAAACCCCTTCAAGTTTTAGATAGTTACAGTTATAGATACAGAGAGTTATAGCTCTACTTCAAAAAGCAAGATTTTAAGCCACTGTACAATGTATGACTCGTTTCAAGCACCACAAAGCCCAGCAGCCAAGTTTAAGACAAAGATTACTGATTATAATCCTCTATTAACACTTGTAAACTACTTAAGAGAACTCTGATTACAAACTGTTCATTTTTCCCAAAAGAAAGGTTCTAATAAAGGATAAGTGAATACATCACTTTTTTGTTTTGTTTTTGGAATGAGAATCTATAGTTTCTCAGTTTGTTTTAAAAAAAACCCAAAACATAAACTTTAGTGTTTGTTACTTCTTTGCCAAACATACAGGAAGGCTTTGGCAACAAGAAGAAATCTCAGAACAGATTCATCCATTCATAACTTTCATAGCAGATTCATTCCTTTTTATAGTTCTTTAAAATATTGATCTGTTTTCAAATGTGCTTCCACAGAAAGCAATATCAATCTGCTATTGGTATTAACAAAAACAATTATCAGATGCCCTGAAATGCTAAAAACTCATTACAAATGTGGCAGAATGTTCAGCCTGAACTGAAGCAGAGTCACGGACCACTCCACTACTCTCTGCATATTGATTTTATTGAGTCAAAAGAAAATCAAATGAAGTCTCTTATCTTAAATGTAACACATCTGTGCAGTACCTTGAACTCCGAGAACAGAGTTCAGCAAGATCCTCCCCTCTAAAAACAGACATGAGAAGTGATGCAACACAGAAGCGCAGTCCTAATCTGCTCCCTCCCTGAAATCAGTCCTTGGTCACTGGATTTTGTTTCCTTGCTGCTCTCCGGGGAGCCCTGCACTCAGTGACAGGCACAGACACCTGCCAGCTCTGCTTGGCCAGCTCTCTCAGGCAGGACAAGTTTAGAGAAGCAAAGCAACACTGGGACTGTCCTACGAGGAGGTGTCATGAGCGCTTGCAGCTTCTAGGGCTGCAGAGGGGATCAACACAAAGAGGTGCCAAATCACACCTCTCCCTTGCAGGGCAACCAAGCCCCCAACAGCAAATACAGCAAGCAGAGTGGGTGCCATTCTCACAACTCCTGTTCCTTGAACACTGACAAGTGACTAAGATTATGTTTGATAAGCAATGGATAAAATGGCATGCAGTTTTTAAGCAATTTATTTATTGGTTTTCCCGGATTAGGAGTGTCTTGAAATAACATCTTCCAAATGTGCTGTTGCATCAGGAAATATTTTCACTGTTTAAGTGAAGCTTTTGGTAAATTTCCTACTTGAAAAAAGCCTAAAAACAATTTTGTCTTTGAAGTTACAGATCATCAGGAAGCTGTAACTTTCACATAGATTTGCAGCTGAAGTGTTGCTGTGGTGCAAAGGTAAGAACAAGCATAGATATTACAGCACTTCACGGAGGTCACAATCACAGTCCCCCCATATTCCATAACACAATGGCTTATTGGCATTTCTTTTCTCTCTCTTTTTTTTAAAGGTTTTCTATTGCTTAAATATATTTTCAAGGTTATACTGGAAATCTTCTCCACTGCCTTATCCACCAAATCCAGATTATTTGAGGTGAAAGTGTTGTTTAACCACAGACTTTGTTCCCCACTGGTTCCTGCTTGAAGGGAGCTCATAAAAGCACTTTAACTACAGTCAAATAGATCGCTGATTAACTCACCAATGAACAAACTTAGGTCACTTTCTGAGATTATAAAACTTACTTTTCAATAGAATATTTACCCCAGGCACAAGAAAAGCTAGCACTTTGGAAAATTATGTAATTTCTCTATAATGTAATTATATCTTGAATTCCAGCATGTATATGTCATCTTCTTTGGGGCAGTTTCGGGAGCGCTCATCTGCTAACTTTTACTTCCATTCCACCAACACAGTTTCTGGGCAGCAGTAATTGAGAGAGCTTTTGCCTTCTCCCTCCTGCATGTGGAAAGACAGGTTGTAGAACAGAGGACAGCAACACCTCCCACCAGCACCAAAGAACTACCACCAAGAAATGCACTGTGCTCAGTGTTAGTCATTCACTTCAAGCCTGAAGCACCTACTTCCTGCAGAATGCTATTCAAAGACCTGTGGTTTTCTGCAGAACTTGCCACTTGTTAGCAGTAAAGCTCCTTGATGTGGCCCACAGTAAAGCATCACCCAAGCTTTCAGCAACATGATCCAGGCTTTGGACACTTCCCTGCATGGGGACTGGTGCTTGCACTTCCTCCTAACACAGAGGATGTGTTTTACCTCTGTGCAACCATTTTTCTCCCAGTTTGGCTGAACAAGGCAAAATCCAACCAGGTTTAAGGATTATGTCTGGCCCTTACAATGCTGGGGGTATTCTCATCCTTTTCCATTAGCACTGCTAAGTCAAATGAAAACAAATGTCACACATGCAAAGGAGGAAGCAAAGACAATAACAGGACACTGAAAGGAAGGAGGAAGAAAATATCAGAGCTAGCTCTGTAAACATATTCCAGAGCTGAAAAATTTTGTATCCTATTAATAACTACTGAGCTATCTAGCCACAAGTTAGGAAGATATTTCATCTATTGTTTATATAGTGCTTTTCTTTGTTGACTTAGCACTATTCAAGACCAGACTTGGCTGGTATCCTGTACAACACTGTGTTTTGTACTACCTTGTCTTTGGTGTATGTGATCAGTTTTCTAAGCACAGATATTTCTACAGGGGAGGATTCAAGTTCATTGTACATACAGCAGATTTTATCCCCACAATTGTGCATTCTATCAATGCCCATAACTTCTAACATAGCTACATATGAGAGAGAATTCTTCTTTCACTGCTCATGTATTTTATCTGATGACAACCAAAAACTGTATTGGAATGTCTTAAGAATTTCAGATTAGAGGAGCCAATTAACAGATCTCAACAAAACACCATTTTCCAATGCTGCTCTGTAATAAACACTTTCTTAAGAAGAACCTAATGAAGTTCAAAAAATTGATTTCAAATTCATCTCTCTTGGCCACTGGTGTTCAAAGCAGATGTGGAATAAAATCTGTCTCTGCCTAACCCTCCATCTAGTACATCTAGTTAATACCCTGTGAAGCTAAACAAAAGCCTCCTTAAATGTTGGTAAACCATGTATGAACATGACATGGTAATTAAACTTTAGAATGATTGATACATATTTCAAATTTGGTCTCTTTGGTTTCTAAAACATACTATTTTCTCGTAATGGATCAGTATTGCTCTCTGAAAAGAATATTAATTTAAGATAACATACACTATTATTTCCTTTTGGTTTACAAATGTAACATGACTTCTAACATTCCTATTACATATATGAATTGAATATATACTGCCATGACTTATAAAGAAAAAATGAGGTCCTGGAACACTGGTTAATAGAAAGGCACTTTCTCAGTTTCTGAACACTTAACTTTCAACATTTATATCTGATTAAGCAATCTGTATCTGTTTCATGATTTGCATTGTGCTCAGTGTACAAAGCTGCTATACTAACGGCTATGGTAATATATACAGTTCTACATACCCAAGGCAACATTAACTAACTATAGGTCTTAAAACAAAACAAAGTAAAGAAAGAAAAGACCAAACCCACTTTGATCTCTCTGCATACAAAGCACTTCAAAACATCACATTGTTTGCAAATATTGTTTATGCTGTTCTGGCACTTTCTGTCCAAGCAAGACTTTTTGTCTTGCTCCCTGAAAGATGAATATTTCAAGATGTGCTGACAATTAAAACATACTGGTCACGCTTAGATGAATAATTTCTAGTGTTCAAATACACAGAAGCAGAACTCCAGCAGCAGCAGTCCCCCAGTAGCACATGCCAGTATCAAGTTTCCCTGTTATATTAAGATAAAAGGAGGAATGTACATGGTGAGACACAAAACAAACAATGCTCTTTTATCAGATCATAAAATCCCATTGTGTTTCTAGGACATAATGTGAGAAATTCTGATTTGGCTCCATACAGAGCCCAGTTACATTCTCAGCAGAAATCCAGAACTGCATCTACTAAGGGTATATATTTACTTCACACAGATTGCCTCTAAATCCATGCTGTAGTACAACTGTAATGAGCACCTCTGCAACTGTCCTGAATTGAATTAATTACAGGCTCTTTTACTAAAGCCATTAATGATGATGTTAACTGGGGAATGCATAGATCATTCTGCAATCCTGGGCCACATCTTATTTATGAAGTGACCAAACACACATTCCAATTTTTATACTCAGTACTTCTCTCTCCTTTTAGATGGGTTGTTGAATATTTTAAAAGTTGGAGAGCGTATGAAGTACAGCCACTGTTCACCAGAAAGCTAAAATTTCTACTGGGTACCCTCCTTCTTCAGAGAACATCTCATAACAAGGTATCCTTATTTTCACACAGATTACCACACAGAGTATTTTCCACTTTATGAGAGTGCAGCAGCCATAACAGCCAGACAGGAGAAGCCACACATATGGGCTCTCTTAGAGCAAAAGTTGTTATTTTCTGGGAAATGCAGAGAAAATCAGTGTTTCAAAGCTGAGACATGTAATCCCATGTCAAGAGAGTCAGGCAAACCAACAGATTGAACTGAAGTAATTTAGGGCTGGAAGCAAAGTATTTTTCTCTTTCTAGAGCTTCAATGCACACTGCAGTTTCAGATCTCTCTCATCTATTTAAACTGCACAAAGCAGATCATATATGAGCAGACCAAGTTCATGTTCCCCACACTTAGAGCAAGTGCTTGGGATCTGCCCATCCTCATGGATTTACTGGCTTCAAGAGCTCTGCTGACCACAGAACAATTCACTACCTTTTTATTTCCAAACTTCATTCTACTTCACTTCCACTGAAAATTCTGGTAGTTTAGTTTATTTTTCTTGTTTGATCTGGTTTACCTTGTTCTTCATCACTTTCCCCAATACCAGGAACTGAGATGATTTCTGCTTTGTTCACTGTTGAAAACACAACACAAATTCCCTCCAAGGACTGCATGACCTGACAAGTACTCTCAATGACAGTCTGCTCTATCTGTCAGTGTCCAGCAACATCACACAAAATTGTTTATTTACAAAGAAGAGAGTCACCATCACTAGCTGCCACACAGTTTAAGACAAGCTTTAGTTTATTAACGTTTTAATTGCCAGTGAAAAATGTTCTCACCCGGGCACGTGAGGGGTGGTCATCTCAAGTTTGGTTTTTTTTGGTCATGCAGTGTCACAGTATTGATTTCTAACATCACAACTAGAATGCAAAAGAATATATCTTTCAAATCATTCCTTGTATAGTATAGCATATTATATCAAGACAAGAAAAAAAAGAAGTTCTTTATAAATTCCTTATTTATTAATTACATGTGCTAGTTCTGACTTTTTTTCTTGCTTGACACTTGTAAAAGCATTTTTAGACTAAAACCAGTAAGGTGCTAGAGGGCTCCAAATCCAAGTTAAAGCAGAGGGAAACACATACTTACATTGCATGCAACATGCCCGTTCCCAGAAGCTAAAATGGGTTTACTCAGATGCAGCAATTAAAAATGCCTGATTGAAACTAAAACTGAATGCTCAGAACCTCACCTAACTCAGTTTTGATGTCAAGAAGCTTAACTTGTCCTGGCACAGAACCAGTGACATCACAGCCTCCACTGATGTGACAGCAAAAGCTCATCTGCTACTAGAAACTGAAGTTCTTGTTAATCTGGCAGTATTCTTAGAGGGAGAAGTTACCTGGAGGATGAATACCAGCAAAAGTCTTTCCCGGACACAAAATTCATCAGAATTTCCTCTGCTGTGTCACAACACTGTTAACTGTTTTCAATTCTATGAATTACTGCATGATACCAAGCTAGTACAATTGTGGTCTTTAGCCAGAATTTTGTTTACACAAAATAAAAATTTAATCTATCTCCAAATCAATGCTTCAAAGTGCCCGCAGGTGACAGGGATCTAACTGAGTATTTGAGTTTTTTCTTAGGAGTTAAATTTTGTTGTGAACAGAAAACTGGGAAAAATCATCACAATTATTGAAACCATTTCTTCAAAAACATGGCAAGAGTTTAACAAAACCCAAAGAGATTCCAACACAAAGCCCACAGGAAGATAGCAGGACAGAGTAAGAGCATACCTAGTTGTGTTTAGCTTCCTGATGTGGCAATACATTTACATGAACAAACCTGAAGTAACACAAAGACATGAATCAACAGCCGATGCTACACTGAACGGCAGGAAAATGCCATCGGTTTCTCCCTATCTGACCTGCATAATCAACTTTTCCTGCCAGCTCCAGAGGCAGCCCCAGCAGTGGATGGTGAGTGTCCCCCCTGAGCCAGCCTGCCAGGTGCTGCCAGAAGCAGGAAGGATGCTTCCCTCACATGCTTTTAGCAGTGCCAGCTATTTGAAGTGAAACACAAACAGCAAACACAGCTCGGCAGCCAAATTACCTCCAGAAGATGGGAACAGGATGCATAAAGGATCAGCTTCTGCCAGCAAGACAAAGTTACAGCAACTGTTTCCCTCTTGACACTCTAAAGGCAACAGCGGTTTCACTCCATTATTTCAAACTCATGATAGACTTCCAGGTAAGTTTGCAATCATCACACAGCCCTGGTCCTTTACCTTTATGCTGCTACTTTTTCTTATTTTGCATTTAAACAGAACACAAATACATTCNTGATAGACTTCCAGGTAAGTTTGCAATCATCACACAGCCCTGGTCCTTTACCTTTATGCTGCTACTTTTTCTTATTTTGCATTTAAACAGAACACAAATACATTCAACTTAGCACAAAACACCCTCAAATTTTTTTTTTTTTTGTACTATACCTTAACCTGATGATATAATTAGTATCACTGTTCTGTAACAACTCAATCTCATTCCTGGAAACAGTTGCCTTAAAATGTTAAGCTTTTCTTTGTAACTTCTGAAGGAAATAATGCCGTACCTATAATCATTACCAGCATGCCTTCTCTGTGTCAAGTGCAACTATCTCAATACAAATCAACTCAATATTTAGCACCCAGTATTTAAATACTAAGACTACAGATTTTTGTGTTTAGCTAGTCGTTTGACACAGCATAAGAACTGCCTTCTCCCAAAAGCAAACATTCCACCCCATCCACACAATGACAACATGATATTCACATGTGTTCTAATACAGGTTCAAGTGGCACAACAAATAAAACTCTTGATGTTGAATAGCATCTAAAGTCAGATGAATAGGAAGTATTTGTGTCATTCTATCATTCTGAGTTTAAGGAAACAATGCAGTGTTAAATCACTTATGGCAAAATACCTTGGTTATGACAACTATGCCTCTATGATGACCAAATTTGCCATTAACTAAGAAAGTTTTAAAAATATTTCCCAGAGAAACCCTAACCAATATGCTCTTTTCAGACACAAGTTTTTAATTTTAGCTAGGTTTTAATCTCCATCTGAATACCCATTCAAATGTGTAAAGAAACCAGATTCAGGAAACATAATCTAAGGGCGTTGTTCAAACCTTGTTTCTAATTAAGGATTTAACACTTGGACAAAACCTTCCAAACAAGAATTGAGAATTTTGCAAAGGAACACAGTATGACTGTAAACTGCTGCCTTGGCCTTCCCAGTGCAGGAAGCACAGATACCACACCCAAAATCTTGTTCAGGCCTTTTTTTTTTAAACTTCTGCTTTTTCTCTTCTTTTTTCCATATAAAGTTCAGTAGTAAGTTTTAAAATTTTCTCCTAAACTAGATTCACAAAATATAAGTAGTGTTTGCTCACCCAAATTACTCAGTTCTATGCATAAAGCTACAGTTCTCCAAAACACATGGAAAAATATTACAGGAGAATATCAGAAGTTAACGTTTTCATCATTTTATTACTTTATCTGTCAGTCACATAGAATCTCCCATCCTAAGTATTTGCCTGTAAACATTATGTTTTTACCAGGATCGTGGAGTTATCACACATCAGCCTGCCATGAAAAATACACATTCTTAAAATATTAGTTGCAAAGCAATGCTGTGCTCAAGTTGCTCTTACTATGTTACTTTAAGGAATAAAAATAGCACTTTACTCGGCTTGAGGGCGTTTTAAGCCCTTCACGAACATTTATGTAACTCTTCCCTTTGTAGCCCTGGTCATGTTTTATTTTATTTATAAACAGAAGTATCTATTTCAACAGTTAGATGATGAGCATGTGCATCTACCTGTATCTGCCATTCTCCAGATAATATCATGAGTGGCAAAGGACAAAGAATTTTAAAAACTATTTCTGTTAACCAAACAGGAAACCCTACACTTCAGCCTCTTCAAATTAGTGGTAGACAGAAAAGTGTCTTACAGCTTTGCAAAAAAACCATTTTAAACCTTGGAAGTTTAACCAGCTTTCAAAGTTTTTTCAGCAGATTTTAAATGAAGCATACATTAAAAAAAAAAAAGTCATTACACTATATATGAAGAGAGCAAGTAGCATAAAATAACCCATTGAAGAAAGATAAAACTCCATGCATGATGGGCTGGCTGTTCAGTGTGTGGGAGGGCTGAAGCATGCTGACATTAGCTTAGGAAAATATGCAAACTCTTAACACTTCTGAATGCAAGCAATTTAAAAGCCCACAAACTACCCCCCAGGCAGCCATCTGAAATAGTGAAGTACTAAAACAAAACTAAAATTAAATTTGAAAAAGCACAAGAACGTCAACTTTCATACTGATTGACTACATTACGCACATTGCTGTTCTCAACTTATATTTAGTTATATCAATACTAGTTTGTCCATTTTTATGCAAAATCCTTTTTATACAAGCTTAGTACTTGTATTCCTTAGCCCATCAAGTTTTTCCCTTTTAATTTCTCTGCCCAAACCCCGATCACAGTGCTGAAAGTGGCATATGGCATCACATGAAAACCTGACACAGCCGGGCGAGTGCCTGCAGGGGGATAATTCATCTCTACCAGCAGTGATAGCCCGGTGCCTGCCCCCACATTACTGCAGCTGGAATCTCTGCAGCAGAGCAGAGCCTGCCACTCCTCCCAGGACTGTCCTCTGCCTGCTGGGGAGCAGGGTCGGCCCTCCCCACTGGGGTCTCTTCACCCTGGTAAAGAATGTAGGAGAGATAGGAGAAAGGGCTTCCTTGACCTATTTCTTCAGCAGCTCTCACCCCTTCCCCTCCTACACACACATATCTGCACCCACCTCCAAATTACACATACATCCAAGAATCTCTGGAGGTTGGTGGAAAAAAAGAGATCTGTAGGAAAAGAGAAGCTGAAAAGCAGCAACATTTTCCTCCACATTTTTGCATCTGTGGAGAAGCTGCAAGCTGGAGAGACTACAGTGCATTTCTCCGTCTCTGGAGAGCAGAAGGAAAAGGTAAAAAGCATCAAAATGCCAATCTTTATCTTAGATGCAAAATCATTCTTGTCTTAATTGGTTTTGTTGTTCATAATTTTCCAACACCCACTCTTACTAGTGACAGTCCAAACACACAGAAGACATTGTTCATACCCTCAGGGGCTTTCCAATTAAATGCCAGAAATTTGAACACAATGAAATTACTCATTTAGCTACAAGTGGAGGGTTTAAAGATTATAATTTATGAAGGATTTACAGCTATGCTTGGTGTTCGTGCACAAGAAAACTCCAGCCAAACTCTGGCTTATAGTCCTTGGTTTTGCCTAAAGAATAAAAGTGATGCTTTACCTGCTTTTCATACACTCCTGCTTTTGTCTTCAAAGCATTTACATAACCCTCAACAAAAGACTGTGACATTTACTTCTCCTAATCAATCAATCCTATAGAGAAAGCAGGCTAGATTAAATGTCCTTTTTAGCTTCGCAATTTCGACAGAAAAGCAAGAAACCACTACACGGAAGTAGCACTAACCTAAATAACAACATGAGTTAATGAGTTGGGGCAGGGGGGCAGGGGAACGGATGTTAAGCTCAATGAAACTCCTGAATATAAAAAGAGAGTTTTATTTTTTTAATGCACAAAAACTGCATCTACGCTAAGACTATAAGTAGGTATCCAATGCTCTCAAATGACATTTTACCAATTGAAAAAACACCTTTAACTTTTTATTGGTGTAAACCAAATTCTAACATGTTAATACAGTATTTGAGACTAAAAATATACACATAAATGAGAGACTTGTAAGAAAGCTTATCTAGTTCACAGCAATATATAGTTGCTTTCCATAGTCACCTGAAGAATAGAGCATGCTTTAAAAAGGTAGAGAAACCTAACTTTCTGTGGGCCAGCTCTTATTTAGTACCCTTCCAGCTAAAACAAACAGGGGAAAAGGTTAGCAGTATATAAACACTGCATCAAAAGTTTTAACTGCTCTTAAAAAGAATCCTGCAGACTTCTTCATGTATTACAGTAACAGAATTGTCTTTTTCTTCAGGTTCAAGAGATGCTGTACAGAAAAATGTAGAGCAGAGGAAGGACGTTATCTTGATCAGCATGTTACACCCACTGGCTCAGAGCATGTGGTTAACAAACAACTCTCTAGAGTGAAGAAAAAAAAAGAAGAAAAACTGGTGCTTGCTCTGTCCACAATCCTAGGGGCAGCTTTGGAAGGCTCTGAATCTAAACCTTACCAAAGCAAGACAGGTTACCCTTGGACAAAACTACCAACTGCATTAAACTTGGTTGTGGAACTGGGACCTTTCTGGATTTACGTATTTTGTTAGTACCTAAACAGAGAGCAATCAAACCTCATACAAAGAACTTTGCATTTCTAAACTGATTTCTGGACTTATGCATACAGTTTTTAACTCTACCAACACATAGTTAAACTGGATTTGTGCCTTTTTCTTGAGGATTTAATGAATATAAGAATCTTTAAAGAAAAATAATTTGGAGATCACACATCACTAAGATTTATTATCATTCTGGCAGAGGCAAGATAAACTACAGGAGTTATTAATGCAATTCAACACAACCTATTTAACATCTTCTCTGACAATCACATTATCTAGCCCTAGAGCTACGTAAGACTTCTTAGCATTTAAAAAAGAAATAGAGACAAAGCAACCAAATTTCAACGGTGTTCCAACAATTATTCTTAGATTGGACAGAAAATGAACTGGTACTTTAAAAACATTTTCAAGTAAACCTTTAACAGTCAGGACTGCTTTAGACCCAAACCACAATTCAGTGGTTGACTTTTCTGGATTTACCTGCAGCCTCCGAGAAGCCCTTTTGTTGCTTTTTTTATGTACTATAATCAAAGAAAATGAAGGCGTAGCAAACAGCACTCTCCTTACCACACTGAAACCAATCTGAGTCATCTTCTTGGGAAACTGTGGACAGAAGTGCTAAAGACTTCAGGTTCACAGAAGCTGTTGCACATTGCTTTTCTACTGCTGGTTGCTGTATCTGCACTGCCTTTTGCATCTGCAACCGAGTTTTAATAGAATCAATGCACAGGATATAAAATTTATTGACTGAGCTAAATTGCCAATTTTACCTCTACAAATCTACAGTTCAGACTAAGAAGTGTGTATGCACAGCCTGTACATGCTTGTGTACTCACTGATACATGGATACAGTCCTCACAAAGACTACAATGGCACTATTAATTTGGACATGTCCTGTGGAAAAGTTCAGAAACATCAACCTTCCAGAAATTCAATTTACTTTTCATGATAGAATGATCTGGATGGCGAAAGAAGCTGCAGATGGCTTTGTTCAGAGTAGGCTCCAGCCCATCTTCCAGCATCAGCTGCAGTGTCATTTTCAAGGGACAAAAGAGTGCCAGGAGAAGAGTAAAGTTGATGTAGGTGCAGCTGTTGAGCAATAGCCTCATGTAAGACTGTGCACTTAGGACAACTGTACTACTGCTTTACTCCTGATACCCAGTAAGTGTGATTCAGTCCAAAGTGCAAAAAACTTTTCACCCTAAAGCTAAAGAGTAATTCTTGTCCTTAAAATAACACAGCAGTTTTGATAATATCTGTTATCATGTTGCCCTCTGGGTATAAGTGAATATTTAATACAGAAGGCCTGCTGCTGATATTAAATTGAACACATATTTTTGCTATTTCTTGTTTGCTGTTCATTAAGGAATAACACAGAAAAGAGTTACAAAAATATGCAGCTGCCTGGAAGGCAGCGTAAAACTTTTTTCTGTAAGGTGCTATTCACACTGCAGGCCAAATTCACAATTAACAAATACCAGGCTGCTAGAATAGCTTAGCACTTATGTCCCAGTCACTTAGCAAACTCTGCTGAACAGAAGCTAATTCATCTCAAAGTTTTGCAAGGAACAGGTTATGAATTTTCATAAGTAAAAGCTGTCACATCAACTGGTTACTAATTGATGTTTACTACCCTCAGCCCTGCAAAGGACTCGAAGTTATGATCCGGGCTACAATCTGATGTTGGTCTTATCTTAAGGGTTTTGTCTCCTCTTTGGAGATTTACTCTGAAAATACAGCAAGTAATATATCCTAAACTGTTGAGAGAATTACAAGAATATTTAAATAGAGAGTATCTTTTTTTTTTTCTCTCCTGCCTGAGGAAAGGGTTGGAAGATCACTGTTCTAGCAATGCTACTGTGCACTCATGCAGTTTAACAGAGTAACAAATATTCACGTATGTAAGCTACTCTTAAATCACAAAAAATCCAAAAACCATGTATCCAGTGGGAAACAAAATTTTGATCCAGCAATGAAACATGCTAGCACAACTGAGCCTGTAACCAATTCACGAGCTACCTACCAAACATGAAGTGATAAATTCATGTTAACCTGCATGAAATCTCTTTGGTCTCTACTCAATGTAAACATCTATGTTGAAAATAATTAGTGGAATAATTGAAGAACAAATTTCTTAACACATGTAAGAACTTTTATGCTGCTGCATTTCATGTATGTATGATCCTTTACAGTTGGAACAGTCCTAGGACAAAGCAACGTCTGAAAAACTGACACTCCTTGAGAGCTATGTTGTAATTAAGAAGTTATGAAAAAGTACTTTTCCAAAAGTGTTAAACAATTTTAACAGCAAAATTCTTCATCATGTCACATTGTTGCAGGCATTCAGCATTCTCATAAAAAACACCTTAGGAAGAGCTCCACATGCAGCAAGGCCACCTCAATTTTGATTTGTTAGAACAGTTACACATTGGCACAGATAAATTAAAATGCAGGAGAAGGCAGACCACAGCAAAGCTTGAAAAGAAAAAGCTCAGAGATACACAGGTCACACTAAGGTCTTCCTCTCTCCTAACTCGGCTTCTCCTGCTGCTCACTCATGCAGGGAGATCATAATTTTGTGGCTGTGATATTTCCACGGCAACACTGGTGACAGTGATGTCACAAATTCAGTCCTGACATAGCTTCAGGATCAAGTACAAGGAGCAGATGGGATGCGAGGGAGAAAGCTCCTATTTAAACACAAATCTCTTTCATAAGAAAGAAAGAGAGCAAAGAACCAGGTGAATGGATCACGTTTTCAAGTATGATATATTCAAAAGATTATCCTAGCATGAAAATCTATTTAAAGGCAAGACCTACAATACAGGGTAACTGTCAAATTTGTTAGGCCTTATAATAAACCAACCTTGAAAGCTCCCTGTTTTGCATGACAAGCCCTGTGCTCCATTTCTAAAGTGGCAGTGAAGACAATACACTTTTGTCCCTTGTGAATTTCCTTTAGATAACTTTAACATTCAGATATATTAATTTGATACATCACTGTGCTCATAATACCATATGTAAATATGATGTCAAGCCCTCACTGGAGTGAGTTTGTTATCTGAATTAGATATGATATGAAAGACATTAAAGCAAATCCCAGATGGGTCACCAAGTACAACAGGATGGTAACTGGAATATTCAGCCAGCACTGTTAGATAGGCCAAAGGGGACTCTACCTTTGTCCTGATCTGTGGATGCATGCAAGAATCAACACAAGCTCCAGGCCAACTAAAGACCCCTAAGCCCCTCACCAGTTACACACTGCAGACTCCAAAAAATTACTAGTATCAAACCTCCTTCCTGTCTTTGGCCACCCCATGAACCAAGAGCAACAGAGCCCACACAGCATAGAAGTGACTGTGACAAAAAGGGGAATATCAGAAAATGCCATCACAGTATCGCCACAAACACAGTCTTCACATTAACTCACGTCACAGTGCAAGGAAACACACAGATTTCTTAAAAATGCTCCTCTCCACAGAGGACAAGTGATAAACAGCAAAACTACCAATCAAGAGAGGCAAGGGAAGTACCTATGACCAAAATTCAGGTGTAGGCAGTCATTCACAGAGCTGCATGCAATGAGAAGTAGCTTCTTATGTCAGCAGCGGCAGAAAGATGCACAAGAAAAATGAGAAGTCCAACAGGAGATAAAAGGAATTAAAAGGATATAGTTTCATATTCTGATCACAGAAAAAAAAACAAACACATTTTTCAGGATTTCAAGATGAAGACCTGAAAGGATTACCAACAGTCTAGATCTCAGGGGTGAAAGGAAGAAAGGGAATAAAATCTGCAGCCTGAAGCTAGGCCCAAGCCAAGATGTGAACAGGCCCCCAGGAAGGGATATTGGGTGGAGGCAGAGACCAAAAGCACAAAGCAAGGAGGAAGAGATCCAAAGTCAAGTAGCTAAGCAGGGTTCCCAGACATCATCTATGAAATCACTAAGGCAAAACTCCAGAAAGGGAGAGAAGAGAAGGCAGAGTGCCATGTGATACAAGCCACAACAATGATCAGAGTTAGGAAAGTCCACTTGATTTGCCAAACTATGACAATACCAACAGCAAATCAAAAAAGCAGGCGATAAACTGAAGGATGCTGGCTGGTCACAAAAAGAATTAAAAGACCTGAAGAAATACAATTGTTTGGCTTCAACAAAAATGGGGGTTTTTTCCAAACACATCAGGCATGTTCCTGCAACTAACACTAACAGAATGCTGTCTGAAATATATAAAAACAAAAATATAGTTTGGGGCTATAAACTTCTACAGGCCCTCTTACTTGTTAAAGTAGTAAACGCTGGAAACAGTATCCATTAGCACAGTAGGATAAGACACAGAGTCTATTTTAAGATGTAGTTTATTGTTTTTACAGTTGTGATTAAGACACAGCTGTCATAGACTAACATGACTACAATACAACCCCAACAAGACTCCTCCTCTCCCTTTGCTTTTGTAAGGCCAGCAACCTCAGATGAGAACATGAACTGAGTTCCCCCAGTGGACTTTCAGGAGGTCACATTAATTTTAGTACTGGAAAGCCCATCTTCTTTTTACCCAAGAGGAAAAAAAGCCTCTCTCAGTCAACTCTTGTATTACTACATCTCTTTTACCTCATGTTTATAGAGATGTGAAAATGATGACTGATACAAGCTCAAGGCAGCTCTCATTGCTGTTTGTATGGTGTAGCAAACCAAGGCAGCTGCCAAACATGAGCTACAAAGCAAGTCTCTTCCTATTGTTTTTCAGAAAATAACTTACTTTGTCTCTGTCACACTGATCAAAATTAACATTCCCCTGATAGACAGAAGTCACCTGTTCTTCTAAAATGAAATCTTACACAAAAATCAACATTTTAAGAGTAGAAAATACATTTCAAGCCCAAGTTTTGCAAATATATCACGCAGAACAAAAATATTTTTACAACAGCTAAAATGAAAACATAACAAAACCCTACAACTACAAAGCAATAGATTTTAAAAAGCAACAAAATTATCATAGGCCTACTCTAACACAATCTCAGTCCAAAAGCAATCCAAAGTATAAAATAACACTACCTTGGGATGCCAAGTATTTTTTTCCAACTCTCACTTTTCTATATAAATATCATAGGCACAGTCTATTACCTTCATTTTCTGAAGCTTGGCATTTTACTTTCAGTACCAAATCAAAGGTTCGTTCTGGATTTTCCCTAGAAGAAACAAACACAACCAATTACCATACACATTATTTCAGACTCTATTTATACTGTTATATCCTTCCCATTCTTTTTGTAGAACAATTAATATAATTAAAATATCATTTCAAGAAAATTAGTACTCAGATTAGTTCTAAGGAAGAACCAAAAAGTCACATTTCCCTATACAGCCTTAAGAAAGGAATAAGAAAGATAAACAAGCTAAACTGTGTGATTTATTTACATGATCTTGACACTGCCTTACATATCAAATAGCTTTTAAGTCACTCCACCATGCCCCACCTAACAGTTGAGAAAAAAAGAGCTGCTACACTCCTTTATCAATCAGTCAATCTGTCACATTAATGGACTCGCAGGCAGCCTCTTCTAAAGCTGCCTTATTTCTACTAAATAGGAACAGCCCATCATTAGACTTCCATTTTAACTCCCTGTATTTAGCCACTATCCTTTAAATGCATCTGATTACCACCCCAAGGCCGAGAATCGTTTGGCTTCCTCTTTCACCAGATATTGATCGCCAGCTGGGCCTGTGCAGGCTGAACCTCAGGCATGACTCACTGCGGAGCCAACAGGAGTGCACTCACTAGGGACGGATAACTAGGGACGGATAACTAGGGACGGATAACTAGGGACGGATAACTAGGGACGGATAACTAGGGACGGATAACTAGGGACGGATAACCAGGGACGGATAACCAGGGATGGCCACAGGCCGGAGCCGGCCCGGAGCACGGAGCCTCCCTCCCCACCTGCAGCAGCCATCAAGGGCAGCCGCGTGTGCCGGCCGGCGCCTCTTCCACCTGATGATAATGACAAACTGCATGTGCCAACAGCAATTAACACTCAACCTAATCCCAAACTACATATTCATTGAAACAGGTCTAAATGCCATTACCGTGCCATCCACCCCTCTCTGCCTAGCAAGTACACTGCTATTTATATTAAAAACAAGCGGTATAACCGCACCCATATCAATTATCTATTTAGCCCACATAAAAGGCTCACACTTGAACTCCTGTCTTGAGTAACACTCCCACTGAAGTCAGCTGGAGATTTAGGCATAGGGGGAAAAAAAAAAAAAACCAAGACTCGGTTCCAGGTTTCTAGAATGCTTCACATAAAGCATACAGCAAATTAACACATTGTTGTTTCTTTAAATAAAGTTTTGAATGAAATCCAAAGGCTGAGCTAGGGAAAAACTCAGCTGTCACAAATTAATTGATTCAGTACATGCTTTCACTGACCTCGGCACCATCATCGAGATAGGCAATTATAGTCTAATTCAGACTATGAAGACATAACCTGCCCACATCACACTCTTTCACTGGATTTTAAAGGATTTTGTTGGGGAAATCCTGTATCTACTGATCCTGTGTATAGGAGATGAAACTCTGGTCTGAGGTTACAACAGCCTAAATTCAGGACACTGGAGATTTACTCTGGCCTTAAACTCTTCATTGTTCCTCTAGCTGGTGACCAGGTTCAGAATGAAACCGGTAAGGCTGTGCTTGGTTGAGTCACCCAGAAAACTGAACCACAAAAATCCTCCATTTAAAAGAAACTACATCTCCCCATAACACTGCTCTAGCTTAGGCCTTGGGTTTATCCTCTCATGTTGGGGTTGTAATGTGAATCAGTTCGTGCTACAATCAACAAATGAGTGCTTCTAACTCAACTCCTAGCTGAATTACACTCGTGAAAAAAAGCTCTTTGAAGTAATACTGCCTTCTGTCTTTCACTGTAGTACTCTAAAACCGCTTTTGCAGGAAAATGCTTCTAAGTTTACTCTTCACATCCCACTACGCTTAGAAGTGTCAAAAATGTGTCAAACTAATCTGAGAATTGTGAGCCCGTCTCTCGTCTCTCGTTTCCCTGCCAGCTCCGCGGTGCCAGCCTGCTCATTCAGCACGTATGGGCACGGAGCTGTTTGTCAATTGCCGAAACCCGTGCTTAACATCTTGTCACTTTCAATGTCACCAGAGCAGGCGGCCGCTGCCGGAGGGCAGCCTGGACGGCAGTGCTCCCAAACACCCAAAAAACCTCTTCTGCACCTGCCATGCCGTCATGGCAGAAGGGTGGTCTGCAACCACCATGGCCACAAGCTGAAACACAAGGAGTTTCACCTGAGCACGAGGAAAAACTTCCTTACACTGAGGGTGGCAGAGCACTGAACAGGCTGCCCAAGGAAGGTCGTGGAGTCTTCCCCTAGAGATGTTCCAAACCCACCTGAAAGTGTTCCTGTGTCACCTGCTCTACATGACCCTACCTTGGTAAGGCGAGTGCAGAGGATGATCTGCAGAGCTCCCTCCCAACCCTGACAATTCTGTGAACTCCTAAAGGGATGCCTGCAATAGGCTCGGCCCGCGGCGGGCAGGGGCACTGCGGGCAGCTCTGCTGGGCCCGGCGGCCTCGGCACCGCGCTGCCACCCCCGAACGGGCCCCGTTCACCGGGCACAGCCCGACCGGCGCCGGGGCCTCTGCCCGGCCGGGCCGGCGGCTGCCGAGCGC
>VXBB01008799.1:141426-156982 GCA_013399915.1 Illadopsis cleaveri | reverse complement strand
CATGGCTGCTCCGCTCCGCTCCCCCGGCTCGGGCCGCGACTGCGGCGGAGCGGCGGCACCGCCTCCTCCCCCGTCTCTCAGTTCCTGTTGCAGCCGCTCCGGCACCTTCTGGGAACCAGGAAGCTCCGCGGCGGGCCGGGGAGCCGCCGGGGCTGGTGTCACCTGAGGCCGGCAGGGGAGGGCGGGCAGCCCGTGCCCTCCGCGGGAGGTGCCCCAGGCCCGGCAGGTGGGGCAGGGCAGCGCCCAGGGGCCGTCATGTGTCACCTCACGGGCACCTGCACCCGCTTCTAAAACAGCCCAGAGGATCTGTCCGGCTGGTGTGTGCCCTGACACATCGTAGCAACCCTTCTACGTTCTTTATGCACAGCAGGAAAGCGGAGCTTTTCGTACTAAGGGTCATAAATGTTAATTCAACCTGCGGTAATCTGCTTAGCTTTTGTTTTTATCGAGTTCTAAACAAACACTATCCCAAAATGCTGAAGAGGTGGTGCGGCTGGAGCAAACCCACCGTCCTGTAAACACACATGAAAAGCTTTCAATCTTCGAGTGCTTCTCTCGAGTTTGGAAACGAAATAAAAATAACACCGTCCTTGAGAGGCTTCCAAGTCTCATTCATCTGAGAGGCACTGAGCTGCCAAATTCCCACCTACACCAAGTTTCCCTCACCAACATAGTAACATTGCAATGAAAAAGTGCATTAAATGGATTCTGTAGTACTAGGCCAAAGAAGAAACGTCATTCTTTTCACTCTTCCTCCAGAAACTAATCATCGTATCAACTGTTGAAAAGATGAAAAAAATTCAAGCCAATTATATATTAAACACATAAAACAGCATTAGTGCATTACTGGGTCTGAAAGATCAAATATTCAAAAGTCAGGAAATTACAAATATTAACTTCTCCAAACCAATATTGTTTTGGCTTCATTGCACATCCTACACACCACACAGGACATAGATTAACTAATAATAAACCCTATAGATGTGCAACAAAAAGAACTGAATGTTGCAGCAGTAACCTTAGCTTAGGGATTTTCTTGGGTTTCATGTACTTACTTTCCCAGTCCTCATTCTGCGGTAATTTTTGGCTATGTTTTAGCAGCCAGTATTGCAACTCCCGCTGAAGTAAATGAAATTGCTTGGGGCTTTATATTCTTAACATATAACCACGCACTTCATGTAGCTCAGGAGATTTTTAGGGGAAAAAAAAAAGTTAAATGTGAATTTTTGTATACCGTGAGAGGCCCTCACAGCAGGCAGTGTTAATTCACCCACTGTTAAATTGAACTTCTCTGGTGGGATCAGTCTGGACTAGAGAGCCAGAAGAGAAGGGAGCAACACCCATGTCTGTTCCAGCAAGGGGATGGGAAGAGCAAGGCATCCAGCACCCGGGGATGTTACAGAACCAAAAGGGCTCCAGCAGTATCTGGTAAAGCTGGGCACAGGAGAAGAAGCACACGGGGAAGGATGTGAGATACAACCACAGTCATATCTGTACCTCTGTCTTTCTGCCTGCCCTCCCTTCTGCCCTCCCCCCAGACCTACTGTAAAGCACACAGAATTTAAAAGTCTCTTCTGCAAAAAATGGCCAATACTTTAACAAGATTGAATTTGGATTGGATGATTATCCAAATATTGAGGCATTTTACTTGTGGAAAATTTCCATTTGAGGTGTTCAAGAAAGCAAAAAAACCCCAACATCCCCCACCCCAAAGAAACCAAACAGAATTTCAGTAAATCTGTATTTTGAATTACAATAAATATTTTATAAGTCTAGTGTGTGTTTATTTCTCTCTTCTCTTAAGCTGCTGATGCTTGCCACTTTTGCAGACAGAAGAATTGTCTGGCGGCCTGTCAAGCTGATCTACCATACAATTCCAGCCACTCTTGGACTGGGGTCTGTCTTGGCAGATAGGACCACTGAGTCCCTTAGATTTCATTTTATCGTAATTGGAGAAAAAATAGGTAGGGTTTCTTTCCTAAAGTAAATACATGCCTTGTCACTGGAGTAAATTGACTGCATGCAGTGACTAAACCTCGCCTGCCTGGAAGAGCAGGAAGAGTAGAGAAAGTTCAAGTTTAAAATAGAAGGCATGTGAGAGAACACCCTGTTGAGATGAGGCTCACATCTCTCAGAGCTATTATTTCAGACTCCATGAAAGCTTAAGCAGACATCTCTGCCCAGGTTACACTTAGTTCATGTTTTCAAGACTGTTTTGCAACCACAGCAGCTTTTACTGGAAGATGATGTTTTAGGAAAGGTGTTGGTGTTCAAAACCACCTCTTCTACTGCCTTGGTTTCAGCTTTTTCTTAGAAGTGAATGAAGAAGGAAAAACTGAAAGCAAAATCTCTATATATGCTGAAAATTGATTACTTTATTTTATTATGAAGATGTGAGTGTAGTTTAGTTTTCTTTACTCTTTGGTTTTCCATTCCAAATTAGAGCCATAAAGCAACTGATACTTGGACTTTTCAGAATCAGCTGTTCTACACGTAATCCAGAAGACACAAAGCCTTTTTCTTTATGTTTTGCCTAACATGAAAATGGCTGATCTCGACCTAAATTATATCTAAAAGATTAGCCTAGAAACTGATATAAGAGGATTTGCTGAAGGTGGGGGATGAACATTTGTTTTGTAGATAGGAGCAACTGAAAAACAGGTAACTTAGAGATGAAGATTCCTACTCAATCTTCCATTGTAGTTTACCAGTGGTGAATATTCATTAGTCATCTTTTTACCACTCTAATAATGGAAAGGAGCTTTAAAACTGATAGATACTTACACAATTCAGCTCTTATGTACTGGAAGTAAAAGAGGTCTCATGTTAATTGAATTGGATTTAGAAGCTTTAATTTTCTCCTAGATTTATTAATGCTTTGGAGTAGGAGGCTGAATAAAAAAAATATCCAAAAGTCTACTTCATCTGAATCAGATAAGAGGAGAATGGAAGTGCCATCAGGGCAGCTCCATCTCTAGGATCATGGAATGGCCTGAGTTGGAAGGAACCTCAAAGATCATCCAGTTCCAAGTCCCCTGCCATGGGCAGGGACACCTTTCCCTAGACCAGGTTGCTCAGGGCCCCATCCAACCCGGCCTTGGACACTTCCAGGGATGGGGCATGCACAGCTTCTGTGCACAACCTGTGCCAGTGCCTCACCACCCTCAGAGCAAATGATTTATTCGTAATATGTGATCTAAACCTACTGTCTTTCATTTTGAAGCCATTACCCCTTGCCCTGTCACTATCTGCTCTTGTAAAATGTCCCTGTCCATGATTTTTGTAGGCTCCTTTCAGGTACTGGAAGGCTGCAATGAAGTCACCCCAAAGCCTTCTCTTCTCCAGGCTGGACAAACCTAATTCTCTCAGCCTTTGCTCATAGGAGAGGTGCTCCATCCCTCTGATCAACTGAGTGGCCCCTTCTGGACTCACTCCAGCAGCACCTTGCACTTGGTCTGTACTTGTTTGGTACATCATGAGATTCCTAAACCTCATGAGATTTGTTATCAGCCAAAAAAACCACAGAGCATAGTTTCTAGTTTACAACCAAGCTCAATATGGACACAACAGGAGATGTAGATGAAAAACACCAAGCAATTTGCCAAAACAAGCATCACATCCTTTCTGTTAGCAATCTGCCATTCTCTGCCAAATCAAGACCATGTCTGTTTGGATCTATAAAAGTGGTGCAAAGTAGGGTTAAGATCTCCAAAAGGGAGATGAGAAACAGACAAAAAATGGCCACACATCATGTCACTTGGAAACGGTGGAGCAAGGAAGAGAAGTTCCATGAGAAGCCAATTACTTTTTTTAAGTTGATACTACTGCATTCACACATGTAGTGATTTTCTTTTAGCACAGAAGGCATAAAAGGGACAGAGGGAAGGCAAAAGCACAAAACCTCTGAAGAAAAAAAAATTATTCTGTTCAGTATTTAGCATGGGGGAATTTGAATCCTCCTAATGCAACCTGCAAACACTCATGCTTTGGGCAGGGGGATTCACAGGGAGCACAGGAAACAGAATTTACCCTACACACAAATGCCACCCTATGAAATAACAGGGTTTAGGGATCACTGAATCCAGCTCTGAATCTCCCACCCCAAATAACTCCATCAAGGCTTTGAGAGGTAGAAAACCCTCATCATCACCATAAGCCGGAGCATACATATTGTCAGTTAAGGAATCAAGTATCACAGAATTCCTCACTAGCCAGGTACAATTCATTTAATAGTAAAGCATACTACTAATAAAGTGATCTTCCTCTTAAGTGCTGCTGAAACCCATAAAGGGATTTCCTTCAGAACACTGTTAGCAGAGCTTGCTGAAAGAGATGCTCTCCCCTGGGAACACTAATGAGTTTGTCAAAAATGGCAAAATCAAAAACTATGAAGTTTCCCACTCTATGGCCATAATAAATGTTTTTTAGGATACTTTGATATGATCTGCAGTTTATACCTTGTACCAATAATTATTTCTTCAATCACCCCTGAGTGTACTTGGGTCTGTTTTAGTCCTTGTTCCTTCAAATAAGTTACAGTAGGTTTATGTTATCTCAGCAGCTCTCAGGACATCTCCTAACAACATAATCATCTTGTCACACCTCACAGACTTGAAAAGCATCTCTTGCAATGAGAGTTTGCTCTCAGCCCCATTTTAATGGAGTTGGAGGTTTGGGGTTTTTATCACTTTGTTTGAATCTTACACACACCCATCCCAAGTTGGAAATGAGTGACTGTGTCATCTCCCCTATGCAAAGTTTTCCAAACTACTAAATTCACAAACATCAATTTCTCCATTAAAATTCTTAGCCATAATATTGTCATGAGACAATACTTAAAGACAAAATACTGTACTTAAAAAAACCACCACATACCTACATTATGTGATTTCATCATGCAGTTTCTTTAGAGATACCCTCTTTCAAGATTTGAAATAGGTCTCTTTCAGGAAGCCTGTCGAGTTTATTAACTAAATACATATATATAGAATATGCATGTCTACAAGTATTTCACATTTTTATTGACTCTTTGCAAGATCATACAAACATCCTTTTTAACCTTTCAATGTTATTTATTCAAAAATGCACTGTGAAGGGCTCTAAGTGTTCCTGCTTAAGAACAGATGATGATTTAAGGTGGACATGACCCAAAGTGACACCTCACCATGGCTGGGTAAGGACTTTGATGTGATGCTTGTGCGGCATTGTCCTTAAGGTTTGGGGATGCTGCATTCCACCAGCTGTCATTGTCCTTGCAGCCAGGCTGAGTGTAAAGGCTAATCTGCTCAAACTCACACACCCAGGTAAACACACTCATTAATTAAACAGTGGACTCCTGGGCAGAGATCATTGCTTGGATGGAAATGAGGATTCCCTGCTTTTCTAATCAATGTGTCCTCCCAACAAGACTGAGATAACCAGGTCTTCATAACCAGGTCAGCTTTAATTACAAGTTTAACAAAGGAGACAGGGGAACTTTTATGAACATGACTTCAAACTACAGAGCTTTGAGAAATAAGACACACAAAACCTTAATTTTTTATGATATGACTGTATTAGCTCAGCATTTGTTTTACCGGTAGTATTTGCAAATCTTTGCAGTCTGATCCATAATGCCTTTTGTTTGTTAAATAGCTTTGCATCATAATCTACAGAAGATGTGAAGTATGCATTTAGTAAATATTTACAGGTCTTTGTAAAGTTTAACCAGACATTTGCTTTACTTATGCAATCTGAATGCTTTATCAGTTGTTTAGATGCAAATTAATTTAGAAATTAAATATAAGTAATATTTCTATGCATATTAACTTCAATTCATAGACAATTTAGAAAATTTGAGTGGGTTTCTAATTTATTCAAATGTGACAGCTGGCAGAATCTAACAGTATTATAACAGAATAAGCCACCTTTCAGGTCTACTGCCCAAATTCAGCCTTCAGCCAGCAGATATCAAGTGCTTTCCAGTGGATGCTGATTATTCATAGGAGTGTTTGAAAACAAGGGGTGGTCTTTGCCCAGTTCCAGTTTAGATGCGAGTCAGACACCTTGCAGCCAGCCTACCTGTTAGGAATTTCAAAGAAATGAAAGACAGAAAAAAAGAAAGAAGCTGTTCTTTCCTTTGCATCGAAAAAAAAAATCTCCAAGAAAGTTTCAAGAAACATTGATGGCAATATTAAGGGAATATACCCAATTCTGTCCCACACTTAGTGATTATTGTGGAGATTTTTCTTCAGCCCACCAGACAGTTTGCTTAAGGAAGAGTTTTTTTAGTAAAGCAGCAGGGTCAGGCAGCATCTTTCAATATGCATGGATTCAGGAGAAGGAAATCACTCATTCAAGTCATTTGCAAGTAAAAGTTTCTTACCAGATTGAACTCTTTCTTGCTGAATAAATTTGGTTCTTCTCTTTAGGCAAGAATATACTCCTCATACTTCTCAAATGTATATTTTAAATGCTGCAGGTTGCAGGCTACCTGATGAATCTGGTACTCATTAAAACTATGATGGAGCTTTTTTAAAAAGTTCTATTCAAAACTGTATGAAACAGATTTTTGTTATCAGACATAAAAATTTCATACTCCTGTAATCTTCTGAATGTGGACTTATTGTGGTAAGGCCAAATGTACATAAAATTAGGAACTGAACTTTATTAAAATGAAGATGTGTTAAAAGTCTTTAGGCTGCTTTAGAAACTGTCTGCTGTGTCTACCAGAAATTTTCAAGCAGTAAATCAAGGAATCCTAAATATAAAAAAGAACAGTTTCCAGCTATTTACTTGCCATGGATTAAGACCTTATTTATGCACTAGCATACATATAAAAGAGTATATACTGACAGGTGTTTCTATATGAAAATTAGTTATAAAAAATCCAGTCTCTCAGCTCTACAAACAGTATGTAATTTACAAATAGACAATAGAGACAGTGTATTTTTATATTTAGTTGCATTAAAAGATTAAAAATCACTGTATGGTTTCCTCTATCCTGCAGAATATCCCTATCCCTCTTCTAATGTTGTGGCTGACATAATGGGGAGCCCCCAGTGCCATGTTTTTTGGCCAGTGATTTGTCCTCATGTTTTGTTGAGGGTACTTTGCTCATAATTAATTCCNCATAATGGGGAGCCCCCAGTGCCATGTTTTTTGGCCAGTGATTTGTCCTCATGTTTTGTTGAGGATGCTTTGTTCATAATTCATTCAATAAGGTAATTCAGCAATGCCAGCCTTTCTTCTTGGGAAAAAGTAAAGTCCCTCTAACAAAATCAATTAATTTTTTTTTTCTGTAAAGAAAAAACTATATCCATGTGTAGCGTATGAATCCTAATGTAGATTGTGGCAGGTGTTTAAGGAAGACTTCCTAAACTGCTGTTTGTTTTAGCAGTTGGTCACAGGTCTAAACTGGGTCACAGGTAAATCACTGAACTATCAAATACATCTTCTGCAGGTTTCTTCATTCAGAGGTGTAAGGACAACAGACCCAGTTGCCATTGTGCTAAATAGCTATAAATACTTCAGGCAGATGGGTTAAGGTCCCTATATGCATTTGCCATTTTTGACTCACCACAGCATCAGATACCAAAGACACAAAGTGTATTGGAAGGTCCTAAGCACAACAGATGGGAGTGTATTCCCAGTAATTAACTAATACAATAAACTTCCATATTTATTAGTATGCTCACTGAAGAAATTCTTGTGTTTAATAGCTAGGTAAAATGAGATCAGAAGAAGGAAGTGACATCTCCAGAAAAGCAAGGCCAGTGGGCTGTCCTTGGGACAGTACAGCCCCTAACACAGCTGAAAGCTTTATTTCCTGGAGTTAGTCCTGCTGCCTACCCTAACCACTGGAGCTGTAGATTGAGTTTAAGAGCAGGAGAGTAGTAGGAACACCACACTGTCTGGCATTTCAGAGTTTGTGCCTGAGACAGTTCAGAAAGACGACAGCAGCGAGCCTGTGGAGCCACCTCACTGTTTTATTTCAGGGCTTTGCTCCCCAGTGGTGGTGAAGGGAACAGGGCTCATAGCAGTTCTCAAATGTTGCTGTACTTTTGCCACAGAATCAGGCCATTTTCCTGTCAGAGTCCCAGGCAAACACAAAAATTAATTCATACTGATATGACTTATTTTGCACAGAATTTTCCATCTGTTGCTCTTCTCAACAGTTCCATTAGAAAGTCGTATTGCTTCATACCCTATTACTAACAGATGTTGGAGGAGAATAATGTGTACGTGTTCCTGAGAATCAGAAATGTTGCTAAGTACAAACCTCTGTCCTCAGACTCTCATTTTATCACCACACCAAAGCACCTTGCTGCCATGTGAAATCCCACTTGTGGGATGATCTCCTTCCCTCTGGAGGAGCAGGCTGCTTGAGGCCTCATGCTGGTTGGTTCAGAGCACCTCTAAGGCTGGGGGATACTGCAGCCTCCCTGGGCATCCTGCTCGCTCCAGTGTTCAACCACCCTTTCAGCAAAAATGAAAATTACTGCATCAAGTCAAAATTTCTCATGTTTCAACATATCTTTACTGCCTCTGTCCACCTCTGGGAAAACCTGGGCTCCATCTTCTCCTCACCCCCCTCAGTAGCTGCATACACCAGGGGGGTTCTCCCTGAAGCCACCTCTCCCTAGGGCTGAACAAGCACAGCTCTCTCAGCTGCTCCTCCCTCTCTCAGAAACTCCAGCCACATAATATCTTGGCAGCCTGCCACTGGCCCTGCATTAGTGTTTCATTTTCTTGTGATGGGGAGCCCAAAATGGGGCAGAGTAAACAAGCAGAGGGACTAATGCCTCCCCTTCAGAGGCTGCCTGGCCTTTTGCTCACAGAGCTTGGAGTGCTGTCAGCCTCCTTTTGCTACAAGAGCATGGTGCTGACTCACAGTCAGCTCCTGGTCCACCAGGTCCCCCAAGTTTTATTCTGCAATGCTGATTTCTGCACAGCATATCCCCAGCCTGTAGTGCACAAGGGCCCTGATTCGACTCCCCCTGCCAGGATTTTAGTTGGTTCAGGAGTTTATTTGACTGAGTTCAATGTCAGCCTTTTTGCTGATCTGAGCTATTTGTTGGGAATAAAGCTAGATACAACCTCAGCAAAGGCCTCCCTGCCTCTCCATCCCTTGGGAGCTGCTTTCAAGCTGAGTCTCTTGCACTTGGCCTCTGCCTGAGCGACACTGCAGCTGTGCTGCAGCTGTGTCAGTGCCCAGTCTCCTACCTCCCTGATCCTGACCTGCTGGCTTGATTTCCTGGCTTGACCTTGATCCTACCTCATCACAACAGACTTGCTGTGTGGTCACTGGACCCAGGCTGACACTGGCCACTCTTTCCACACAAGAAGCCCCTTTATATCCTTTATATCATTTGCTAATTTCAACTCAGCTTGAGCTTTGGATTTTGCAGTTCTTTCTCTGCATGCTCAAGAAGTATCTCTGAATACCTTCTGGGCTGCCATCTCTGCTTCCTCCTTCAGTGTGCTCCCTATGTGCATGTGGGTCAGGAGTGCCCTCTCCACCCATGCTTGTCTTCTTGCTTTACTCTGTTACTCGTTTTACTTTCCATGTATTGCAACTCTTACACCCTAAGGAGGTTATCCTTGAAGACTGACTCCCTCTCCTGGGCCCCTTGTTCCTCCAAGTCTGTCTTACATGAGGATTTGCCAAGTCTCACAGTCATTGCAGCCCAGGCCGCCCTTGACCTTCACCTTTTCAACCAGTTCTTCCTTCTTTGTGTGTAATGGGTCCAGCAATCAGTTCAGCCATCACCTGCTACAACAAAATGTTCTCAGTATGCTTCAAAAACCTCCTGGATTGGTTGTGCATGATCCTGTCACAGTTCTAGTGGACAGGGCATTTGAAATTCTCTATGGCAGGGCCTGTGATATAGAAGCACTCAAAACAGAACTAAACCAGAATTCATCTGCGTGCCCACAACATGTTTAGACTCCAAATATCCCTGCAGACACATGTGATACCAAAGAGAAACTTCATCATGCACACTACAGTGTGAGTGGGAAGTGCAGCTTAGAGCTGTGGTGAACTGCAGTCAGCCAAGCAATGTGGATGGACACGATGGGACTGAGCCTAAGACCTCAAGACACCAAGCAAGAGGGCATCACCTTAAGTCCTGAATTTAGTGTTGACCCTAAAGAAGGAGATCACTACATCCTTATCACCTCCACTTCTTGAAGTAATTAATCTCTGCATGTTTCTATCCAAACAGCATCAGAAGTAGTACAAGAGATCTGATAGGCTGTATTAAAATACAATAAATAGTCTTGAAATCCTCATTTCCAAGGATCATTTTTTTTATTTCTCATGCAATCCTCAGAGAAAACAAAGCTAAAATTCCTCATTCAAGGACCTTTTACACATTAAAATGTAATTGCATTCTATAAATTAGTCCAAGGACATGTTCTTCCTGCTCTGTTATCTCCTAAGTTTCTTTAATGCCAACAGTTAAATGTGGTATTTTGTATACAGGTTTTTATGGCAAAGCATCATTGATGTGCATTTCTAAAAGCATTGTGAAAGCTGTTATCTGTCATTCATGGTTTGCTCATCACCTAGTATTGCTTAATAACACTCAATTTATATGTATAAACAGGGCTGGGCCTGTTCTACAGGGTACAAACCAGGAAATCTGAAATACACCAAGTGAAAGCATTTCAAAGGGCTTAAAGAATATTCCTGATACCAGCATTTACACTTACAAGTATATTCATTGCTGTCACAATCAACTGCAATTGTTTGTTCACTTTTCCTGAAATATTCTGGACATTTTTTTCCTCACATAATGTATAGTAAACTTGGCAAGTGGGGAGACACAGGGAATAGTTTTGCAGAACAATACATCATTTTTCTTTTTCACAGAACATATGTCAGGCACCAGCAGGCTCAGGAGATGTAATCCATATGAGAGTTCCTCTTATGTGTTACAAAATACAGTCAGAATCTTGCAAAAGGAGTTCCTTTCTTCAATGTGCAAGCTTGGGATGACAATTAGGTATAATCAAGCATTCTGTACACTTAAATAAAAGATGAGAGAAGAAAGAACTCCTTTCTACAGTATAACTATAGGGTATTTCCAGGCATTAGTTAGGTAAATAAAACTTGTTTTGAACTGAAGGACCTCTTTAAAAGACTTTTAGTTTAGCCTGGAGACATGATATATTGTGATTCTGATGTGATGCAACTTATTTTCATTTTTGTAATCTACAGACTGAATGAAAAACATGCACAGTACAGAGTGTGTTATCAATCTTCTCATGTCATAGAGCTTGTTTTTATGATGGATACAGTAAGAGATTCTTGAAATTGTCTAACTGCAGTGCCCATGCATTTACCCAAATGCTTGCAATTGCCTCTGCTGTTTTCCTGAGACTGCCTCTGTTAAATGTTATCACTGAAAAATTTAAATTTCTCATCATGCAGTCATCAATTTGTAACAGCAGTAACCCAGAGAAGTAATAACATACTGTGTTTTATTGTAAGATGATTTCTGGCCTGCTGAGGAAGTCAACCAATATTTTCAACAAATCTGGGCATTACTCATGACATAAATCTTCTTTCATCACACATATGGCAGAGGAACTGTCATCCACTCCCAGTAAAGATATTTGTCTTACCTATTTTGTTTTGGACTAATTTAGAAATAAAGAGAGCAACCTCACTGCACTTCTGAAACCAAACCCTTGCAGGCTTTCACTCCCAGCAACAGTGGGATCAGTGCAAATAACCTTTAATGCAAGCAACAAACCAGCATCCATCCCTCCAGTCCAACTGCTGTATCCAGCAACACAGGAGATCTGTATCACTCAAAATAATTACTGAAGTATGGCAGTTCTGCTTCTATAGCTGCTCTTTTGCTAAACACATCCTGCACTGTAAAACCAAGTACTAAACCCAGGTGCATTAGCCGGGGACAAGCAAGGGATCCCTGTTTCCTGGTGACTGTTCACAGTTATGCATCCAAGAGAAAGCATTTCTAGAACCAGACCATGCAAATGTCTGCCAACAGAGAATACTTTTCTTGATAGCATAAAATTGAAATCTACAATCTTCTCAGAGCTTTAGAAGAAGCTATATTGAAAACATCTGTCCTGCAGCTGGATTGCAAGGCAAATAGGATCCTAAACAACTGGGACAGGCACTGGTTGACCTGTGACCTGCAAGGTCACTGTGCTGCCTTGCTTCCTTTGCTATCTTCTCCTTCTAACACAGGGGATTTACCTCTGCAGAACCATAAAAGAGCTAACTAACAGGTGCCGAGAAAGAGACAAAGGGGCCTAAGGGATGAATACTAGTGGTGGAAAATTTCTTAAAGCCCTCTGACAAAAGAAGTTGCACTTTCTTGTTTCCATATGAAGCAGGATGCTTTTCTGTGACAAGCAGCAGCAATGCTGTTTCCTACTTCTGCTTCAACAGAAGTAGGAAAATATCTTCAGTGCGTTATGATTAATGTACATTAAACACTAAAAATTTACATATAACATTAAAAATGATTTTCTCTGTCCATAGCTCTTTAGATTTTACTGCCTGTTCATCTGGGTCTATGAAACAGTTACAATTTATAATTTTTTTTTCTGTCTATAATGTTAGTAAAGTACATTGAGAATGTTAATTAGCAGTCTATATTTCAAATAACATTTTCTTAATATTCGGGGTAAGAAGTTTATATTACTAAATGTTTTTGAAATTTTCAAGTTTTCATGTCCAAAAAAGGAATAGTGATCTGACTACATTCAGTTCAACCTTGTCTATTCTATTTCCTCAAATATCATCAAAATAATTTTCTTTGGACTACTTTTTTCTTCTACATTATGTTTTCAAATTTCTTCTTTTTGCAGGGAGTCAATTTTCTTCAATTTCCAGCACTCTGAGCAGCTCTGCTGCCACTTATTTATGAGCTCCATCATCTGTGCTCTTGCCATCAACTCTGTCCATGTTGGACTGAAGCACACATCATTCCTTGAGCTCTGGGATAAAGTTGTGTTTTCCCATTAAAAAAAAAAAAAATCCAAGTTTTCAAAACCTTTCATTCACTAGCTTGTATATAAACTCAAATTTGAGAATAATTGATCTTGAAATGTTTGGCTGAATATACAGCCTGCCTCAAACAAGAGCAGGAGAGCTCCCTCTGTCCACTCCCATAGTTTGTGTGAATCCATGTGGATCCAGCAGGATTCTGATTCAGTGTGTCAGAGGTAGGGGATGGAGGGAAATCTGCACATCCACCCAAACAGAAACACAGGGTCCTCTGCTGTGGCTGAGAGCATTTTCCGGGAAGAGAGAGGAGTGTGACGATGTTAAACCAAACAAGAGAGGAGAACACAAAGATCTCTTTGTCAAGTTTCCAAGACACAGTTGCCTTCATCCTTTCTTGGTGTGCAGAATGCTTTCCCTGGCCGCCTAATGAAGCTGCCAAACACTGCCCTCTTAATATTTCATGCATCGTTTCACTGCATAGACCTTTCTGTCCTCGGCATTTGTCCCGTATCAGTTTTTATCTGCTCTATCCTTACAGTCCTGGGGAGTAACTTCACCCATGAGGCTGTTGGTACAGAAAGCTGTGCTGCCTCTCCCAGTGAATCCAGGAAAGTTTTACCTGGGGACTTCAGGCTGTGAGAATGAGTATGATCTTTTTCATGGGTGAAGGGGCCTGACCAGATTCTCTCAGCAGGGAACTGCAGCCCACAGAGGATCATTACTGGTTTTCCAAGTGTTAGCATTAAAAAAAACCAAAAAAACAAAGAACCTGAGAATTCAACTGATAAGATTGGCAATCCCCTAATCAGCTGTTTGTGTCAGAATTATAGAGAGCAATCCAAACCAAAAGGTTGTACAAGTGCCGCCGTTTCCGCGCGTGGCACCTTCCGGCACAGCCGCGCAGCACAGGAAGCGTTCTGTGCTGCTCAGATGTGCTTGGTTACCAAATGAGTCACTGTGCTCTTTGCCTGTCTCCCAGGGCAACTTCAGGCTGAGGGGGTTCTCATAGTTTTCACTTTACAAGTGTATATGAAGTCCACTGTTGTGTTGAAAATAAGTTTTCATTTTTCAGAGCAGCCTCATGTGTTTTAAAATCCACTTAAATCCAAAATAACAGACTGTAATTGAAGGCATAGAATAGATATGTTGAAAGAGACAGATTAAGCCCCATATCATTCATACCAACCCATCTTCTTAACAGTCAAGTAATTTATGCCAGTTGATATTTTGGCCTTGCATTTTAAGCTTCCAGTAAGAAATTAGGAAAACCATACTGAGAGCGATCAAGAGAGTTATAAAAAATATTTGATATTATTATTTTAGGATTTAATTTCTAAATTTTTGTATAAAACCCAAATGTTTACTAATCAGGTCAAGGCATGTGTCTATTCAGGAGCCATCTCAGTATTGTTGAGGAATTTGGCAAAATTTTCAGATCAACTTTCTTTTGTAGCACTTATTGCCAAAATGCTTTGTCATTTTCCAAGAAATGTATATTTCTTGGAGTCATTGTCCCAGCTGGTTTATTGATTCCATGGTTCTCCTTTCCAAATCACTGTTCCAGCTCATTGATAATTCTATCCAGTGCTGGTTACACAAAATGTTGTTGAAAGTCCTCTGTACTTTGAAAAGCCATGTGTTGACCGGTATTTTTAGTTAACAGATATACTCAGCCAAGATGAGTATCTCCAAATTTTCTACTTCAGTGTTTTTTCTGCAGAAGGCAATGAGCTGTTTGCTGCAATAAACTCTTCTGTTTTGCCCATGCTTAAGGCCACAGTCCATGCTCTAAATCACTGTCTACATTATTTTAACATAAATCCTCTTTCAAATACCCTTCTAATTCAATGGCATGCTGTAAATCAAATACACACTATTATAACTGCCTTGAGACTCTACTGGAGCTCTTCAAATATACTCTTTAAAAGCACTGACTTTATGGCAAGCTTCAGGGTAAATTTACAACATGATACACAAAGACTTAGTCACAGGATCAAATTCTGCATGCAGAGAAGCTTAATGGCTTTGTCTTCTCAAACACACAGGTGGTTCACTTTAGAAATATATATAGTCCCACTGAAGTTAATAGAATTATGAGTATGCTTAAGGTTAAGTATATACATAAGTATTTTCAGGAATATTTCCAGTATTCCAAATTACCTGGATAGCTGCATATTTAAAATCTTACCTTTATAATCTAGCATATATTTTTCTCTCTTTCAAAGCATTTCATGTGCTTTGGTGGTGACTGGTGGATTTCATGGCTAGCAAAACTTGACAAAAAAGAATCCACTGGCTCAGATCATCAAGAGATTGGCTACATTAATCACATTTAGTAAAAGTGTTTCTAAGACATGGACCTGGGTGACATAAGTCCCACAAGAGCAATCCCCAGGGTCAGGTTTAGTGCTATCTCAGTTTGCAGTTTAGGACATAGAGGTACATTACAGGTTTGCAGTGCTTTCTTAGTCCAAATCGAACACAGGCAAAGGCTACACCACTGCATGTCTGCCCCTCCATCCCCCTCAAAAAAAAAAAAAAAAAAAAAAAAAAAAAACAACCCACCCACCCCCAAAAAACAAT
>VXBB01008799.1:113812-132524 GCA_013399915.1 Illadopsis cleaveri | reverse complement strand
TTTTTTTTTTTTTTTTATTTCTTGCAAAGGTCATGCGATTCATCAGTAGCCTAGTTTAGATTTTTAATATATTTGAGTTACCTGCTCAAGTCACAAGACCCTATTGCTGAAGTAGAGGGCAAAAAGAGCACAAGAAAGCCATCCAAAATAGCCATTCTCTCTTCCATGTCTGAGAAACACACACTATTTTTTTTTTATCTGAATAACATATTTTTACTAAGGTAATACAGAAGCTTAACCTTTTCTCCATTAGCAAGCTATATATTCTAATAAATAAATTTTTAATTCCTGTGTAAATCGAACTAATTATTCCACTATGAAATAAAATAGACATTTTTGACATGTCTTTTGCCATTTAAAATTATTTTATTCTTATGGGATTCAAGCCACTGTCCCTTAAAGCATGCCAGGGGCATGTGAATGATAATGCAAACAGAAGCAAGGTTCGAAAAAACTTACATACAAAAATTCACTTGAATTTTAAAACTTCTCAAAGCATAGGCTTAAAACTGTAAATAAGTATATAACTATTGTATATTAAACCAACTGAAATTTAAAAAAAAATTCAACCTTTCCAGTTTAGGTATTCTTCACTTTTTAGAAAAATTATTTAAAGTATGAAATAATAAATTATTATCTCACATTTTTCTCATACTGAATGTGATCCATGTATGTTTTCAGGGGTTAAACATGGTACCTGTAATCCTCAAACTGAAACCCTGTTCCAGGTCCCATCTTGCCTTCTACAGAGAGCTCTTCCAGATTTGTAAAACAAATCACATTCTATCATCATTTCCCAAGGCTTCTAGTCACCCACAAGAGACTGGAGGAAAAAAAAAAAAAACCACCAAAGAGCAAGAGCAGCCCCAGAGCAGTGTACAGAAAGTAGCAGCGTAGCAGCAGGCAAGGTAAGAAGAGATATTTACAGAAAGGCTGCACTTAATCAATAGAAAACATTTAATGTATACACCAATGTTTTCCAGCTGTCTAAAACCCAGTAATTCTGGTAACTGGTTTCATGCATAATCCCCACAAGGAATATTTATAAGCTATTTCTTTGGCACAGAATTATTTTAACATTCTTATAGTTTATATCTGACTTACAAGCTAGTTTCTGGTCACTGTGTACTACAAAAGATTTTTCCTTTCCCCCGAGTTGCAGGAAAAGGAGACGAGCTGCTGTGCATGAGCCCTGGATACATTTCAGTTGGGGATGTTTCTTTGACAGTAAGAGACAAGATGAGAGCACAGACAATCCACAGTACTCCAATGAATTAACATCAGATGACTTTGGTGGCTGTGACAAGCAATAATTTGAATCCAAACCATGTAGAAGGCCTAATTCTGTTCAGGCATAAATTGGAGCAACTCCACTGAAGCAAATCCAATTTGCTGCAGAGGTATCACAGGATGCACACACTGCAGCTCTGGGCGCTGCAGGGCTCACCGAGGCACGCACTGCACATGGACACACAGGCTCTGTTTGCTGGAGAAACCCTGGGGCTATGGGAAAAGGCTCCCAACACCTTTATCACTGGAATGGCACCACCCATGGTGACAAACACCAATCCCAGCTCACTCTTCTACAGCAGCAACCTCTCTGCGAGGACTGCAAGTTACTGCAGTAGCCAAAAATTGGCCTGACACCTCTCAGAGCTCCTGTTTTAGGATCACTTCTCCAGCACCATAAAGAAAGCTGCAATCCTTCTCCTTGAGATCCTATGTGACACCTGTGTCAGCTCCCACTGCTCCATTTCCCACCTCCTTCCCAGCCTTCCTCTTCCAATGCATAGGCAGGACTAACAGCAGGTCTTTCAGCTTTTTGTTCCATGTTTTCAGCCTCCTGGGACTCAGAGGTGGTGTCAGGGCATGTCAGCACCTCCACATGCACAGGAGGGAGGAAAGCCCTGTGCTGCCAGTCTGACCAGCCAAGGCATGGGCAGTTTGCACATGGAGCAGTCAGTCCTCCCCAGTGCTGCCTCTCTCCTAAATGTCTTTGCTGTTCTTGTTCATTCCCTCTGGATATGAGGAGCTGAAGATATGGGCATTAACTTACCAATGCAATAGGACACCTCTACATTTTGGCAAAAACTCGAAGGCAGTTGTGTTGTCACCGACATCTGCTGTGACTACAAAAAGTAATTGCATTTATAATTTGCATATGCAAGTTATTCCACAGATTAATGAAATCCTAAAAATGCTGCTAAGGAAGTAGGAGATCTGTTTAAGAATAGAGCAAGAGGATAATTTCATTGTTATTTAATAGAGCAGTGCTTCCATGTTTATTTAAGTTTACCCCTAGCCACTGGTGCACCATTATCAAATTAAATAACATCTAATCAGGCTATCAGATTATTGTATTATTTTATGAACCAGCAAATGCTTAATGGATTTTATTTTAGAAACAAGAAGATTCATATTGCAGGAGATTAATGCTATGAAAAAAATATCTATATTAATATCTCTGAGCAATAAGGGATATGAATTAATGGATAGATGACCTAGTTACAAGAATGTGATGGTTTTTAAAAAATTCAATATGATGTATTTTTAAACCTCACAATGTTAATTCTTTGAATATACTCCCATAAAGAAGCCTTCTGTTATGCAAAAACGTTATACATTCTGACACAGAAACGTGAGTTTGGTTTTAATTGAAAGAAATCCTGACACCGTCCCTCCCAGGAAGGGGGGTTATATGTTCTAATGGAGCTGGCATTCCAAGGCTGGCTGGGCAGTGCCCACTGCTGCCTGCCTGAGCCTCAGCCCAGCAGTAGCACTCTGCTCTTGGCCACAAAGGTGTTGTGACCCACACAGTTCCTTCAGTCTCCAGGCCACGCTGCTGAGCAGCTGCTGCTGTCACCAAAAGGAAAGGGGGAGCAAAGGGGGCCAGCATTCCCCACCACCCCAGCAGAGTGCTCTGAACACTTCAGTGACAGCTTCTGCAAAGGAAAGGCTGGACAAAGGATAGTCAGCTGCCTCCAAGCCCTCAGCCAACCTACAACTCTATGTGCACCATCTCCAGTTTCTGTATTGCATATCTAAGCAGTTCTGTACGCTTTCAAAAGTGAACTGAGCACAGATTTCATCTTTAGCGCCTTCTGAGAATAGAAAAATGCCCAAATTACATGTCCTCTAATTAATAGTATTTTCTTTTGTCTTATAAGTTCTTCTGCTTACTCAACCAATTATTCCTCCCTTCTCTACCCAGCTCCTACCCCTCAGTTTCAAAGCAGCCAGTCATTTATTTCCCACATTCCATCACCATGCAATAAAAGTGCTTCAGAGCAAGATGTTTCAGACTTGAGGCACTTAAATCAAGGTTAGACCTTGCAACTTTACAGCAGTAATGCCTCCAGAAATGAAGCTAAGGCCATGTCAGCTTCATAATTTTTTAATGCTATGTGTTATTCCAGGATGGAGAATTTTTAGGGAAGCTTGAAAGACTGAGAAAAGGAAAACTGAAGGGTTTTTAGTAGCTTCCTGTTGTTTGTCTTAAAATGCTATCACAGTGAGTCAGTAGCTCAGACTTGTAAATACTATCCTACCTCATCTCTCTGGTTATTGCTCAGCCAAGCCTTTCTAAAATATTTAAGTAATCGTTCTCCCTCTCTCTATTAAAACAACAGATGGAATTCCCAACCTTCAATTTTATGTCAGGATTCTGCAGTAATTTATTAACAGCTTGAACTCTGTTCTCTTGAGGGTTTAACCTGATGGTTGAACCCAATTACATTACAGTCCTTTGTTCATCAAGGGACATATGTAATATGATATTAAATATGAAACAACTCGTGCCTGAATAATGTAGTCTTTGTGATACAAATTGATGGAGAGTGGAAGCCCAAATTCCAAGAACACAAATTATTCTTAGTTCTGATTTTATATCACAAAAATTCAGGGCTAATTCCACTGCTATCAGCTGACTTACTAATGTGAAACTGGCATAAATTAGAGCTGAATCACGGTTTGTCTCTCTCATTATTGTCAAGGCATGCTGAAGTCCGAGTCATACACTCACAAGCTGGTTTATGATGCCCAGAAATCAGTATACATTTACATCAGTATATCTTTCCTCCAGATCATCTCAGTCCCACCAACACAACCTAGAGGAACCCCTCCACACACAGTATCCAGACTGTAATTCCATGAGCTCAGGGTGTCTCACCACGGCATGGAAACCTCCCACACAGAGTGGGAAATCTGCTTTGCTGTGGCAGTTATATTTGCCATTGTAAAATCACTCCTTTTAAGCTAACTTTGGCAGGTTAGTATATTGCTTTTTCCATTATGAGTCTTCCCTTCCTACCTTATTTTTTTCCTTCTTGCATCACGATGCAAGCCTTGAATGTTCATTACTGTGCTTCTCCTGCAGTTTTCTCCTAGTCCCACACTTTATGGATGGCATGGCATTCCTGAGCTCTTCCATCTGGCTTATGTACCCCTGCTTTTTACCTATGTTCCAGATACTTCAAATGCATTTAAAAAAAAAAGCAAATTAAGAAGTTAGGCTAATGAATATCTAATAACCAGGGAACCTTATAGGCAGAAAAATGTCACTGGCTAACGATATCTTGCTTATTTTAAGATCATTTACATGTTCATCCCAAGGCTCAATGTCCAGCTGAAGCATTGCTGTCTAAACAGTTCCCCAGTAACACAACGGACAAAATGCATTTGTTTTCATGTTAAGCTATACAGTAGCAAAAAGTCTATTTTGAAGCATCCAGCACATTGAAATTAGCAGGCTGTCAGCATCCTTGGCACATAATAGGAAGGACAAGATGGATGGAATCACATCTCCCTGAACTGCAGAACTCAGAAAACCTAAAGTGAGAGAGAATCATTCCATCATCCACGAGGGAGAAACAAGCACCTCAAAAGTATAAATAACTTGACTGGAGGACAGATGTTTCAGAGAGATTATTTCTACTTCAGAAGAATACAGTCACTTGACTACAAAAAGAGTTGCTGGCAGGTCAGGTATGGGCACCTACAGAGTGTAGGTGCCTAAACTGTGAGCAATTCTAAACATGGTACCCAAGAGGAACAATATGCATATTAAATATAACCAGTCGCCCTGATGCTTTAAAGCACCTGACCACAAGGTCCTGCTCAAAATCATCTGAGTTAATACAGTCCTTATATACTAAGTCCAGAGATGGCCAGGAATATTGGACCTTTTGCTTTGCCAGATGTCAGTCTGCTAGAAGAGCTGTATTTGTTCTTCTAACTCAGAAAAAAACGTAGCTCAAAGACTGCAATTGTGTTTCCATCCCATGAAGCAGTTTTCCTGCCAACTCTAAAAACTTTAAAACCAAGAATGGATTTTGAAATTATTTCATCAGAGAGCAATAACACTTTCTTTATGGCTCAGTTTGCCATACGTAATTGCCAGTGTTAATCTACACAGAAGTATGCTAAATCCCAGTCCTAAAGAAACTCTAACCTCATCCAAGTTTCTTTCCTGGAACTGAGCAAGAGCAAAGTAAACAGCTGAGTTTTGAAGGAAGTCTAGGAAGTTTGAAATCATTACCTTTCATATAGGAGGATCCCTGCTCCTTTTAACTTTTTATAAGCTCATTTACTGGTTTGGATCCTTTAGGTTCTCAGAGCTTGTCATATTTTTAATATATCTTTCTGGTATGAATTTAAAATCCAGTCAAAAAGTTTGATGACCGACTCCATCCCAAATCTTTGTGAAGGAGGACTTTGACTGAGTTGTTCCAAGTACCTCCATCTATCTGACAATTCCCTTTGCCTGGAAAGAGAAGATTGCTTAGGAAGGTTGGCCCCTTCCAGCTGAATCACTGGCATACAAAACAAACAAGCAAACCAAAACCAAGCATCTCCTGTCCTTGTTCACAAATTTTGATTCAACCAACCTTTTTCCCTATCTATAAAGCATGAGTCCAGCACCTCTGAAAACCAGTCAGTTGGGGTTTGTTTTTTCATTGCAACTCCTCAAACAGTCCAAGTTGAACTGAGATCAAGTTCTATTTTAATTATTCTATTGTGCTTTTGGTGTTTAAACAACCATATTTCATTGCAGAGACAGCTGCAGTTCAAAAGCACATGCAAATATCTCTTTTTTGGGTAAGTATCAATCTGCCATGGGTAATAGTAATAATTTCAGATGTATAATTGTTGGCTAGCCTCTCCCAAGACTGAAGTGTGTAGTCCTTGGTCTCTCCCTTTGTGAATGCATTGCTGTGGCAGATCATGATACTGAAGCAATTGCATCAAGTCTTCAACCAACCCAGTATGAATATTAGATCTGAAATGAAGGGTTTGCTTTTGTGACAGAGCAAATATTATATATCTTAAAATTATGCTCCCATCTTGTTACACCAGAACCTGCCAAGCCCCTGCCCTCCCCAGTTCCCAGCAGGTTGGTGACAGTGCTATAGCCTCTCTTGTCCATCTCTGGGGAAGTCTGATGCTCCTTGCTCTCCCACATAGGCCCCATCACACCAGATAACAAGGCAGAACTCCACTCTGGGACTGACCTGTGGTTTAGACAAGAGCAAGTGAACAAAGAGCTTCCAGCTCTCAAAATGCTCACACATTTCAAGACTTAAGGGAGCTGATTTTAGAAGTGTTCCATTAAGCGCTTACTTCATTCATTGCCAAAATCTCTTAAGATTTGAAGTGTGTCTCATGTCAGCTATACTTGGCTGTGGGGAGTGCTACAGCCCCCCATGGGACACAGGGTCAGGTACTCAGTCTCCTGCACTGTATGCACATCAGATGTTTTTCTCTGCTGGGAATTGTTTTCTCCATCATTCTGAGCAGTGTAATACAGTAACACATTGCATGATGGAAATGAGAACCTTTTTTTAAAATCAAGTATCTTTAGTTAGCAACACACAAACCAAAGAGCACCAGAGTTCCCACTTATGAGTTGGTTGCTTAGCACTTACAAAAGGGATACAAACACTTGCATAATCCAAGATTTCTATGAGTCCAAATCTTGCATATTTAAGCAATGTGCAAAGTCAGGCTTGCTGCAAACTCAGCATTGGCATGCTATCTATTGGACTATAATCAAACATGAATTAATTTGGACTATTGCTTTTTAAATGCTCATGGGACATTTTTAAATCACATTCTCTATAGAGAAAGAGAAATAAGCAACATTGCTCGTGCTATGAGCAACATTACCTTACAACAGTGCTTAGCTACTATACAGTAAACTGAACATGAAAAATCCAGGGACTCTTCAAAACCTGATTCTTCAGCAACTCTGTCATACAAAGGTGGCACTGTCACACAGCTGAAGAGGCAGAGCCCAGAAAACAAGAGGGACGTTCAAAGTTGACACATGAATCCTTTTAAACCCTCAGCGCCTTGGCACACTGCTGTGCCTGGCCTTGTCCTTCCTCACACCAGACTGCACTCACTCCATTAAAGGCAATGAGAGTGAGGTCTTGGAGGAGTTGAAGCTGGGCCCTATATGGGGAATTTTACAGAAGTCACACTGGTTAGTAGGTGTTTTTGGTTGGCTAAGAAATCAAATAGAGAGCTGTTGTCTTCCTAACCCTGATGAGTTTGGGGTTTTGTTTGGGGTTCTTTCTGCAGTATAAGAAACAAAGTAACTTATTTCTAGTTAATTGTTTTGGGGTTTTTTTTTCTGTTCTCTAATAATGAAAGAAAAAACAAAATATATGGATTAGTTACAAATGCAGTAGTGCTTCTTAAGCAAACCTTACCTTAGAGTCTGAGCCCTCTTAAACCAACAGAGACAGGCAATGGGGAAGGTAGGACTTGTGCTTCTCAGGAAAACAACAATATTAATTTTGCAATTAAAGATTTCTTTCCTATTTTGCTGTTATACAATACTATTTCTGTACAAAACTAGTTGGTTTGGGCTTCTTCACATACACAGTAAGAGAGCTCGTGATGCACACTACCCTGGAGCATTACCTCAAGGAAGAAAACTATTCTGTATCAAGCTGGCAGCATGCACATGAAATCCATACTCTACTGGCAAATATTGATCCCTCTGAGCAAGAGCTAAGCGAATTTCACTGATCCAATCAGGCAGGTGGCTTATCATCCTATACTCAACGAGGAAAGGGAGCAGAGATCTCTAGAGACAAGGATCCAGAATAGGTTAGAAAGAAAGGACACCTGACTGTCCAAACTGAGAGCTTTATCTATTTTTTTAGCTGCTTTGTAAAGCTCTTGCTACACATGAGTAGAATACAGGGAAGAGGCATATGCCAGATCCTAGATTCACAAGTTATATACAGGAGCAACTGAGAAAGCATTAACAGAGCTGCCACAGAAAGAATGAAGGTCTCCATAGACCACAATCAAAGCTCTTCACCCCAACAGTGACTCTAGGCCTCTGAAGAGTAGAGTAAAAAAAGACCTTCAAATTTCTCCTTACAGTTGGACTAAACTAAAAAAACCCCAAAGTATAAGAGCAGTGCTTTGCTTTATTAGACTATTCCCAGGCACAAGCAATGAAAGTTAATGTTAATACTGATCAATTTAGATGACATGAAGATGATTGCTTTCAGTGCTCTGCTAAGTCATAAACAAGTACTCAAAAGAAACTGCACTCAACAGCCTGCTGTGCACATACAGCCTTTGGCCGGTGTTGGGCACGGGGCTGGGTGAAGAGTGTAGCAATGGGGAACAAAGAGACACAGACCCCCTTATGCCTCCAGAGATCACTTTATTACAGAAATTACTCCCCATTTTATACCTTTAATCTCCACTGGACATAACCAAAACTTAGCAGAAGAAGGGCACCCATTGGCTGGCTCACCTGCAGTGCTGCTGTCCATGCGTCCTTTCCCCCAGTCAGCTTCCCGCTCGCATGCTGTCCACATGTCCTATCACCCAATCAGCTTCCTGCTCACATGCTGTCCACGTGTCCTGTCACCCAATCAGCTTCCTGCTCACGTGCTGTCCACGTGTCCCGTCACCCAATCAGCTTCCTGCTCACGTGCTGTCCACGTGTAACTGCCTCTCACCCCACAGCCACCTTCTGACCGTCCAGCCTGCAGCTGTGCCTTCCCACAGGGCCTTCTGCTGAGCATAAGCCTTAGCAGATATAACAAATATAACCCCATATTCTACAGAAGAGAGCGATATAACAAATATAACCCCATGTTCCACAGAAGAGAGCGACAGAATAGGTTCTGTGCTTATTTTCCTAGCTCCTAAGGCTTTAAAAGTGACATCCTAACTAAAATGAGATATGTAAAAACAACATGACCGTCAGTAGTTCCATCATCACCATGTCATCAGCAAATACTTGATCATTATCTCAAGGCAACCATTCTTAATTACACATTATTTTAAAGCACAAATATATTAGGTGAAGATTTACTCAAAAGTAAAAGCAGCCCTACATGGGGACCAGAAGCTGTGCCCCACTGCTGACAGAAACAGTGTTCCATACCTCCTAGGTGTGAGGCACAGCTCCCTCAGACCTCAGTTCAGATCTCTGCCAGCCACAGTCAGCAGCAGCTCATACATAACAATCAGCCTGGTTCAAACATCATCCAAGATATTTTTCTTCTTTTCGAGTGTCAGCAGAGATAAACAGTTTGAATAAGGGCATCAGAGCTACAGCAAGGGAAATGCAGTCTTGGTAGGAAGTTAAACCCAATTAAAAGAGACCTAATTCCCTGCAACCACTGAGGGTACCCACATGTTCAATGCAGAAAGTTACCTGCAGTGTTGAAGAAAAATTACTCTGTTGAAACCTACCACTGGAGGCAGCAGCTGAGAACAAGCTTTGGATTTTTGCTGAGATGAAAGTCCTCATGCTTGATATTTTTATCTGGGTTTACCAGTTTCTTTTGCGTAAAGGCAAAACACATGCAGCCATGGGGCAGTTGTAGGCTGCCATTACACCTGTTGCAAGGGAAAGCAAAGTGGTTTGTACCATTGGTATAGGATAGAAACAACATGGTAGAAATCCCTTTTTTTACTGGAGCTTCCACCAGAACTATCACCCCTTGATAAAAATATATTTCTTGCTGTCCATAGGTTATGGTAGAAGACAAGTAATAAAGCCTTCAGTCTGAAGGGGTGATAGGATACTCCCACCTCCTGCCTTCAGGGATGGAAAGGAACTCTGAACAAACACGTACACAATCTCTACAGGCAGCAGCAGAGTGCCTTCAACCAACAGATTCTAGATCACATGAATTATGTGTCTACTGTCTGCACTTCTGAATGGTCTCTCCAGCTCGGCAGGAATCAGTCCTGGCAGCATCCCCCCTCATATCACAGAAACAAGTGTGTTGGTTTTTATCTGCCCATGTATTACATGAAAGCTGGTTTATGCTGATTGCTACCTCAGGTCATAGATAAAGAAAACAAAAATTCAATGCTAGTCTGAAGTAGATGAATTATGCTATTTTTAGCGCTTTTTTTTATTGTTAGTTTAAATAATTATCTTAACTCTTTTGTTCTAGGAAAGACAGAAAAACCTATGAAGTGCTGTATCTTTTCCTTATTGGAGCTAAAACTATATGATAACTCTGAGTCTTCTACAAGTACCCACAAATATTTGGTCCTCATTTATAATCCTTAAATAACAGTTTTAGAAGATTTTTTTCCTGTAAGAGAACATAATTTTCATCCCACTTGCAAAGGAAAGAGGCTCTCTTCTCAAGTGGAACCCTTTACATTCCTATATGCCTTGTACAAACAAAATTGCCAAGTCCTTGAAATGCCAGTGCTAGTCCTTGCAATGGACTCCCTCCATATGTGCTAGAGAAAAAGCAATGAATCATAGATGGAAACAGAGGCTAAAGCAAATCAGCCCTTTCTCATTAAATGCTACCATATCCAGCATTTCAATTAGCTAATATTGATACTATAATTTTGTATGTTGGTGATTGCATGTGCAATACATAACAGCAAATTTCTGCAATCACCAACTGTTGAACAAGCGCTTCTGAAACACCAGCTACTCTTTGATCTTAAAACCGTCGTTTCCTTTTAACAGTTAAATACCATAAATGCACATTAATAAAAGTGAGAAAGGAGGTAAGTTTACAAAATACAAGAAAAAATAAGTCAAGGGAAAAGGCACAGCAGTGAGTAATCACGTATGTAATGGCAGTCTTCCTACTATGCTCTTTCCTTTCCTTGCTAGCTCACTGTAAAAATCACAGTAGTTGTTACTGCTAAGAAGAATTTGACACTACAACAATCCCTCAGACCCCTGAGCATTTCAGATTGCTCATCTTCCCCAGTTTCCTTGACCTCAAAGTGCTCTGTAGGCACTGGCCATTCTTATCTTTCATGAGAAGCTGTGTAGAGGATTTATATTGATCTAGTCAGAGGGCCTGAGATGATATTCAAGACCTAATTCTCATTTTTGCTAAGATTGCCTCACATCATGATAGAGTAAGGCAGCATTAGCAGGCATCAGGTTCCTATAACTGGGTTGCTGCCTGTTTTTTCTCTGGCTAAGAATGCAGCAGTGATGAGGGGAACACCAAGAGAGAAACCAGAGTCAGATAGTAGCAGAGATAATCTTAAACAAACCTAAGTTGTACATTATCTGCATGCTCGTTAATTACTTTGTTGTTACTGTGCTCAGATATCGCAAGAGCACCACATCATGTAGTAGTATTTGCTCCATTTAGTGTCATAATGTGCTTTTTAATATATCAGCACATAGAGATTGAAAGGCTGTTTTCCTTTCTGAGTTTAAAAAGACCAGTCATTGCTAAGTTCACAGCTGACTATATTATCTAGCGTAGACAGCTGAGAAGGTTCACTAAAAAGCATTTCACAAAAATTTCTAATTCTCTTCGAAGAAAGGTTAGTCCATACAAAAATGTAGAGTCTATTAAAAGATGCTCAATAAGATACATTGCATGTTCTCCAAATGTCTGTCACAGATGGCTTTCTGTCTGTAATTGTGATTTGAAAAAATACTGATTTATGTTCCACAGAACACAGGAAAAAATACAGAAGGAAATTAGAGCCAGCCACTAGAAAGGAACATGCTCTACCAAGTAAATTGCAAAACTGTAGGAAGAGCTCCTATTACTCAGGGTTGAAACTCTCCTAACATCCAGAGAAAAGGGCTGAATGATGTGCAACATGTCAACATGTCCTTATTTAGGGACTGCTGCCTTGGACGAGCTGCCAAACAAGGGGAAAGCAATTGAACCATGAGAAAAGTAGGTAAAAATGTGTAGTGCTTTGGCACAGAAGTCACATGTATGGAAAGCCCATAAGCACACACTAGTCACAGCAAAACACTGCACACCTTGTGCCTGAGTAATCCCTGCCACAGGCACTGAGAAATCACAGCATCCCAGGCTGTTCCTTCAAGGAATTTACTACACCAGTCCTGGGACTGCTCACTGTTCTTACAAATGCCTGTTCTCTGGGCTGTGGATGGAGGTACCAAGTGGCAAAGCAAGATGTGTTCCCATGAACATGCCCTACTAGAGACTCTGCAGAGGGTGCTCTTCTTGACAGGCCACACCCATTCCGTTTGTTCCCAAAATGTGCTGCAAAGGTGGCACGTTCTGCAGCAGATCTAAGGAAGCTCAGTTTTATAAAGTCTCAATTCCACACAATTTTCTTAAAAATTGCCACCATCTTGGAGGACTCAGTAGACTGCAACAGGAAGTTTACTCTCTATATTCTTCAGACATACAGGGGCTATATGACCTTTTGTATGGGCCCCTTTTCTGTGCCCTAAACACTATCTCAGCATGTGCAGCAACATAAACCTAATGTAATATATGGCCACGTGAGAATAGACTCCAGCAGCATCATTGCACTGAAACGAAGAGTTGAGATTCTTATCACAACACTCCTTTCTGAATTTCACCACTGAAACTGATTTAAAATCCTTGTTATCAAAGCACTCTCCTCCACGTGAATTTTACAAAGGTGCAGTCAAAGCCTGTGACAGAACATTCTGCCTTCACTTTTGGGGCCTCCTGTCTGCAACAACTGAAGTCAGCACCAGTCAGTCAGAGCCTGCTCTTTATATCCAGAACATGGTTAGCAGTTATTCTCTGAAAATAAGCAATTTGCTCACACCTCCAGACTCTTGTGGACAAATAAGGACTACAGGCCATACCTGCTGATTCTTTTGAACTATTTCATAAAGTAGAGGTTTGATGGTTTGAAATAAATGAAGAAAACTGGTTCCCCATTTTTATAATTTTTTTTTCATTGGAAAATGAGAATTTATCAAACTGAAGTTGAATCCTACCAAGATTATGGAACTGGGACCGACATCTGCAAAAGTGGGTTTAGTTTTACTGCATTCAGTTAACTGAAATATATAACTCACACACCTATAAAATAGACTACTCAGCTGGAAAACCAATGTATCTTCTGCTTGTGACATTTTAGTATATACAGATTTTCTTAAATCATTGTTTGTTTTTGTGGTCAGAACTGCTAAACAGCATAATCCACCAACTCAACCTGTAAGGACAAAATAAGCAGTTGGCATTCAGCACTCCAACAACACCCATTCTACCAGATGCCTTCTCAATCTTCTCTTCATCACCCAAACTCAGCTGCAATACTTATCCTGAATACCATTTTTCCAAATAAATCCCAATAATATGGTATATAAGATATAGATTTTCAGTTAGTTGAGTGCTCTGTGGCTGTTGAGAACTAGATGTGTGCACTGAAGTCAGGTACAGGAGTTCCAGGGGCCTGCTGTGGGGCTGCAGCTTTGGAGAGCTGGGTCACCTCTTCCACTGCAGAATTTGCATCACTGAGGTCACTGGGTGCTTAAAGGGAACATGCATAGCCTTTTATAAATTCAGATGTTAATGTCAGGTGAAATTAAGATTACACCCCTGGGTTAAATGTTGATTTCCTTGATTATTCTTCTAGAGCCTAGTTTTAAGGACACAAATTAATGGAATGTGACATCAGGTGGAAAGTTCATAGTTTATACAAATTATGAACTAGACTGATAATGCAAACATCAAGCAAGTAAAGATAGTGCCAGAAAAAAAAAATAAGCTTCCAGGTTGGGCACAATGTTGTACATATTGTTAGATCCTGCAAAGCACCACACAGAACAGTACAAGGATTTATAAATAAAATTAAATGCTTGAAACAAATTTGATGCAGCCACTCAATCATAAGGAGAATTATTTAGATCTATTCACTGCTGCCGAATAATATACTTTACATAAATTTTTCAGTATAGTCAGTATCTCACTATCTGTAAAGCTGCATTGTTTTCAGCTCCTTAGAACTGGTATAATTTAATAAATTAAGCTCCTGTTTTCCAGACTCCTCTTTGCTTTAGGGTTGATGTTTTGCAAAAATTTAGCCAAGAAAGATATAGCAGATATATATACATATACATGTACATATAAGTTTATGGAAGACTGTGATAAAAGAAATCGTTTGTTATGTTCTCGTTAGTAGTTCCAAAGACGTGAAGAACCACTTGTGTCCCCTCCCTTGGAGCAGCAGTGCACTTGGTGGGGAGATACTGTGCTAGGAACTCTGTGTGCTGGCAATGCAAATTTTGCCAAATATGTGAAAATGTATCCTAATTTGGCCATGTCATAAACTGTAATAAGCCATGCCCTGCAAGTACCCATATGTCCTGCTGAACCTGCTGAATATGTGCAGCTACATGCTCTGATTGTTCCAATAGAAATGCTCAGATTCAGGGGAAAGCACGATTTTATGTGCAAATTTTCTTCTGGACTTTTCATGGGTCTTCCTAGGCTGTCTGGGTCTGGAACCAGTGAAAGAAGCCTTTTCTCTGGTGCTGTCTGCACATCTTGCTGGCCTTAGAGCTTGTGGGAGAGAAAAGTATCTGATTTACGCACAGAACCAGAAAGCGTTGAACTTTAGTGGGAGAGAACAGAGGGTAGACTTCAACCGAGGTAAGAAACTGACACTCAGCATGGAGGAGGAATAAAGGGACATCTGAGGAGCAGCTGTGTTCCCTAAGAACCATCATGTCTGGGAAGACAAAGAAACATAAAGGAGTGAGGAGGCAATCACTACGTCAGACTGGGCAACAGGAACCAGAAGGGGAGATGGGTCACCTTGAGTCCACAACTTCACAAAAAAAGGTCAGAATCCATGTAGGTAACTAGAAAAGGCTGAACAAAAAGTTTGGTGACAAAGAGTCCAGCAGCAAGGCTTCAATCTCACCAAGGCATCTGAGCAGCTCAGTTCCTGCTCTGGGCTTTTGGAGATTCTTGGCTGCGGTGAAACTCACGGTGTTGAGACTGAGAAACCTGAGACAAGGAAATGCTTCATCACAGGCATTATGGGAATGGGACTGAGACAGAAGACCTGAGAAGTAGATCTGGAAGGTGAGAGTGTATCTCCTGAGAAACACCATGTGCAGTTTGAGATTGTGCTGAAAACCAGCATTGGACTCACAGAAGAAATAGGTTGAGGAGGCAGGTACGGGAAAAGAGAAACTGTGTAACTGTACAGTTTAAAATGATACCGAAATATACCAAAGCAGAAATTATGTTTGCACTGATACTGATTTCAGGCACACCCCGACTACGGAGTCCTTGCTAGCAGTGGCTCGAGGTGTGTGGCATTTGGCATCCCCGGGGAGCACAGCTACCTTAGACACCCCCAACCATAAAATGTCCTCAACACACCTCAGCACGGCCACCGGCCCCTCACAGAGGACCCACACATGGGCCTGGGCTGGGGCTCCGTCGCTGTCGCTCCGGGGCTCCGCTTCTCTCGGAAGCAGCAACAGGGCGGGCGGGAGGTGCGGCCGGGGATGGGGATGGCGCAGGCGGGACAGACACGGGCTGCCACCGACCCCGCGTATGCCCAGGTGGAGATATCCACACCGACCCCGCGGAGATATGCCCAGGTGGAGATATTCACACCGACCCCGCGATGCCCAGGTGGAGATATCCACATCGGCCCCGCGTATGCCCAAATGGAGATATCCACACCGACCCCGCGTATGCTCAGGCGGAGATGTCTCCACCGGCACTTCCAGGCCTCCGCGGGAGCTGCCGGCGCGACTCGAAGAAAGGGCCGACCCTCAAACTGTGCCCAGGGCGGTTCCCCGAGCCCTGGCCGGGGGCAGCCGCTCACCTCCAACACGAAACGCATNCCGGGCCCGCGTATGCTCAGGTGGAGATATTCACATCGGCCCCGCGTATGCCCAAGTGGAGATATCCACACTGACCCCGCGATGCCCAGGTGGAGATATCCACAACGACCCCGCGATGCCCAGGTGGAGATATCCACACCGACCCCGCGTATGCTCAGGCGGAGATGTCTCCACCGGCACTTCCAGGCCTCCGCGGGAGCTGCCGGCGAGGCTCGAAGAAGGGGCCGACCCTCAAACTGTGCCTGGGGCGCTTCCCCGAGCCCCAGCCGGGGGCAGCCGCTCACCTCCAACACGAAACGCATCATTCGCAATTAGCGGTTTGATGTGATACGGGAGCGCATGGTTTGCATTACGGAAGAAATGACATGATAATCGCCCGGCAGCAGCTTGTAGATGTGCTAAGTGACTCCGGTGCCGCTCCCGGTCCCGCTCCCCGGTGCCATCTCCCGCTCCCCGGCGCCTTCGCTGCTCCCCTGCGCACAGCAGTGGCTCGGTGGCCCCGGGCTGCCCATCGCAGGGCACCTTAGAGCGCGGAGGTTGAAGGGATAAGCATTGCTTTTGATCAAGGAGCTCCGAAAAGCAGTAAAATACGTCAAATACTTTTTGGTAACTGCCTGAAATGTTTTACAAGTAAAATTCGAGGAGCTGAAATTTGGAAAGAGAAGAGGAAATAGTGTTAGCGAGGGGACAAGGTCCCAAGTGAAAGGGGTGTTAATGTCCTGTGGTCCCCGGCGAAACGAGCGCTGCTGTGGCCGTCCCGCAGCCCCGCTGCCCCCGGGCCCACAGGTCGTCCCCGTCCCGCCGCCCGTCGGGCTCACCGGGGCGCTGCGAGGTGTCCCCTCCCCCAGGGGACGGGGCCAGAACGGCGAGGCTGTGGCTGCACTCAAACGTTACCTTGGAGCTGCCGCAATCGCTTCTGTAACCTGTCCCCATCTACTGATTTGCCAAGTCTTTGTGAATACCAGACTATATAATTTCTTTATAAACGCATTTAATCATGAATCAACAAGCAAGCATGTTTCGTTTAAGCAGTTACAAGAGGACAGTATCAAACTCGCTTGCAACATGAAACCTGAAAGAGCTGAAAGCTCCAGAGATCTGAGGTTGGTTGCTTTTGCTTTCAGGCTGGCCAGCAGAGCGCAGTGGATGCAGTTGCTGGGGCTATGGTGCTCTCCGAAGTTGCCCGCTTGCAGAGGGGTAACTGCTGTGGCTCTGCGAGCAGACACGTGAGTAAGAAACCTCTCGGCATCAGCTTGTGTGTTGTCTCCGCGACTTAGTAAAATTATTTATGCTGAAGTAGGAAGAGTTGGCAACCCATCTTATGGGTTTTACCATGACTTTAAATGAGTCAAGGATATTTGAAGTCCAGGGAAGGTCGTTGGCAGATTTTCTTGGTTAAAATATTGCGGCATTTCCCATTAATGTTATCTCCTGGAAATAGCATGAAGAGCACTACACAGCAAATATGTCATTGACTGTCGTTTTATAGAAGTTCTANACCAACCAACCAAACAAAAAAATACACACCATCACACCAAACAAACAAGATACTGGGACTAAGGGACCAAGATGCGTTTTGTGTCCAATGTAGTTCTGCTTTTCAGCACTGTGTTTCAAACTTAAGGAATGATGTTTTGTGATAGAGTAGTTATGGGAGAGAAAAGTGGCAGAAGATGCTGGACTGGGTGGAAGAGTGGATTATATTAATGAAGCAATAGGATCTGGTACTCCAGCTAATGAGAAATAGCAATTAATATTTTGTACACCCAAGAAAGAGGCCTCCTGAGAGAGCAGTGAGAGCTGTGCTGCTTTCAGTGGAAACAAAATCAAGGCCACAATAACCCAGTGGCCAAGCTCTGTTCCTCCTCCAGGGTGTACCTGAACCTTCACCTGGGTACCACATGAGGTGTAGTATCTATGGCTCTACCACGGTGCATTTAACCTACAGATCACACTTGGAAACGGTGGAATGAGTGGCTGAAAATATGTGACAGGCAGCTTGAATATGCACAGTTTGGTCCTGGATCCGGTTTTGGGTCTGGCTTTTCAAAGTTTGTGTTGCAGTCCGAGTGGTGGCAGTGACTCGATTTTTTTGATTAATTCCCCTTTGGTACTTCTCTAAGGAGACTTGTCAGGAGGCAAGGCTTGAGGCAAATACAATTTCAAATGATTGGGACCAATTTACAGGGAACAGCAAGAGACTGGGATCATCTCGTCCTTCCTCCTGCCCCCAGTGCTGGTCTTTACCCTGAAATGAACTATTTTTGGAGTGCCAGTATGCAGAGCATTTTTTGCAGTTATACACAAAACAAAGGGATTTAAGAACAAAGGATTGTTCTGGACAGTCAAACTGGAATGAGTTGGAAGGATACATTTAGGAAGTGGTTTCTTGGACACTAATTAGGACCATTTGCTTGGGGTTGCCATTATTTTCCTTTAAGACTGGAGGGCACGATAGATCAAATGATTTATATATCATTAACAATTCTTGTTAACCATAAGCAGGGTTGGGCTTTTCCATACTGATTACCAAGTAATGCAATAAGGACTTCTTTTATTTCTTCTGCAGTGTCCATATGAGCAAGTTAACGTGAAAGATGAGTTCAAAAAGAAGCATTTCAA